>VYXC01008892.1:57652-289176 GCA_013397175.1 Platysteira castanea
TCCGGCGGGGCCTCCCCCGGCTGTGCCGAGCGCTGAGCCCCCGCCGGGCCGCGGCCCTCCCGCTCGGAGCCCGGCTGGGCTGGACCCTTTGTGTCTCCGCGCTCCCGACGCTTCCAGGGGAGCCCCGCTGGAGAACGGGGGGCCGGGTGTCGCTCCCCCGCGGTGCGGAGTAGGGAGGCTCCGACCCCGCATCCCGGCACTCCTGCTCGGCAAGTGGGCTTGGGGTGGTACAGGGAGCACCGCAGAAAGTCACGGTGATAGCGACAGTAGTTGCAGAGAGGTGATTTTTTTTTTTTTTCGATTGTAATTGAGCAACAAAATAAAATTAGAAGCTATTTGTGACTGAAACTCAGTGCGATGAGTGCGACTCCAGAGTGCATTAGAAAGACTCAAAGATGGGTTTTTGTTTGTTTTTGTTTCTGCTAATTTCATCTTACTTGTCCTTTAGGCCATGTTTATCTGTTCTTGTCAATGTAAGTTTTTCTTGGTTTGCGTTTTCCACACCCGAACAGAGCACACATGTTGACTATAGGTAAATTAAAATTTTGCTCTAAGAGGATGCCAAGGAATTACAGTTTAGTACAGTTCCAGAGATGAGCACTGTGGATTTTTTCTTCTTATTTTTTGACTTAAGGTTGATAATAAAATTTTTTCGAATGGAAACAAATCTGAATAAAAGTATGTATGAATGTTTTTTGGTACCTTTTTTGGGCCTTGACTCTATTTATGTAAACTAAGTAGTTAATACAAAGTCAGGATCAAAATTTTGCGTCTTTTCACCCTCTGGAATGTATTTGCTGTCAATGGCACGTTTTAAACAACATAATGTGTTTTAATGCAACTTTTTTCCTTCCTTCAAAGGTGGTGAAAAAGACAATATCAAGATGAGTAAAAAGCCTCCAAATCGTCCTGGAATCACATTTGAGATTGGTGCTCGTTTGGAGGCACTGGACTATTTACAAAAATGGTACGGAAGACATCGTGTAGTATTTGCTGAGAGCATAATTATTTTGTGTAGTTTTTGTGCTTTGATAAGTTGCTATAAGAATCAGTGCACTTAATAATTGACAATTTCCACATATGAACTTTATAAATTTTCAGCTAAGTCTGTTAAAACTGCTAGCTTTTAGGAAAATATTCTGTCTTCAGAAATCAAGCTAAACTTTTCTATGGGTTTTTGTTTATATGCTCTTAGTGGCTTGTGCAGCTGTAATAAGCAGAGAGCCTTTCTGGAGTTGTATGGAATTTGATGTCATGGCCGAGGTGATCGTGTCAATGTGCAAACTTCATGATCAAAGACTTCTTTTGTTTTCATTTGAAGGCATGCAAGGGGAGTTGTTTTGTATTCAGTTGCCACACTTGACAGGTTCACAAAACTGATTTAAAAAAACCCCACATCCTGAATTGAAGTTCATGGGATAGGCAGGTACAGTCATGTTTGTATCAAACAGCTAGAGGAATGAGTGCTTAAAACTGTGACTCTGCAACCACCCGGGCATATTGTGAGTTCAAAAATTATAAAATGGAAATTGTGGACACAAGGACCATGCTGCCTAGCCTGTGTATTGTGAAAGGAGCTGTTCTGATGAAATAAATTGTTGGTAAAAGTTTAGTTAGAGCAAGTAGGCTAATTTGATTGTGTGTCCTGGCCATGCTAGTTTGTTTGAAAAATCCCTGGTTTTGTTAAAGTAGGTGACAGAAGTAATTGATGCTTCTACTCAGAAGTTTTTTCTTAGCTGCTCTCTGATTTATAAGGGCTCGGAAATGTAGAGGTGTGTACCTGCTTTTCTGTTGCATTCCTGGAAAGCTCAGCGTGTTCCTGTAAATATCTGATCCTGTTAACTCCAAGTGATGCGAGAGAGAAGTCTATGTGTTACTGACATATTGATATATCTGCTCCAGTAGTTACATGCTCTACAAAAAGTTGGGTCAACCTTTTTATTTGTAGAGCTGTGAATTCAATTATAGGAGAAGTGTTTGTTTTAATAAATGTACTCTAAAAGACTTGATTTACAGAACCATTCTTGTTCTCACCTGTTGCTGTAGAGTGGGTTTTCAACATACTGATTCTGTAACTGAGTGGCAGGATAAGCAAAACATCCAAATGATGCAATAAAACTTTTTGTAGCATCTTCTGTGAGTAGAGATAGTTGGTTAAAATAATCATGTAACAAAAATTAATATGTAAAAATAGCTTCAGCTGAATTGTATCAAAAAATGTCACTGAATATCCAGTGTATAGTTTGTGTCAGATGTGCCCAGCCTTTTCACAGGCAAGCGTTGCATGTCAGTGCTGGAGTTCTTGTCTAGGTTTGGGTTGTCAGGCATGAGCCATGTCACAAGCTCTGCAGCTGAGTCGCTGAGTGTTTTCAGGAATAATAGAATTTGTCCTGAACTTTCCAGGAATTGATTCATCATCTGTACCACCAGGTAGACCCAGGTCAAGTTTAAATGCATGTAAACCTTTGTGGTGCCATATACAGAAGAAAGTTAATATGAAAATTTAGCTGTTGCAGCAACGATAAAAACAGGACTCTATTTCAAATGAACTGGTAATACAAAATGAGCTAATAATACAAAACCAAATAGCTTGTGACAGAAATTCTACTGTTGTGGTATTATTAGGGTGTCAAGGGTTGCAATGATAGTCTATGGGATTTTTGTTAGTTGGCTTTCTGTTGCATAAGCAGGTGGTGGATGTTTTGAAATTCTTTCTATATATAATCTGTATGCATTCCCCTCATTTGCATGCAGAAATACGTACTTCAAAGAAAATAAACTTGCTGAACTTACATGAAATCTCTTTATTATTTTTTAACAAAAGCCAAATTGAGGAGCATTGGTATTGCTTAGCTCAGTCTTTCTACAAGTGACAAATTGAGAACACTTGCTGACAAATAGCCTTTGAAAGGGTTTTAATTTTTTTTCTCCATTTTGAAAGCTTGCTGTCATCTAATGATCATGACTAGTTTAAATGTTAATCGAGAAAGGCTTCTAGAGAATATAAGAAAAAATACAGTTAAGTATGTTTTTTGTTTTCTGAGGTACTTCTGCAGGTCTTAAATTTTCAACTGAGTATTAGTTGCTGAAATTCAACTCATGGCATCTGGTGTTTCATTTACGTTCTGTAAACTTTTGAGATGTCATTGGTGTACCTTGACTATTGCTTAAAAGCCCTGTAGTTTTAAATGAAGTTTTTGCAGACAGTGTTTGGATCACTGGTATCATTTGTTATGTACCATGACAGAGTAGAGGAAAGCCTGGTCAAACCGGTTAGCAAGGACAGGCTGTCAATGAGTGTTTATTTTTGCTTTATTTTTGGGATAACTGCAATTGCTGCTTTATCAAGTACAGCAGTTCCACTGTTGCAGGGGATCATCTTGCATGAAGAATTTGTACCACTTGTTCCATTTAAAAATATTAAAGCAAACTATGAACTGCAGCTCTAATCAAACCTGATATGATCATCTGTCAGCAGATAATAAGTGAGATGGCATTAAAAATTATCAAATAGAAAATTATTAAGTATATGAGATGATCGGGGACTGGAGTGTATGGACCTATGAAGAGAGAGCAAGGAAATTACTTGTTTAGCTTGGAAAAGGCTTCAGAAATCCTACTATCAGCCTTCCAGTACCTAGAGGGCTGTCATTAACAAGACTTAGCCAAACCCTACAGGTACTTAGAGGACAAGACAACAGGCACAAACTGAAATCAGAGATTCAGACTATGTTCGAGGAGAATCTTTTTCCCCATGAGACAGTCAAGCAGTGGATCAGGGGAAGATCCACTTCTTCCATGGGAGCCTCCAGCATGGGAGATTTTCAAGACTGGGATGGATAAAACACTGGAAAACCTGGCCTTTTGCCATGTTTGACCCTGCTTTGAGTGGGAGGTTGGACTGGAGGTTTTCTGAGGTTGCTTTCAGTTTGAATTCCCCTGTGATCTCATACAAAAACTGATACGTGTGCATACACCCGCTTCTGCCTCTCACTGACACAGCAAATGAAGAAGCAGTAAAGCTGCACATACCTGCAAGTGCATGTCTGGGTGTAAGACGTTTCTTAAGCTGTCAGCTCCCACAAGTAGGACACTGTCCGTGCAAAGCTGATGTATTTAAAGATGCATCTCTTCTTTTTTTCATGATTTCTTGTGGGTTTTTTTGGCTCTAGCTCTCTACTGGTTGTCCTCTAACCAGCAGATACTGATTTGAAAAAACCCTGTTGTTTTTCTGAGACCACAGTCTTTATTAATTTACTCCATCTAAACTCCTAAGTTAGGTAATGAAGTACAGATACATGGCCCTTGTTTGTGGAATGGAAACAGCTCTCTAAAACAGGTTAGTTGTCAGAACAGCAGTACTTGCTTTTTGGTATATTTGAGTATCTGGATGGATTTTTTTTTCCCCCAATATGGAGGAAGCCTTTTCCCTGTAAGACTTGGAGAAATCTTACTTGGTACAGTCCTTGCTTTGGACTTCATTTGACTGGGTTACCTGAGAGGTGTTTGAAAGGGAGGTGAAGTCTCTGTTTTATATTTAATACAATATATGTATAATAAATGTGGGGACCTAGAAATAAATGTATGCAGATTTTGCAGACACCAGAACACTACTTGTGAGAAGTTAGAACAGAGGGTATTTGGTTTTATTTCCTCTATGAGGTAGAAGGAAATACTTTTGTTGTGTTGTAAAGGCTAGAAGTATGTGTGTGTTTGTAGACTTTATAGGTGCAAACTTAGGCAAATTTACTCATGTTTTTGCATTCTTTTTTACAGTTTGAAATGCCTGTTGCCCCATTTCACAGGGCAGTTCACAACATTTTGTCACTTTTGAAGGGTTAAAAGGATGATGTAAAAGTGAAAAGTGCTGTCTATGTGGCTATTAATGTGTGCTGAGTGCACTGGAAAAAATACTTGTTTTTTGGTTTTTTTTGTTTTTTTACACTGTCAAGTGAAGTGGGAAGTTTTCAATTATTTTTTATTGTATAAATGTTAGAACACTATTGTTGGCGTACCAGGGCTTCACAGTACAAGTTTTTAAAGCCATATCAAATTCTGAGGCTTTCCAAAAATACTACATAATTCTAATGGGTTGGAATCACCAAGATTGGAACCTGATAATGGAGGGCATGCAATGTGTAAACTGGGCAGATAACATTAGCTAACAATGGTTCTCTTGTTCTCTCTTTAAAAAACAAGAACAAACCCCCCTGGAATTTGGATGTAATTTCTTTGTGATTATTATATACTTTTTTCAGCACCCTATTGAAAAAGCACACCCAAAATTTGCAGTATATTGTTTCTTCCCATAAGAGGAACACCTTGATTATTGAATTTCAATGTGCTGGTCTATTTGAGGGGGTTTTTTTTTGTTTGTTTGGGTTTTTTTTTTTTTTTGTGAAAAGTAAAGACTTTTCCCTCAGATTTTTAGAGTGTGTTTTTGTGGTTTGTGCTGATGAAATGTTGATCACTTTCACTATGATGACTTAGTGTGGCGTGCTTGCTGGGGGAATTAACCTGACTGGAAAGTTGGTTTGGCCTTAGATATTATTATGCTTTGGTACTGTAAAGAATTGTATTTATATCCCCCTTTGTGGTATTTCTTCAAATACCTACTTGTTAGTTTGCGATGGAAGGAACTTCTACATAAAATTTCTGATGTGTATGACATATAATTGTCTTCATATTAAGCTTTTTAATTTATGAAATAGATTCTTTTCAGTAAAGTACAAAAACACCAGAAAGATCTTTCTGTGCAGGCGATAATTTGCAGGAGTAAATTCTGCAATACCTATGTTCTGCTCTTTTCCATTGTGGGATCAGTATTGTGAAATGTTACTGTTTGTACATATTTATGGCACACTGTGTGGCTAAATTTAGTGGGTATTGAGGGTAATAGCTTGTTGCTAAATACAAAATTGTGTTTGGGTTGCCTAATAACCAATTGCATATGGCTTGGGCCGTTCCATCTCTAAGGACGTATCATGGACTTTTAGAAAAACTTTGACAGTAGAAATTGTATTTAGCAAAGAGAAATTAGCCTATAAATACCTTGAGCTTCGTTTCTTATCTAAAGTTATCTCTAATAAAAACTAATATTTTGCATATGTTCTTTTACTAACTGATGCTAACTTTTTCTCTTTTGATTTTGTATCTATGATAATGTCTTGATTCTTGGCTTGCTGAATCATCTTCATACTTATCTTAATTTCAAAATATTTGTCTCTTAACTGTGCTCTGTATTTTACTTTCCCCTCTTATGTGGTTTTCTCTTTGCAGGACAGTGCTGTATTTTCCCAGTTTATCTCTTCTGTTGTCTTCTCACACAGTGCTTGGAATGGTGACTTGGCTGCTGCTGACCAGAGAAAGCTCCCGGCCATAACAAGGGAACTGCTATAGGGGCATGCCATAATGGGAACAGGGTGTTTGCACTGGAGATATGTAGGAAAAGGAGAATTCTCTTTTAGCTGATTGGCCCTGAATTTTGTAAAACAACCATAATTTTGCATCGCTGGCTGGCATACAATAAACCTAAAATTTCTAACTGTACTGGGAAAGGTCACCACTGTTCTTGGCTTCGCTACTGCAGCACAAGCTCTCATTTCTTATCGCTGCACAATGAACTTTCTCTCCTGTTGCTTCTCTGGTGCTTTTCTTTCCTTCCCTCTGTTAAATACATTCTGTGTCATCCTTCTCTTTGGAACTCCTTTAGGTAACACTTGCTGTAGTAACAGTAACTTTACTTTTTCCTCTGCTTTGCTCCTCTTCCTGCTTATGTTGAGGCTTAGTGTCACGTTATAAGAAGTCTGAAACTGGAACACTCTGGAAGATGAAAAAGATTAGAAACTTTATAATACAATTTCTAAATGTAGCAGCATATGGACTTAAAGTATAATCAGAGGCAGGGCTTAGGAAAACCATCTCATGGCTGACTTATTTTCTTGAAGCCTTGTTCAAAGTTAAACCAGAATGCTACTGCTGGGGTACAGGTTTGACCCATGAGTTTTACATTCTGTTTTAATGCAGTAGATCATCAGCTTCTTGTTAGATTGTTGTTGTCAGTCTGCTTTAGAGAGGGAAGAGAGGTTGATCTTGTTTCTTTGAAAGAAGACTTGGAGAAGTGTCTTGTAAAAGACTTTGTTAGTAGAGTGGCAAATGAGAGTCTGCAGTTTTAGACTAAGACTTCCTGGGGTTTTTTTGAAGTTCAGTGAGAAAAATCTGGGATCTTAAATAATGGGTATGAAAATATTTAGCATTTCTTAAACATATGGATGAGAGAAATGCAACAAGAGCTTGCACTGTCTCTGTATTCTGATGTGAGGGTGAAATGTGGCTGCAGTAGTAACCTAGAAAATCAGAGAGATTTTCGTAATCAGTAGTTCCTGAGATACTTAAGTGTTAGGAAGCTGTATACATCGTTGCAGTTGAAGAAGTAGGATAGGAGAAAAGAAGGGGCAAATTGAGATTGACACCTTTTGTTCTAATGTGAAGGTCGAGTCCCTAAGAAATAAGGAAAGCCTCTACTTCCTGAAAGCTTGTATTTTAATCAGAGCATAGTGTTAGAGACTCCTTTAGCAGCACAATCAGTATTTTGGAGAGATTGTATTCAAAACTGATTATGTTCACAGGTTTCCTGTATATGTCAGTTGCCTTTCTAAGTAAAGAATTTGCAGTAGTACTGGAAATTGGTCGCTCAAGCTCTGCTCTTTTACTATTTCTCCACAGTAGCACTTGGTTAGAAGAACAGGTTGTGAAAGTTAAAGGCAGCTGTCCTTTTCCTGTGATCTTTCTTTTCCATACATGTGTTGTTAACTTCAGAGCAGCCCTAATATAAATGCTGGTAAAAAAATTAGTGATGTAATTAACTTTCTTTTTCTTAGGAGATTCTTTGCACTTTTGAATGTTTCAATACTTCTGTGAAGGGCAGAAGGAGCTGAATTCTGCCTGATTCCAATTTTCAGTATTGTGTATAAATTATTGAACTAAATGTCATTCTATCAGTTCAGTTACTTAGCCTTTTTCAGACCTGGAGAGTTTTCACTACAAAGTGGTAATACAACTTTCTGAATGGTTATATAGGCACTGTTGTATCTAAACCAAGAAACAAGCCCTTGAGACTTACCAGTTTGTGTTTAACACTCCAGGTATCCATCTCGAATTGAGAAGATAGATTATGAAGAGGGGAAGATGTTGGTGCATTTTGAACGCTGGAGCCATCGCTATGATGAGTGGATTTACTGGGACAGCAATAGGTTGCGACCTTTAGAGCGACCAGCATTAAGGAAAGAGGGGCTGAAGGATGATGAAGAATTTGTTGTAAGTGGCATATTTATTTTGTCTTAGACTTTTGTAAACTGTTCACCTACATTGAATCTCTAGCACATAATGTTTAATTATTTTTAGGAAAAAAATCTAAATTATTTAAATATTAATAACTGAATTTGTTTAAAATAGGATTTTAAGCCTGGAGAAGAAGTCCTAGCTCGCTGGACAGACTGTCGATATTACCCTGCAAAGATTGAAGCAATTAATAAAGAGGGTATGTATGCATGTACAGTCCACTGGTAAGATCTGCTTTCAAATGCTGTGCTGTAGATTTAGTCTGCTTAAAAAAGTGATATGTCTATAAAGTTTTCCTCACTGCCT
This sequence comes from Platysteira castanea, assembly GCA_013397175.1. Lineage (NCBI taxonomy): Eukaryota > Metazoa > Chordata > Aves > Passeriformes > Platysteira > Platysteira castanea. The sequence continues at coordinate 66,299 of VYXC01008892.1, forward strand.
CAGTATTAAGTGAAAATTTTCTATTTATCAAATTTAGTAAAATGTTTATTTTTTATCTGTATGAAATTTGAAAATTAGAATTTCTCCTAGAAGACAAAATGATTTTTTTAGTGTCTCTTTGTTTCAGTTATCAGAAGCTCCTGTGCACAGTCTCAGGACTATTTTGTACTATTGTTGATTTGAGTTAATGTTATATTTAAATTTTCAGAATTGTTTTAATTCTCTTTACTGAAGAAAAACAATGGAAATAGGAAAATAAAGGAACACAGATTAAATACTTCACAAAGGTGATATTTCTAATGAACATAAAAGACCGAAATTTTTACTGTAGCTGAGAGCAAATGAGAATTTGGATGTAAATTGAACTGTTTCCCTAGTGCAGCACCTTAAATGTTACATAATTACTTCAATAAATTATGAGCAAAAGTGCCTCAATAGCGTAAACACGCTTGAAATTGTCTGGCTGGACAAAGAGTGACAATATTAAAGCAGGGTTTCATTGAGGCCATCATTTATGGATTTTGTTCCTTTCTTGATCCTGACTGTTGATAACACCTGGTTACTCTTGTCATACAGAATAACATGCAAAACATAAAGCCTTCACAGTAACAAGGTGTGTTGTTTCTTAACTACTCATTTCTAGGAACATTCACAGTGCAATTCTATGATGGTGTCATTCGATGTCTTAAAAGGATGCATATCAAATCTATGCCAGAGGATGCAAAAGGGCAGGTAAGAATATCTAAAGTTACTGCTTTGTTCGGTTTTGTGTAGTTGTTTGGGTTGTTGTTGTTTTGTTTGGTTTTTTGGTTTTTTAATACCTTGAGACAGTAAAAGTGTCAGTAGCACAACTAGGTTTAGATTAGTCTTTATTCTAGGCCCGACACTACCTTGCTTCACCAGTTTATGGCTGATGCCTCAGAATGTGCTGCTCAAGTGGCCTTGCCTCTCTGAAATGTCTGGCTGCTGGACACTCCGTTGCTGACTAATCTGTTCACAAAGTCTTGTCTTACAGAGTTTAAAAAACCAGGGGCATCCAATGACTTTTCCTTCTGGTGTCCTTTCAGAAAAAAGGCTTTAACTTGTCAGCAGTTTGTTCTGCAGATTTTTTTCTTTTTAATTTTATTTATTCTCTACCCTGCCTGTGTCTCTTGATTGCTACTAGGAGAGCTTTTTGCCCTCCTGTTCTTACTAACATGACTATGAGGTTTTTTTCCCCCTATATCAGAATTTTTGGGCATTCAGGCAGATAAGTATTTCTTACCTCTTGTAAGGTCCAGTTGCTGTTAAAGAAGAGATGCTGAATAGAAGTTGAGGGAGACTGAAATAGAGGACATGATTTAGTCACTAGGCCTATCCTTACTTGTGAAAGGAAAATATTGAAAACTCTTCCATGCTTTCAGTAGAAATGCCATTGCATTTATCTTGCATGGTAACTGTTTTCATAGTTAATGAGAAATTACTCCACTGAAACTATTTGAGACAAAACCCATAAAATCGCTCTTTATTTGATCTTACTTTTCTTCAGAATACTCCTAACTTTGCAAACTTCGAATATTTCATAATTACCATTGTAGCTATCCATACTGTGACCAGGGCAGATGGATAAATGAATTGGCTTGAAAGCATCTCCACATCCTGGCCTCTGGGGTAGAGGTAGCTGTATAGTAGGGTTAATCCTCTATGCAAGGGACACTGGGACTTAGTGCAGACACCACTGCATTATTTAAAAGATGTTTCCTGAAGGACATTAAACTGAAATCTGTAGGCACACTAACCCTGGCTTCTTGCTGCAGTCTTACAGTAACTCTGTTGAACCATCATGTAGTTTTTCAAGGAATACTGTCAGTATGACAGTAAGTTAGGAAGCTAGAGAGTTTAATTTTACTTCATAAAAAGCAAAACTTGGGTAAAGTAGTTGTGACTGAAAAGAAATAAGTCTTTTGTGACAGTGGAAAGAGCTCCCTGATTCTGTCCTGTGCTTTTTCTTAGGAGCAATGTTGTGTCTAATCTCGAGTTACTACTCCTAGGCCACAGGCAATTTCAGCTTTAAAAAAAAAATAGTAAATCCGTTACTTCACAACCGTTATGTTGTCCAGACTTGTTTGGTGGCAGTCCAGCTCATCTGTTATTTCTAATTTTTCTCAGTAGTTGAGAGTTATGGTGCCACTTATGCTTCTCGGGGGTTGAATGTAGGCTGCTTCAATGAATTCTTGAGAAGGAGTAAGGGGGACAAATTTACACTTTCTGAGATGGATGTAGAATTTTTAAGTTGTCTGGATACAAGAACACCTCCAACTGTTCTTTCTGTAATGCTACTTGATACTAGCTGTAGCATTTAATCTTGCAAAAGTAGAAGTAAGCGTGAAGGTCTGTAGCTTTCAAAGGCAAAGATATAATTTTTCTTGCAACTTTTTTTGTATATAATGCTATGGAAAAATGTTTGTTTTTCTACTTTTTTTGTGTTATTTCAGAATAAAAATTTGAACTAAGATTTGGTTTGAAAATCAGTTATCTCAAACTGACCTTTGTCTCAGCCTCAAACTCCTGCAGATGCTTTTGTTCTTTTGCATTATTTATTTTGTAAGAAAATATTTACTAAAATTTATATAAAGCTTACAAAAATGCCAAGACTGTAAACTGATTTCAAAAATAGTAGAGTTGTCAGATGCAACACTTCATGCTTCATTTAAATCTATAACTTGCTTTTTATCTGTTTCCAAATTAAAAAATACCTTTCCAGAGATGAGTGTAAACTTGAGATACTTCAAGTTCTAGTACATCAACAAATTTATCAAATGTTAAGACCTTTGTGGAACGTGTGTGCATGCAGAAGCATACAGAATTTGAATTACTTGGAGAGAGATAGAGATTAGTTAATATTTAGATTTTTAGCTTAGTGCGACTCGAAGGAAGAGACTGTAAATGCTATAACACAAACTATTTTTGAGTTGCAGCAGAAGTGTGTTTTAATAAGACTCAGCTGTGAGGGTGGAAAGGCAAAATTTTTAAAGAGTGGAAAATATTTGTGTGTCTCAGTGCAATGAGTCTTGAGGTTCAGTTGTGGTTCAGATAAGCACAAATTGATTGAAATTGCACAGATCTGTGACTAACGTAGTACAGAGAGGGGAAAAAAGGGATATTGCGACTGCCCTTGTGAGAGCACATATGAAGTATTTGGATAACTTACTTTTTCTGTTTCATGTTTTTTGTTTTATCTTCGATGTAATCAGGCGCGCGAGAGGGAGCAGATAGCGCCGGAGCTGAGATTAGTGACGGAAATCGAACCAAAAGAAGTGAGTTTTGAGGAGGGATTTGAAGGAGAGGGAGGGGACTTGGCACACAGGAAGAGGAAGCTGAGGAAAAAGCATGGATTTGCGAATGGGCCAGAGGAAAAAAGAAGATGTGACAGGAGACAATGTGAGCCAAGATGTAGGTGGGGCAGACTGTGTAGAATTGAAAGGTGAGGGTAAGGAATCCAGGCTTGATGTAGAATCAGCCAGTCAGTAGATTGATGTTTTATGTATGTGTATGTATGAATGTGTGGGAGTTGGAAGTTATGATGTGACAGAGGAGGAAAACCAGCTGAATCTTTAGTACTGTGGAGAAGCAAAAAGTTGGTGGTTGTAGGCAGGTGAAGGGAGAGCGATGTATGTGTGAATTCCACTATTGATGCAAGGGTTGAATTTTAGAAATTATTCTGATTTTGCCTTCCCACTGTTGCAGGATTAAGGTTACACAAATGAATATTTTAAAATACAAGTTTTTTAGCCAATTGATGTGTAAGGCTGTTGGGTAATTTCTACTATGTATTTCTCGCTCGTGCGATTTCCTGTGTTTTCATTTAGTGAATCTAGTTAGGATAATGACAGCTTTCCTCAGTAGTCATAAAGTTATGTTCTGTTTTCTAACTGCTGTAGGCCATTACTATTCTCCTGTCAATTTTCTTGGCTTACTTGGAAGAAGAGTTTTAGTAAGAATGAAAGAGAAGGAAATACACATTTTTGATTTATTTTATATTTCTTTAAAAGTTACATATATAAATGAGAAACTCACTGAAGTGAGATACTGTGGGAAGTGGGAAAGCAGGCTGGATGGTGCAGAGTAAGTGGAGCAGAGTTACACAACCACTTCCAACAGAGAGACAATGTCAGAAAATGAAAGAAAAGTAGGGAAAACTTCTCTTAGGAGGATTTTGCTTTTACTTTATTGTTCATATTTGGGCCCTTGGCTTTCTATGATCTGGTAAAATGTCCTACTGTTAAAATTTGTAGCTAGTGTCTGTGGTATCTATGATATTTAGTATCCTGCTATTATGGTTGATAGAGTGGATATCATGCTATTAGCCTGAGACAGATTTCAGAATTTATTGTGCTTTAGGATCCCACTATTATTCTCCAATTGTTTTGTTAATTTTTTTGTAAAAATTGTGAGAAAGACACAAATGTATCTTTTTGAAGGAATTCCTGTGCTCTTCGAAAGAAATATAGTCACCTTAGCAACTTAGATGCTAAATAATTCTCACATGTCGGGAGCTGTGCTGCTGAGCAGTCACTCAGCAGGAATTCAAGGTTAAAAAGCAGGAATTAACTGTGTCACTTAGTGCCTCTATATTTACTCCAGAGCCAGAATAAAAATGGACCCACAGAGTTTCTGAACAATTCAGAATCATGAAATCATTTAGGTTGGAAGGAATCTCTTGGTACAATCTTGTCCACCCCAGCTGCTCAAGGTTCTCTTCCCTGAGTTCAAATTTACATGTTAATCTAGAAAAAAAAGTATAACTGTCACCATAATGAATGTGTCTTTTCTCTGGCTGCTGAATGTTTAACCTTTGTTTGTTTCGTTGTTATGTGTCCTGCTACTGTAAGCTCCGTGTTGTATGAACAGTATCCCAACAATGAAATAAAATGCAAAGAAAACCACAAAACCCCCTTCCATGTTGCCCCAGGTGTCCTTAGACCAGGACACTTGGTTCAGCGTGGTCCTTTGAAGCTTGATATGTTCTGAAAGCTTTTGATTCCAGGGTGCTTAGCTTGACTGAAAATTAGAATCCTCTTTAGAAGCTATTTTGATGCAGGCTGCACTACTTCCCCTTCCCACTTTTATCATAATATCCAATCCTCAGCCATGTTACTGATCCTCTTCATCCCTTGGCCAGGGTAAACTGTAAGACTTCTACTCTCAGGTCTCCTAATTCCTCACCACCACAAATAGCTCAATCTTTTTTTTATCCTGCTGGATGGGCAAGGCTCTGGATGGACTGGAGCTAATAGGTGTGCTCGTTTTGGCTGGCCAAAAGAGAGGTATGTGTGCTTTTGGTTGACTATGCAGCTGGCAGTTAGACACGCTCATTTGTGCTGGCATGTCACCTGCCATGTCACCAAGTGGCCTCAGTAGTTGCCTGTTGTGTGAGCATTGCCAAAGTGCTTCCAAACTTTGCTGCTGGCTAGTGTGAGTGTCTGCATCTTTGCACTGACAGTGTGGACATGGAACACTTTATCTTAGAGGAATCAAAACTGTTGTTGTTTCTAGCGTTTCTGTTATGTAGCTTGGTGCAAAGAAGAAGCGTAGCTTACGTAAAGCAGTGATTTAAAGGTATTGAACTATGGAAAAGGAAAAGCATAATGCAAGGAGAATTAACACTCTGTATTTGTGTTATGATTTCCTCATACATCAAAGAAGGCAAAGAAACCCTTAGCAGAATAGAAACTTGAAAGACTTGTAATATGTAATGAGTGGGGAAAAAGCTGCATTGGAACAAGATTCATAAAAACAAGCTACTTTAGGTATCTCGTGCGAAGACATAACAACAAGGAGATTTTCCATAATAAAATAGTCTGTATGCCGTTGGGGGGAAAAAAAAAACAGTACTATTTGTAAAGCACTCATGAGTAACCAGACAAAAATAGTCCTTTTCATATTTTTTTTGTGTGTGGTAGTACTTGTAATTCAGAGCACTCAGATGCTTAATTCTGACTGGTTGATCATTTCTGCTGCCTTCTATACTGCACATAACTTCTCCATGGAAGAATTCTATACCTCAATTTAATAGAAAATTAGAAAAAAATACTTGAGTCAAGAGGATCAAGTTACAATTTTTGCAGTCAGATTGATCCATGACATTCAGAAGACATAAGGCCAGAGTCTCATCGCTCTAAACTAGTGGAAGGAGCTCAGCCTTGGAAATTCTCTCTGTTGGCTTGTAGGGGAGCTTGACTTGGTCTAAATACCAAAAAGTATATTAGATTGGGTTGTATTGTTTACCCCTTGAATGTTCCATATGGTCAAAATAAGCAATTATGCAAAATGACAGTTAATTACCTTAAATACAGGTTGTGAAATTCAGTCATATTATAGAGTACTTTATTGAAGTTAGTGAGTGGAACCTGTAACATGTAATACAAAAAGAGTAAAAGAGTCTGTAGTTATTCTAGAAACAAAGGTGTAGTGAGATAGGAGTTATCCATGGTTTATCAATTTAGTTGAGGAGGAATTCCATGCAGCTGGACGATGCTTTGAGGTGATTATAGCTTTACATAATAGATCAACAACTATGGAATTGTGTGTTTCAGAGCCAGAAGGGTAAGAAAAATGTCAGTCCTCTAAGATTGGGAGCTCCTGGGTTTCTAAAGCAATGACACAAAATTAATTTAGCAGGGAATGTGTACAGCCAGAATTCCATATACAGTGGGTTTTTTGTAGGTTTTTTTTCTTTTTATCCACATGACATACTGATAACACTTCAAGTTTATCTGGGCAATTTGGGAAATCTGTTTTACCACTCTTTGAGTAGTAACCGTAAAAACAAATTGAATTTCCTTTGAACATTTCTAGATAAAGTTTACTGGGTGTATGAATATTTTCTGTTTGAGTCTTAGGCACTTTATAATACTTACTTACCATTTTTTCCTTTTTGGAGGATTGGATAGCTTTGGTCAAAGCTGCTGCTGCAGCAGCAGCCAAGAACAAAGCAGGAAGTAAACCTAGAACCAGTGCAAACAGCAATAAAGATAAAGAGGACAGAAAATGGCTGAAAGTCCCTTCAAAAAAAGAAGAAACCTCAACCTCTACAATCATGCAGGAAGTCCAAAAAAAGGAAGAGGAGCCTACATCTAGTGACACATTTGGTAAAAGCACATTCTATAAATAAAAGACTGGTTTTTCTATAGTGTTGAACTCCTGTTGCTAATTTTGCAATTAAGTAATAACCAATGTTTTTAGATGAAAATGTGAAAATGTCTCATTTGCTATTATGATAACTTTGTGATACATAATGATAATTGGTTCAGAAACTATTTTTATCAGATAAATCTAGTTCAGTCAGCATTTACTCCTTGTGCTAAACTTCTGATTAGCTTAATCAAGAGCAGAACATAGTTTTTTAATGATTTCATTGTATGGTTTGGTTCATGTTACTGCATCTTCTTTCTTACCTATGAGGTAATCCCTGATTCTTGTTCTAAGAAAAAAAAATAATATCAGTATGCAAGATACATCCGTATGCAGGGATGCTTGAAACTATATCTGAGTTGATAAGATCTGCTCATTTTAAGTCTTTAATGCTTATTTCTCATAATATTGAGTAAAAATTAGAAATTTTGAGGTAATCTGCATTTTTGTTTGAGTGTGTAATTCTAGATCTTCAGAATGTGTCCTTTTCCATTTTATAGACATTTAAAGTTTCTTTACTGCAGTATTCCACTAGCAGTTCTGAAATATTCAAGTATTTTGGGTGTTACGCATTTATAAAATGTTAATGAGGTTTTTCTTGTGTTTAGAAGTAGGATTTCCTGTAGTGGATGTTCCAAAGATGGCCTTTGTGCAGGCAGAGAGCACGTTATCACACAAGAGGAAAAGTAATCTAGGCAACTCATTTCAGGCAAAGAGAGCTCGTCTAAACAAGATCACTGGTAAAAGACTTTTTTTGTTGTTGACTTCGTTCCTTTTTCATGTAGTCAAATATTCATGCGTGTAAAGAAGGTGCTGAAGTAGATTGCATAGAAGCACATTCATGAGGCAGATGGTCACTGCAGTCTGTACTTGTTCGGAATTTTAAAGGAATTTATAAATGGTAAAATCTACCTGGTTCATAAATTGGTTGCAGACTGTACTTGTTTTTTTTTTTTAGTTTTTTAGGATGGTAGCTATCCTGAATGGATGAATTTCTTGAGTATGTTTTACCCCCAGCTGTACAGTTTTCTCCATTATTGGGTGAATTTGGGGTTTATACAACTTATTAAGAATGTCATGAATTGCATACCACCACTGTAAATTAAAGCTATGGTTAGCTGTGGAGAAACAGAAAATATTTTGCCATAAAATGAAAATGTTGCTAAAAAGAATTTTTCATTTATAAGTATACAACCCTACAAACTGAAGCTATAAAGATCTGAATTTTTTTTTCAGTGTCTAGGCATTCATTCCCTACCTTTATTGCTCAACAGTATTAATGGAAAACAGGGATGTTACTATAGAATACATTCTATGCAACAGGAAATGGAATAATTGCTCTTATCTTCAAAAGCTGAAAAATGCATTTATTCCAAAATTTAATAGAAATTTACTTACCTGTGAAAAAATTATTTAAATTTGTATTCCTCCTAATAAGAAAATTGTGTTGCTAGCATTGATTCTGTCAGTACTTAGGACAAAGTCATGTGTTTGTGCCTGTGCTGGGAAAGTATCAGACGCATTTCAAAAGCTGGGTTGAAAAAAGTTCTGAAGTCCCTCCTTTAACAGAGGAGCCCTTGGACACACTGTAAGATAGAAATTCATCCCATTCATTGTTCTCGTAAATAGTAGTTCCTGTGAAGGCTGGTAGAATTTTGTGTGCTATAAATGAGAGGGTTTTTTTTTTGGTGGGGTGGTTTTTGGAAGTAGATAAAAAGTCTTGTTTCTGTAAAACAAAAACAACCTAATTTGCTAACTGCATAGTGAGAGGTTTTTCCATACTTGTTTTGACTTATCCAGCCTTTCATTGGTCTGCAGTGGAGGATGTTTAGTTAGTTGTCTTATGAGAGTGGTTGTGTTTCAGTCTCTCAGTCAGTAGAAAATAAAACTATATGAATCATGGAATGGTTTGGGTTGGGAGGGACCTTAAAGTTCGCCTACTTCCAGTCTCTCTGCCATGGACAGAGACACATTCCACTAGACCTTGTTGCTTAAAGCCCCATCCAACCCGGCCTTGAATCCTTCCAGGTATGGGGCATCCACAGCTTCTCTGGGCAACCTGTGCCTCATCACTGTCACAGTAAAGAACTCCTTCCTCATACCTAATCTAAACCTACTCTCTTCAAGTTTGAATCCATTCCCTTTTGTCCTATGACGACATGTAAAATGTTCTTTTGCTCTCTTATAGACCCCCTTCAGGCATTTGACTATAAGGTCTCTCTGGAGCCTTCTCTTCTCCAGGCTGCACAATCCCAATTCTCTCAGTCTTTGCTCACAGGAGGCCATCTCTGGGTCCCTCCTCTGGACTCATTCCAGCAGGTCCATGCACTTCCTGTGGTGAGACTCTGGAGCTGGACACAGCACTGCAGGTGGGGTCTGAGCAGAGCAGAGGGGCAGAATCACCTCCCTCATCCTACTGCCCACAGGGCTTTTGATGCAGCCCAGGAAAGTGTTGGCAGCTCCTGTCTGGCTTTTCATCCACTGTCCAGCTCTTAATCCAAGAAAGGATGAAAAGAATCTGTTCTTTCCCTATAAAGGAAGCAGTCTTTAGAAAAACCCATATTCCACCTCCAGGACTGTCATTCCTGGAAGGCTCCTTGTTTGGTTCCAAGTCTTGTTAATGGATGTCAATTTTATCAGTCCTGTTTCTACTCTCCCATACTACATACATCTTCAGTTAAGTTCCACTTTAATTGCTGCCATGAGCAGCAGTAGTCTAAGAGGTAGAGACTAGTGATGTGTATTTACAGAGCCCTGTTAATGTCTTTCCAATAGCAGTTAATAACAGAAGATACCAAAACCAGCTGAAAAACATTTACCTTTAGAAATCATATTTGCCTGTGCTTGTGGGTAGATTCTTATTACCTTAGGAACTTTATGAGAATCACAGCAGTGAGACAGGTTCATACAGACTGAACTGGATAATCAGAAACAATGATTTTGCAGCCATTGACTGTGTTACCATTTAAAAAAAAGTGTGTCTGTCTCCATGAAGATATACTTGGCTATCAGAGGATGTGTTACCTTTCAGTGAAAGTGTATTAATCCTTTAACTACAAGAAGAAAATTTTCATGCCTGGTAGATACTTTTCATATCTGTTCTCAAATTAACACACTTCTACAGCTCATACCATAGTAAGTTGGTTTTTTTTACTTTACATTTTGCAAACGAGACTGTTAATGATCAGACTTTTTCTTGCCACATGTTTATTTCTTATGCTTGAAATACTTGTATATACAATATACAATATATTGTGAATCCATATACGCTTACATTGTCATTTTTGTCTCCAGCACAAGCTTTTTGATTTGAAGGAAGGTTGGGAATCATGCTGGTGTTACCCATCAGAGTGACTACAAAAGAGTCAAACCATTGTTGCTGTTAGGAAAACATCTGTCAGGTTCTTATGGCTGTATTGGGGAAGTTGTGCAAAGCCTGTGGTTGCAGGAGGCTGTCTGAAGGGAACTGTTCCCTGGATTTCAGTTCAGCATTCAGCAGTTGGTACAGAATGGTTTCCTTGTCTGCTGCAAGGCCCACAGCTGCATCAAGTGTTCTTTGCTCACCATTCAACAAAATAAAGTGTTTTCCTTTGCTCCTTCTTTTGCTACCAGCACTGGTAGAAATTACATTTCCCAAAGGTGAAGAATATCTCCTGCTAAGCACATACTAAAGCCTTCTTCTAATTAGTTTTTGCCTCTGTTGGAATGTTTGCTTCCATATCTTCTACTGCTGTGTTGGTACCTAAAACCAGATGATACCTGCAGTGAGCATACAGAACAAAATACTCCTGGTTCACTGGGCCCCACTCCATGCTTTTGTTCTGTTAGGTACTCTAACAGACAGAGGATGGTGAACCTGTAGTCCTGGTTTGTAGTAGCTTGTAAAGTTGCTTTGTCCTACAGGCATATGGTGCCTGCTTAGAAAAATACTTCATGGGGTAGAGAAAAAGGAAATAATGAGGATTATATATTGACAGATCTGAATCTAGATTCATTTAATGGCTTGAATTTCTGAGCACTGATCATCTAGCTACTAGATGATGATCATCATCTTAGCTAGAACTAAAAATCAGAGAATCTGAGAATCACAGAATAGTCTGGGTCAGAAGGGATCTTAAAGGTCATCTAATTCCAATGTTATCCACTAGACCAGCTTTCTCATACCCCCATCCAGACTGGCCTTGAACTCTCCCAGGGATGGGGCACTCTTCTCTGGACAACCTGTGGCTTATAGAACCACAAAATCTTTCTCATAAACTGTAGCGGTTTTTGTTGTACCTAAAACTCAACTTCACTTGGTTTTGAAAATCACTTTATGCTTTTTGATATAAATGCATGATTGCCAAGATAAAGAAAACTGTGATTCTTGTAACTTGATTTAAATAGGATAATTCGAGTTTAAAATGTTTATTTAGGTCCATAAAACCTAAATATTTTACGTAGTCAAATACAGAACTAAAATCTTACCTGATAACATTATTTGTTTTTGTCTAATAGGACTAAGTAAGTTTCTGCTTTTCAGTTAACCTAAGCTGAAGCATAACTTAATCTAACATAAACAGTAAATGAGATAAAACACCTGGTGTTAATTGTTAAATGCTGACATTTTTTTGTTTTGTTTTAATGTCCTGAACAGTTTCTGAGAGCCCAAACTTCACTAATTTATAATTCCTTGGGCATTGTGCACCTTAAATTAATTTTAGGCCTATCTAATTTTTCCTGGAATGCAATAGGAATTTCCTATGAATTTATCAAGTTATTTTTGAGGACTTCAACACTTCACCCCCGATACTGACATTCCCAGAGATTATAATAGTAATTTTTAATCAGATTTATATTTTTCAGGTTTTCTCAGTTCTCTTTTTTCTTAATGGCATAGAACTTCTGCCTCTGCATTGGTAGGCAATTAAAGTTTTTGTGTGAGGTACAACTGTAGATATTGCAGTATGCTTTGCTGACAGAAAGCTTTCTTGTTTTTATATTGCCTTGTCTTTTACAGATTTTTTTGTAGTAGTGATATTATACATAAGTTTGTGAATGCAGTTACATATCCTAATATATTATTTGCTCCCAATATCGTCATCTTATTGAGGTAATTTGGGAGCTCCACTACTGAGAATATTTGTTTGGAAATTAAATCCCTTGTTACATTATGTCTAAGAAAGGTTTGCGTGTGTTAGAGTTAAGAAGTAATAATACGAATTCTGATGTGAATTTCTCCAAGACTGGAAAGGGCAGAGAGAACAAAGTTTTGTAAATAATTCTGATTTCAAAATTCAGTTATCATAGGTTTGGTTTTAAAGCTCAAGTACTTGGACTTTGAAAGGATGGTGAGGCTTTATTTTAGAATTGATAATTTTATTTTCATCTTGTCAGTGGACATGCGAAAGAAATGCTTCCTGTGTAAGGATGCTGTTGTTGGAATGTCCTTTAACTTCTTGTTTCTTCTAATTTTAAGTGTTCAGCTTTGTGTAGAGCCATTTCAGAAAGACTCATATTGTAGATTTATGCTGTTCATAGTTCCTGTCTCAATATCTTGCTTCTTTTTCTACAAATTCTTGTTGCAAGGTGCTTCTAACTAAAAATATCTGCAACTTTTCTCCTAAGGTTTATTGGCATCCAAAGCTGTTGTTGCAGATGGTGCTGAAAAAAAGGAAGGCAACAAAGAAACAGCTCCAGTCCTGGAGCAGGTATGAAATGGTAGAGTTTGATTCTTTTGCAAAGTTCCCACTGGAGTGTGCCATGGAGATGTAGTACCTACAACATTAAAATTTTCCCCTTCAGATATAACAGGGAACTGAAAATTTATCTTATGTTTACATTTCTGGCAGAGCCAGAAGTATGTAATTTAATTGTCTCTAAACACAGTGTTGACTTGAATTTCAATAATGAGCTTTTGTGTTGGAAAACTAACAGAAAACAAAATAAAATAAAGTCTCCGTGCAACAAATATAAGGAGACCAGTGTCCCAAGGTCCAGCTTTATAGCTGGAATTACGACTGGCTTAGAAACAGGCCCTTACACAAATTTTATTTGTGTTTGAAACAGGGTTTTTGACATCACATAGAACTTCTTTTAGAAGAAGTTTCTTTTATATTGTAAGAATTTGGTGTTGTAGGCTTGTATGTGTTTTATGAACTGCTCAATGAGCCATACATTTTGCAAGAGTGTGTATTTTAATAAATACAAAAAAGAAACTTCTAAATACTATTAAGGGTCTGATTTTTAAACCTGCATATTGGCAGGATCTGGAGGCTGCCATTTTGTCTTTGGCTTATTGCACTGTGTTCAGGCATTGCTTGACTCCGAGTTGTGCGTTATCTTGCACTTAAAAAGGGCTGAATGCCTGAGCATGGTAAAGCAAGCTAAGGATGAACAGTAGTCTTGATTCAGGACATCTTTGTTTTCCAATTATTTAAATCAGAGCCTTAATGTAGTTTTAATACGGCTTTTTTGTATGCATTTTCATTCTTCTTTAACAGCAGCATTTGAACAAAGTAGCCTTGCTGCCTGAAATTCTTTAATGAGCACTTCTGTTCTGTAGCCCCGGCACACTCTATGAACAGTCCCTACCCCAAACCTGATTTGGTATTTTGGTTGTACTGGTTCTTTAGAGCTGATATATAATTGCATTGCTCTGGTTTGTCCATTGATGCTGCATTGGATGAGAGTCAGTGGAACCTGATTTTCTGTTTTTGATGCTGTCACTGTCAGGGCTGGCGGAGCCACTGCGGTGCCGATGCATTGACCGATATTTTGCATAAAGGTTTACAGTGTATTGACATGACATTCCATTTCTCAAATTTTTGCATATTAAAGATGCTATGATTTCTTGCTACTGTGTGTGATATTTTCAATGTGCAAAAAACTGTGAAATGGCTTACAGCATGTTGTTTTTGGGAGAATCATTACAATGTAAATCTTGCCATGCAGAATCCCATTGCCGTGAATGGGACTTCGTGGTTTACATAGACTGTGTATGCAACAGTATAAACTGCAGTGCATATTTACTATAACCTTTTTGTTATTTCTTAGACTTAGTAACTCGGCTGTTCCTGTTTTACTGATCAGATATAAAAAAACAAGATGTCTCTGTCATTGTTTACATGCTAATGGTCTGAAAAACCTCATTTTTTGGAAATACGAGTTAAGCTCCTTTAAAGAGGCATCAAAAATCCCAATTTGTCCTATTCCTTTGCTTGTAACTAAGACCAGAAACCTCACAAACATTTAAATGTTTGACTGTGGGGAGGAAATTTTTTGAGCTTAAAGCTTTTTTCACTAACTTCCTGCCCAAACTCAAATTAAAATGGCCGAGTTATAAACCTTCCCAAAAGGTTTTCCAATAACGAAGCTGACATTGCTTAGAGGCTTTGTCTGCTACTGCTACAAAATTGAATGGCTAAAATATCTTGTAGGTTTTTTAAATAATGTAATACAGAATATGGTAGAAGTATTCAGGCCAATAGCCGAAAACTGACTGTTGATGAAAGTTTTTTGTTTATATTTATACATTTTTAGTTTACAGTTGTCTTAAACCCAAAACCTCAGACAATTAGTTGCAGATACAGTAGTTTATTTAATTGTATTAGGGTATGTCATGTTATATTTCCTTTTGACCAAGACCTGAGTAGATGGATAACTTTAATTCATTAAGATTTTTAATGTTAATTTGTCCTGTTAAGAGGTTAAGCACCTTATCAAAATCTTAATTTAATTTTTTTAATCTTGTTTAATTAACTTTGTAATTTGAAAATAATGGATGCTGTAGTATGTCTTTCACATCTGTGAAGATGAACAATAAAATTGTTTATTTACAAGTTACGACTCTAATTAATTTCTGGTAATACCTCTCATAACCAGCATAGGTATACTCTACAGTTCATGGAATATTTTATTTAAATGAATAAACTGCACTTAGTACGTGTGTAATGGAGTTATTCAAAATAGAACTGATGTCTGCTCAATGAGATGTTTTGCACCGAATCTTTACAGGATACTCCCAGCGAGGCATTCGTGTAGCGTTCAGGGGTGCCCTTTTACAGACATAGAATGTGCACTTGTGGGGTTTTGTTTTGTTTTTTTGTTTTTGTTTTTGTTTTTCCTCCATTGGAACATGGAAAGTTCTAGTGGAAAATAAAATTGCAATTTATAACAAAACTCAATAATACCCTCGAATCACCAGAGATATGATGTTTCTAGTTTGGATAAAGTGGCGCACACGTTCTAGATATACCTCTCCGCTTTGTTAGTTATGATTTTATTAGATGGTACTATGCTGTATGATGTAACTGGGGCAAGAAGGGAGACAGGCCTAAGAAATTATGTTCAGATACTGCCTTATTAGGCAAACTGTAACACATGCACAGTTTTGGTAATGTAGGAAGAACTTCCAGTTAAAAATTTAAAATGCTAATGTCTGTCAATGCATGCTAACGGTCTAAAAATAGCACTGTTTGTGTTAAGAAGGATGAAAATTGAGGAATTTGGAGAGATGCTTTATATGTTGACTTTTTTCCCTTCAAAACCTATTTTAACTCTTTATCTGCTCATTTTCCCCCGACAGTTAGCAATCTGTTTAACCCTGTGGTGCTAGAAGTTATGATTTCTTCATGTTTGCACAAACACATAATGTGGTGAAATCCAGACTCCCAGCACTGAAAGGGGTTGTGTGAGAGTGTGTTCACTATTGGAAACTTCTCATTGTTTTCAGACATTCCTTAAAGGAGCATTATCAACTTTTTCAGGTTCTCAAAAATACAAATTCCTTGTTAAATATAGTTTTCCTGAGGAACTGCCTAATTTTTTTTTTCCCATCTCTGATTAGGGAAATGACTGTGTAGGGAAAACCTTGGCAATGTTTTTTAGAACTGCAATCCTCTGAGGAAGGATTGTTTGTTCATAGCAGTGCCGGAGTTCAAGGAGTGTCTGGACAACACTCCCAGTCATGATTCAGCAGCAGGCAGTCCCGTGTGGAGCAGGGAGGAGGACTTGGGGATCCTTATGGGTCCCTTCCAGCGTGAGATGCTCTGTGATGGTGCATCAGTGTGTGTATTCTGGCTGGGAACAGATGCTCTCCGGGTTGTACTTGGAGACTGCACTGACAGTGAAGATGAAAAAGAAAACTAAAAATACTTTGTTGAATTTTTAAATTGGGAATAGAGGGAAAATGTTTTATTTTCAGCCTTTTTGCAGTTGTTTCAAATAGTAATGATTGAGCATTCTGAATACTGAAAACAATTGGTAGTGCTCCTTTAAAAAAAGCAAAATTTAATGTGATGCATTTTAAATACTTTTCATTTGTACTTAAAATAATGTTGCTTTAATATGTGTTTGAGTACTAAAATTGCTTTTAAAAAGATCAAAATAGAATACAAGAACTACAACGAAGAAACTGAAATAAAAGTATCAATTTTTTATTATTTATTCAGGAGATTTCACCTAAACCACAAAGTCAGAAAAAAAATGAAGCTGATATTAGCAGTTCTGCCAACATTCAGAAACCTGCACTGTTATCCTCAACTTTGTCTTCAGGAAAGGCTCGCAGCAAGAAATGCAAACAAGAATCTGGAGATTCTTCCGGGTGTATAAAGCCCCCTAAATCACCACTTTCCCCAGAATTAATACAAGTCGAGGATTTGACGCTGGTCTCTCAGCTTCCTTCTTCTGTGATAAATAAAACTAGTGAGCACAGACATTTTAAAAAAAATACCGTAACTACTTATAAGAGATATACAGAAATTTTCTTTGGTTGTAAATGGCTATTGCTTTTAAAAATGAATCTGCTTTAAATAAAATGTCCAAGCGGGAGAATTAGGGGTAGCTCACTCTTTTAAAAGTCAAGTCACATAGTAAGGCACTTGAATTACTCTACCAGAAATAATACATTTAAATAATATATTGATATTTATATAGTCATGGCTTTTAAGGGTTGGCTTTCCCTCTAGCTTCAATCTTCACACTAGTATTAACAGTGTTACAGGAAAAATCAAACCTCCCTTCTGAAAAGGGCCTGATTCATTAAAAAGAAAAGACGTACACCTTGGTGTGGACCTTTCCCTCTCTGAGAAACTTCACCTTCAGCAGGCTGACATTCTGTACCTGTTGGCTGTGGCATTCTTCACCTTATGTGGTATTTCCTCCAAACATGATGTGAAAGAGAAGATGGGTTCAAGATCTGTGGTGGAGAAATATAAAAAATTGTGTTTCCTTGTCCCAGAAAAATCCCATGGGTGTTCAGCTTCTTAATGTGTATAACTGATTTGCCAAAATACCAAAATACTGTTTATCAGAAGAATAGGGAAAGCTTTATGCTGCATGCTTGAATACGTTATATTTTGTGAATATTAAGGTATTGCTATAATATTTTTTTTTGAGATTATGTTAGGTTTTTAGAGTTGTTTAGTGTCAGGTTCTTAGCCTAAAGAACATTAAATTATGAGGCCAAAGGTTAAAATAAATGCAGGTGTCAGTTAGTCAAAAGCTACTTTTTTTTTGTTTTTTTCACTTTTAGAATAGTGTTTAAAGATGAAAGACTCAACCTGCACCATGTGTTCCCCTTAACCTTGATTTTGTAGTTTCACTTATGAGATAAGTTTCTTTTTAATATTTGCTCATAGATAACTTTAAATGAGTGGGAGAGGGAGGGGTGCAAATTCATCCTTCTTTATTTATTCAGTACACATTGGTAAAAATTGTATTTTGTCCCCACAAAATATTAGCAGTCATCCATATTGTAATACGCCTTCCATCCCCACCCCTAGAGCAATGGTAAGTAGCTTTCCTGGAGCATGCTTATATTTTGGATTAAGTTGGACTTCTCTGTAGCAATATTTTTTAAAAAGCTAGTTTAAAAGTTGGTTACTTAGTAGATTAGATCTTGTTAGTGCTGTCTTTTAATCTTTGGCTTCCAAATTTTTTTCTACGTCTAGTGGAAAGTTAGTTTTGCTGTGTCTTTATTTTTAAATCTGAATATCTGACTCTAAAAACTGCTTACAAAAAGGAGAGAACAGTCATTTACAGTGTAATAGAAACTTAGATGTTTTTCTAAGGCAAAATTTTGTGAAACTGGGTAATGTTGGAGAGGTGTAGGGGAGTGTGGGTTTTTTGTTTTTAATGAATCAGGCCTATATTAACCTATATCAATCCTCCTCCTCCCCTTTCTTTTTTTGTTAAGTATGAGTTTCTGGAGTCTTCTTACTGTGCCATGCATTGGCAGTGTGCATTTGAATTTCAGTTGGGGTATTGATATCAGGTTAGCAGAAGGCAGGAGGTGGGATATAAAATTAAGCACTGTTTTTGATTATTTTTTCAAGTTGTATGTCCATGACTTATTAGATCTTTAACTGTGATCATTTGTTCTGTTTATTGTTAAATCCTGTTGCCCCCTTCCATTATAAGTAGCCTGCTGCCTGGGTTCTATGGGGAGGGTTGCTTACTGTAAATACACTGCTTGCCTAAAACAATCACCTTTACCAGTTGGGAACTAGGTGCCCTAGTAATTTATAATAAGCAAAAACCAGAATCATGTGTTTAGTATAAATCTTTCTTTGCTCCTGGTAGTCACAGTTTTGTAATTACTTTTACCAGTTTTGCTGTGACTACCAGCTTTGCAAATGAGAACTACTTAAAGCACTCCCCATCTTTAGATCTCAAATGCTGCGGTAAGATGATGGTGTATCTCTCTGCTTCATGAACATTGAAAGATCTCTTTTTAGGTCCATCACAGCCAGTGAATTCCCCTAGATCCTACAAAAATAGCCAACGGAGAAGAAGATCACAGCGTTTAGCTACTTGCTCCTTGCCTGATGATTCTGTAGAAAAAGTTTCTTCTCCCTCTTCAGTTACTGATGGAAAAGTGTTCTCCATCAGTGGTCAAAACCAGCAGTCATCAAAATTGGAGGGTAATGTATCTTAATCTAATAAAGAACTGCCCAAGAGAAATTGAATCATAAAAATTAGACCTTCCATGGTTTTCAACTAATGGAATATTTTGACTTGCTGTAGCTAAAGCTGTATGCTGTTCCTATGTTATGTAACGCTGCAATCCAAACTGTTGTTTGTTGGACCCATGTATTTTTTTTAATATGACATTTTTTCTTTTATGTAGTACCTGGTGTTGCTCATGTGTCACTTGAGAAGCGTGGACCATGTCTCCCTCTTGATTTAAGCCGTAGTTTGGAAGTTACAGCACCATTATCCACAGAATCCACTTTCCGTAATGAATGTCCCAGTAAAGACAAGGAAGATATTCAGATGATTACATATCTTTCTTCCAAAGCAGTAACTGATGGAAGAGTAGCTACAACAGCGTCAGGTAAAGAGATTCAGTATACAACCAGAGACATTTATAGTTGTAGGGTTAAAATGTGTGTGTATTCAGTCTCACAGACAGAGGGGATACTCTTTATTTTCTCTTCTGCACACTCAAAAGCCTGCTTCTCTTCTGGACTCCATTCATCTGCATATTCTTTGTCTTCACTGGCTTAGAGCTGCGTTAGCACTTCTAACACGCTTTAAAGGGAAGCTAAGAGTGTGGAATGTAGTAAGCAGTATTTCTTTCAAAAATATTTTTGCTAAAAGTTGTAAAAAAAATTAATGAACTGTTTACTAACATACTAATTTGTGCCTTCAGCTTTAAAACGATGTTCTCAAAGACAGACAGCACTCCTCTGCTTTGCTTCTGTTTGCAGTGGAAATTCTGTCCTTTGATTGCTACAAGATGTTGCTTAAAAATATTTCTGAAAAATCCTCAAAAACCTTTATACAGACTTCACCCTCAGAATTAGCACAGAGCCCAGTGCTGCAACTCTGTGCTGCCTCTCCCTTTGTGACAGTTTATTGTCTGCTGTGGTTTACATGAAATACTCGGAAGGAGGTAACCAAGAGATTCAGGGAAGGATTGACATAGTGATTTGCAGACCCTAAAAGTGGGATGTTTTCATCCAGTGTATGCTAGGTGTTGATATAATTTTTTTTTCATTAATAAGGCTCTTATGTGAGTATCATACCATTTTTACCTGGCTTCCAAGAAAGAATTCTTTTAAAGCCTTTTTTTTTTAATTTTTGGTTTGTTTTGTTTCATGAGAAAATTGTACAGAAAAGTAGGAAGAGGTGAAAAAAGTCAAATTATTGTACTCTGCTCGGAAAGATTTTGATAACTGTGATTGACAGTAAGGGAGGGTAGCATGACCTTAAAGGATAGAGTTATGATACTTAAACTATATTTTAATCTATTCATCTATTAAACTAATTTGTCAAAGTAAGGGCTATGGGTGTCTCTAGTGAGCCACCACTTAAGCTTTTTAAAATACTAAAATTAAAATATTACTTAATTACTAAAGTGAAACCACGTGGCAGTCTTCATTTGCCCTTGATATATTGCATAGCAGTAGAATTACAGATTCCTGGGAAAATTACTTCTATAAAAGTCGTTTTTATGTCATGTCTTCTGCCACTAAGTGAAGTGCTTTTTGGAGATGTGTATTTGCCCACTCATTGAATAAGATCATAAAAGAAAGCAACAACTTCCAACAACCATCTGTTTCCTGTTTGGTAAAACTCATTTCAGTTACTAGGAATTTAAGTTCTGGCTTTTCTGGTATATTTTCTGGCTCATTTTATTTATAGTTGGTAATGCTGGAAGTTGCCTGCTCCTGTCATGGGCCTGGCTCATGGCAGAGTGAGCTGGTTCTAAACCCAGCACTCAGGAGTGCACTTTGGACCTGTTTGTTGAGCTGGGTCTTGGTCTTGGTCACAGCTGAAGCAATAAAAGAAAGAATAAGTTTCATTTAGAGTCACCTTTACTTAATGACTCAAAATTATGTGGTATGTCCACACAGTTTGTGTCAGGGAAAAACATTCCCTGATAAATCGTCTGTTGTTACTACTTGAGTCCATAGTGGGAAGCTGGAAATGCTTGCAACCCATAAGAGGATAGAGTTTATCCTGTATATAAAGCTTAATGAGCCTTTTTTCATATCTGTATAATTTTTAGAGTTATAAGCTCTAAAAGAACTGAATTGCCAGCTACGTTTTTGTCTTCTGGGTTTTTACCTTCCAGACACATTTGTTTTGTTCCTAATTTTCATGTATTACAGTTTTCCTTCATGCAATAAATAGAACTGTGTCTTGAGCTTTCATACTGACTTTTTGTCCAAATGTTAGAAGTTTTCAGTGATTTGGAGCATCTAGCCCAACAACTTCTTGAGTGTAAGCTTTGTGGCCTGAAAGACTAATCTAAGCAGTTTGATATCTTTAATTCACAGATTTTATAGCAGGTTTTGGAGCTATCTGCCTCTGTCAGTAGTATCACTAGGACTCTGTAACTGAAATTCATATGTGTTTTGGGTTCATCTCAGTCTCTTAACTCTGGTGAAACATGTTTATCTTTCTCATAATCTTAGAAGAAAAAGAAAAATGTAGATTTTAAAGTTCAGGTTTGAAACCTCTGGAGTTATTTTAGGCTATTGAATAAATTTGTTATGTTCTCTGCTTTAGAAGGCATTTTTTTGCCTTTGAAATAATGCAGGTTCTCAAATCATGTTCCTGAAGCACACATAATTACACCAAATTCTTGCATGTTTCAGGAAAATTAATAGGATCCACTCTATTTATCAGTATTTTTCTAATTATCTGTTTAAACAATAGCAAGCACATATATACAGGAGAGGTGCCCAAAGCTTTCCTCATTCCTATCAGTTCTTGAAATAATTGAGAAAAGTTAATTTGCATTATGCAGAAACATCTGCCTACGTGCAATGTCATACACTGCATTGTTTACCATTGTGTATGCACTGTGACTCTGTACATGAGAAATTGAGAAGTCTGGTGTAAAATCCAAACTTTTCTGTAATTGGGTTTTCTTGACCTGAAAGAGCTATTATGAATCTGCATCCCTTTATGGTATTTCTGCTCTTAAGATTTTATTAACACAGTCTGGACAGATCTGGAGTTCTAGATTTTGACATCACAACAGATTTTGTTAAGTGCACTTAAGTTAGACCTGTTGTCTTTGTAATCACTGAAGTAGATAATTGTGAATAGTTTCAGAGATACTCCGTGATGGTATTTAGCCTGGAACAGCCTGGTCTGATCCCTGACCCTTCTGTAACAGAGCTGGACTGGTTTAAACCCAGAGATGCAATTTGTGGTGTTGCACATTTTGACTTCTGATGGAGACTATCAGTTGAGTCAATTGAAAAAATTATTTTGTGTTGTTAAAAATGATGCATTTTAGTGATGCATTTATTCAGAAGTTACTGACTTCTTGTTTTCAGAGGAGAGGGACTAGGTCCACTGAAGTGCAGATGCATAAATGGCAACTCACAGTATTAGCAGAGAGATTTCAAAATCATTGCTCAGAATTAACACCTTATCATTTTCAAAGGCAAAACAAAATCCATGATAATTCCTTCAATCCAAAGGCTCTGTGGAAGTACTGTGCACTTTGGTAGACACCTGTGTACTACCCATTAGTTATTGAACAGAGCTACTGCTTGTAGTGTGAGGTCCTACTTGTGATTCCCTGATGCTGCACACACATAACTAAGAATCTTTGCTTTCATTTGCCAAATTGCTTAAAATGCAGATAACTGGCCTTTGGTCGCTTCAGCATTTCAAAGACTTTAAATTCACGGTCAGTCAGAATACTTGCAAAACACTGTAGTTTAGCCATTCTGAATACATGAACTTCAGGTCTTTCTGTAGTTGTGCTTCTCTTTAGATGTTTTGGTAGTTTTTCTTGGTTTTTGTAACCCTGCACCATTTATGTTAGTTTAACTGTTATATATTGAGCAGACAGTTTCAGCAAGCAATCTCGGCTTTGAAATTTAAGTAAAAGGAAAATATTGTTACACTTACTAATCTAACAATATAATATTTGTAATGCTAATATAATTTATTATCACTAGCTCTTATTTCCTATCCTAATACCTATAGATGATTTTGCTGGTAGGTAACTATATGGGAAAAATTTGCATTTAAGACTAAAAGAAAAAGAAACATTGCATACTTTTGTATAAATTCCTTGGTAACAGGTTTACTGCAGCAGGAACAAGAAACCGCTGATGTACAAAATTTGCAGAAAATACTATAGGTCACTTTTTAAAAACTCTGGCCAGTGTTACTGAGTACCTTGCTTGTAAGAGGGATAACGTATTGTTCATCTTGTTGCTTGCTCTTCTTACTTTGGGGCTGTTGTTTTACTCCTTAATTTGAATGCCTGCCTTTCTAATCTCTGCCCAGAAGTTCTCAGTTTGGGTTGGTTATGAGGCAAGCAAGAACGTTTTCATGGACTTATTCTTCTTAAAGACATCTTTTTGGGCAGGGTCCAGCATTTATCTGTGATATACAATTAAAAGTCTGTTTAGGTATAAAACTGATCCTATGCACTGGGGGAATTCAAAACACTAAATTAAATATGACCAGCATGATTGATATTTCTATCACAATATGATTTAAGTTGTATTTAAATGAAGATAATGATATTTATGATATTATTTGAAACATGGAAAACCATGAAATAGAATATCAGTCAACAAAATAAATTACTTCAGATTGCTACGATTCATTTGAACTTGATGAATTGCAATAAACAGTAGCACTGCAAGCCCAGCTGTGCTGCTGTACTTGTGACACAGCATCCTGTCCTGTGCCTGTATTTGCATGAGAGAAGCGGTGTCACTTCCCTGTGCCATAACAGGATAAGTAGCACTGGAAATATGTTATTAACTGGACTGGCAATGCTGTAGTTTGCATTTCTTTTTAATCTGAAATTAGTCTTCTAGTGATAAAATTGATCATGGAACAGTGACGAAATCAGTAGTTTACCAAGTCTAATCTCTGGTCGTCTTTCTCTGTGCTGAGTGTTAACTGCAGACCTCCCACATTTACTGTGTGGGAGGTGGTTGGCTAGACTCCTTAACAGGAATAAAATTGCAATTAAAAGTAGCAGTTCAAAAAACAAGGTAGTATTTCCATAAAGAAACTAATATTTTTCTGGTTATATTTGTTACTTGCCCTTCCAACTGACTACCTTGTCTAATTTTGTGTAAGGCATAGTGATTGCACAGTTGAAAAGTAGACTTTGCAAGCCTTAACGCTTTGTGTAGGATTTGAGAATTTAAAATTCTTAATCTAAAATGATTTTTGATAAAGAAAAGTAAAAGCCAAGGATAACATTGCAGTGTATACAGGCATAATAGCAATTTCTATTTTCAGGTTACTATAGAAAGGCAGTTTGGGGAGTTCTGACAGCAAGATGGGTATTTGCTTGACTGGAGCAGGTTTCTGCCCAATATAAATGTTCCCTCAAACACTTACTGATCACTTTGTCAGATGTGCTTGTGTTGAACATTTTTGAGATACTGAAATTCGTTGTGTTGTGGCTCTTGGTATTAAATCATATTTGGATGTCAGGTCAGGATTTCTTCTAAATAATAAAGTTTAAATACTAATTTATCTAATGTTGAGACTAAATTTCTCTTGAGGTTATTTGGCTGGAGTGTTCTCACATCTTTTCAACAAAAGGCAGTGACCTAACTGCATTACGTGCATTTGGGTGATCCTTTTGCGCTCTTTTTAGAAATGAGACAAGACGTTGATAGCATGATGATGTGGGAAAGTGTCACTTTTTTCTTTTACTAATGTGCTAAAATATACTTATTGCTCTACAGATGGCAGAGCAGTTCAGTCCTGTAACAGAGACAAATGGTAATTAGGAAACCCAAGAAAGGAATAATTTGGATTTTGTGTCGATGATAAGTATTCCAGCAAGCTAAATGCACTTGAAATACAGGCAAAGGCAAGAGCCTGAATTAATCTTAAAAGGATTATGGTCTTAGGTGAGATGGTTGATTTGAGGCAGTGGCAAGACTCAGGTAGCCCCAGCCATGGTGATGCAGCTCGTGCCGTGTGGCAGGAGCCAGCACCCAGAACTGAGCAGCTGCTGCTGCCTGGCTTGCACAGTATGGAGCTGTCCTGCAGCTGGAGACATCTGGCATTTAACAGTGCTGTGTGGTGTGAGAGGTGATGCACCATTTTCTATTGCTCCTGCTGGCCCTGTGGCTTTCTGACTGGTGATACTTTGGTTGTATTCCCAGGAAGGCTGATAGGAGTGGGAGTGGGTGTTGTGTGAGCTGTGCTGTATCCCAAGAGAATTGGGTTGGTCTGTCCAAGTCGGGAAGGCAGCTGTACAGGGTCAGCCCTGAAATGTTCTTGCCTTTTCCCCAGGATCTTTTCATGACTGATGAATTTACTAAATTATCTTAATGCTGCTTATTTAATGCATTCCAGATCAGCTCCATATATTGTCTTGTTGACTACCTTGACCAATAGCAGGTATTTTTCAGGACTTTTTTAACATGGCAATGCTTTTGTTGGGCTCTTCTGCTGAGAGACACCAAAGGTAACTGGTGTCTCCAAGTGTTTACATCTGGCATGGAAAAACATGAACCCCTTATGACTTTACAGATCTGCATTTTTGTACAGTGTGTCCTTGGCATGGTCCTAAAATGTCCTCAAGGGTCTGATAAAAGTTAGGCTTTCCTAATTACAATTAGATGAAACTTGAAGCTCTCACAATATCGATGGACACAGTAATAGAGAGTTTTGAATTACCTCAATAATGTTCTTTACAAACAACTTTTATTCTAGTTTGATTATTTTAAAATGATTATAAATATTAGCAGTGAAAATTATAATTTCAGTTTTGTTTTGTTTTCAGTTTACTTCCTAACTTACATCAGATAAAGAGCTAAAAAAACAACTAAATATTTCACTGAATAAACTTTTCTAAATAGTACAAGATAAGAATTATCAGTATATGATGCTGAATTCTGACAAATCACAGTACTTTTGCATATAATTCAAATGTGGATTAATGAAAGTGAATTATTTAAATATTAAAATGAAAATGAAAAATTCAATTACCAGAAATGTTTTATACATAGGATTAAAAATGTTGTACCAGAGCTTAATTTTTCTATTAACATGATGGAGCATTAACTTAGATGATAT
Organism: Platysteira castanea; assembly: GCA_013397175.1. Classification (NCBI taxonomy): domain Eukaryota; kingdom Metazoa; phylum Chordata; class Aves; order Passeriformes; genus Platysteira; species Platysteira castanea. The sequence continues at coordinate 92,489 of VYXC01008892.1, forward strand.
CAACAGTGTCAGCACCTTTAACTGTTACGTTTGTTGTGGATTTCTATTACAGTGAAAAAAAAGGAAATAAAAAGGCTTAAAAATGTCAGCAAAAGCACACTTAAACCAGTACAGGCAGTTTAAAAGCAAGTGCGAATTCTAAAACATAGGAAGAAAGCTTCTCTGGCATGTATTGTCTTGTATGTAAGACTAAGATCTGGGCATTCATATGCAGTAATTATCTGTTAAGTGTGATGATGATATGACCAATACAGGCATTGCAGTGATCTGACCCAGCCCTGGCTGGCTGCAATCATTATGGAATGCCGAGTAAATCCATCTTCTTGTTTTCAGCACCCTCATCCCATGTACATGCCTTGCATCTGGAAATGCCTTTAACCAGTAGTCTCAAGTTACCCAAAGGGAGTAGTGAAAAAAAGAGGTCTTCCACATCAGTGAGCTCTGAAGGGACAGAGATACAGTGCTCTGTGCCCATAAAGGAGAAATGTTTTGAGTGTCTGAAGGAGAAAATATTAAAGAATGTGATTGAGAAGGACAAGCATTCAGAAGTTGGTAAACTACAATACTTTTTGTTTCCAGTGCTTTAGACAATAAAAATAATCGTAAAATCACATTAAAAATAATTGTATTGTATATATGTTTCTTATTATTCACTGCCATTAGGATTTTTTACAGTCTAATGACTTTTTACAAGAAAGTAGGTCATCAGCCAGACATTGGCCTTATGTCGTATATTCTTCAATTTGCAGGTGCAGCTAGAATGGAAAGAAAAGGAAAACTGGAAGAGAAAAGTTCTTCAACATATGGTATGTAGCGAGCAATATTATTTTTAGGAAAAAAGGAAAAATTCTCTAACACTTCATGTCTCTGAAGAGCAGATGTAAAAGCATAAAATACTTCCTGAGCCCAGCTGCAGTTTTTGTTTGTTAAGGTCTTTAAAAGAGTTTTTATGTATATGACAGCTTTGTAATAGAAGAATAATTTGTAAGATAGGATGAAAGTGCCCATAGCAAGGATTTTGAGGGACCCTAATGTATCTATAAGAGGCCCACTGCCTCTGGTTTTTCATTTGATTGGGGGTTTTTTAGTAGAATGAATAATACTGGCTATTTCATTGTACTGTCATACTTGAGAGGGAGGAGCAAACAAGGGTTACTAGCAAAACATTTGGCAATTTATGAAATAAAAGATAAATGCAAGAGGACTCTGATTTTATCCTGTGTTCAAAATAAAATAAATTATTAGAGACTGGCAAGAATTCAGAAGTGATTCTGCCTTGTTTTTCCAGGAGGTAAAAGTTTTGTCTCTGTGTTCCTCAAGAAGATAAGACTGCTCCAGTTTGTGTACAGGAAACAGTCCTGACTTTGAGGCTTATTTTTTGTAGCAAGTTAATTTCACTGTTGTCTCCCTGCTGATAACTTAAGAAATGATTATAGAGTGAAAATGTGGGATGTATTTTGTCTGCGGAGAATTAACAGGATGAAAAGAATTTTTCATAGTCCAAGTACTTATCCTGATGTGTATACCAACAGTGGTTAAAAGTGAACTGCAGCGTAAAAAAATGTGCCAAATTTGAATCTGAATCAGTTTTCTATGAGGTTGCCACTGTATAGTGCAGAGTGCTGACAGGAGCAGCAGATTTGTGATACTGAAATTTCCTTCAAATGTTTTCTGTAGGCCTAATATGTGCTTTTAGGACAATGTAGCCTTTGTAATTGGGAATTTAGCACTTGTGAAAGCCTCTTCTCTTGCCCAAGTCTTTTTGTTATAAACTGTAAGTAAAATAGAAGTTACAAGCTATTTATATGATATTACATATTTTGTGTACTTTGCTGTATTTTTTTCTGCTATATATCTTACTTTGAAGTACTAAAATGATAAAATACTGTTTATCAAATGAGATTTCTTTGAACTGTTATACCAGCTATTAATAAGAGATGTGCCCAAGATATCAAGTAGATTACTGAATCATTTTGATCTGACTAGACAACTAGAGCACTTGATTTTGAATGCCTTGTTTAGGTTAAGCTGCTTTAAATTGTTTAATTTTTATTTTAGTAAAAAAGAAAGAAAAAGAGAAGGAGAAAAAGGAGAAGAAGGAAAAAGATCATAAACCAAAACAGAAGAAGAAGAAGAAAAAAAAGAAGAAATCAAAACAGCATGGTAAGTTCAATATATATTTTTTTAAATTAGGTAAAACCACCCAGTATATTTCTAGCATTAGATAGTAACTTGTTTGTAAACAATATGAATGTAAAATTTCAACATGTCCAAGAGTAAGTTTTAGTGTTAAATATGAAAAGGACATGTGGGTCTGTGATTTTTTTTTCTTGTATTTATAGCCTGCCTCTATGTGATAGACACACATATTTCATAGATGTTTTTTCTTCCTCAAAAAGATATGCTTGTCGTTTTCATCTCTTTGAATTCTTCATTTGAAGCTCTGTATACGTCTGAACTATTTTGCTTGGACATCAAAATTATTCTAGTATCTAGTTAGTTGCCGAATTTCAGTGGTTTTTTATATGCAATATACCCCCTCTCTTAACAGTTAATCCTTAACAGCTGAGGTTGGCGTCTGTTATAACAGCCTTGTCTGTTGCCTTGACAAATGGGGATTATGTTTGTGGATTATGTGTTTCTCTGTCCAAAATTTGTGCTATAACATGAGAATGTTTCCAGATCATGCAGTGCTTGAGTGTGAATTGCAATATTGTAGGTTTTGTGTACTTCACCGTCTTTATACAGGAGTAATATAATTTTAAGTTATAAACTTCAATTGCTTATTTTACCTAAAAATCATTGGGAGCTTCTTACTTGCACTGACAAGGCATCTAAATATTTGCAAGAAGATACTGATAAATGCTAGGTATGTGCCCAGTACTATTCTTCGGTTTTATCTTCTTTTTGTCATAAGGTGGTTTGTTGTGGGCTGGGGTTTTTTGTGGGTTTTTTGGTTTTTGTTTTTGGGGTTTTTTGTTTGTTTGTTTGTTTTTTTTTATTTTTATCTCGTCTTTTTATTCCTTTGGTGGTTTTGTCAGCTTGTCTTGAAACCTAGAAGCTTGGCAGAGGTACCATATTTAGGTTCCAATTTCTAGGGTTCTTATCCAGTGTTTGTAAATATGAAAAGAAAATATGCCCAGTGCCTCAACAAATAGAAATCTTAAATCCAGATGCAAAAAGCAGTGTGAGTAAAACTTGAGTGTTTTATTCTTTGCAAATGCATCTTGTGAAAATCTGAGTTTAGAAATCCAGATGTATTCAATCTGAATTTTTTTTAACTGGGAAAAAAATGAAAATACTCTGGTGGATTCTGACTCCAGTGTCTGACCCTGAAAAAGCCCATCTGTCAAAAGAAACAGGACTCTCTCTCCTGGACCCAGGTCACTCCACTCCAGGTGTGGATAGACCTGTAAGGGTGTAAGGCATGGTCCTTTTGTTTGAAATCAAATTGAGGCATCTTGGGAAGAAGAGGGAGTGGGTACATTGTGTGCCCCAGATAAGTTTTGCACAAGGCTTTAAGACAAACCAACAAACCCCAGCAAAAACTGGTTTTTGTGCTCCAAGTGTGTGTATGTTTTACTGACTGTATAAAACTCATGTGTAGCAGAAGACAGATAGTGTCTGTTACTTATGCTGCTCTGCTGCAGTGAGATTGAAAGCCATGCAGCATGAAGTAATCAACTCAGCTGCTCCTTGAGTTGACTACAGTGAATACATTTGGGAAATGCTGGAGATAGTGTGCTTTGGACAGAGACAGTAAAGGGGAAAGTGACTTCATGGAAGGTTATTTAGGAGATGATATTGTAGAACCCATAGCAGGAAAACTGTAGTTACAGGTGAAAGCAGGAATGCTTCCTACAGAAGAATGAAAGTGCAGTAATCTGATTACTTGCTTATATTTGAAGTACTAAGTTTTATGGGTAGCTACTTGTAATTACTGATTGAAGGCATAGGCATGCCCAGGTGAGTCCAGAGGAAGGCCACAGTGATGCTCAGAGGGCTGGAGCACCTCTCCTATGAGAAGAGGCTGAGAGCCTGTTTAGCCTAGGAAAGAGAAGCCTCAGGGAAGGCTTTGTAGTAGCCTTCTAGTACTTACAGGAGACCTACAGGAAGAATGTGGGGGACTCTTTAAAGGGAGTGTAGTGATAGGGCAAGGGATAACAGTTTTAAATTGAAAGAGGGTGGATTTAGATTAGATATTCAGAAGAAATTCTTTTCTGTGGGGGTGATGAGCCACCAGAACAGGTTGCCCAGGGAACTTGTGGATGTCCCATCCCTGAAAGTGTTGAAGGCCAGGTTGGATGGACCTCTGAAAAACCTGGTCTACTGCCCATGGCAGGAGGGTTGGTTGATCTTTAAGGTCCCTTCCAACCCTAACTATTCAATGATTTGCAATTACATGACTTTCCTAGGACAGTCTCTCCGGTCATTATGATTAGGGACAGGCTTGCAAATGTGTTTCTTGAGACTGTTGAAAATAGTTTATATTAGAGGAAAAGATACGATGCTGATATCGATATAGATGTTAACACCACTGTATGACCAGCAGGCAGAAGCACATGGTGTTGTCTGTGCTTGTGTGTGTGCTGTAACAGCCTCGTCCTGCTCCTCTCTCTTGCTGAGCAGGAAGATAATACAGAGATGTGTAAGTACAGTGGGCTCTGGCACTCTGCAACAGGTGGGCTCTGACACTGGCTGCCCAGTAGCTCCTCTGGATCCCAGTCTTTGCAGTTTCTGGTGCCTGCAGATAGGAGCTCACAAGGCAGCAGCCCCACCGCAGTACAGACAGTCTCACTTCGTGTGCGTTCTCACAGCACTGGCCAGGATTCCCTGGGTCCCCAGAGCCCCTGACCCCAGCTCTCCTGCGCAGAGAGGCACTTACACCCAGAGCTGGGCCTTGCAGACCCACTGACCCCTTGCTCCCAAGCCATTTCACCTGCTCATCAGCTGGTCCAACTCGATCCATGCAAGCAGTCAGACACTTGCACTGGCTGCAGGTGCTGTAGCATGAGCTCTTGGACCTCTGTGACCAGAGGTCCCTGACATGGGCCTGGCACTGCAGTCACTGCAGTCTGAGTGCTGGCACCACAGACACATGGACCTTTCGACCTGCAGTGCTACTCCATTTGCTGGCACGCAGACCATGTCCACACCTGAACCCTGAATGGAGAGCCCCTCCCTCATGTAAGAGATGGAAATGAGATTTAATAAGAATCACAGAATAGGTGAGGTTGGAAGGGACCTCTGGAGGTGCAGTGGTCCAACCCCCTTGTCCTGGTGCTGGTTGCCCAGGATTATGTCCAAACAACTTTTCAGTGGGTCTGGGGAGGGAGACTTAACAACCTCTACCAGCACAGACTGGATGCAGGGCATGGCCAGACAAGTGTACTGACCACAAAACTAATAATGCATAGCTAGCCTTTTGTATCCTGTTATTCCTTTGTTCTCCCCATAATTGTTCTTCCCCGAATCACTTCAGTCCATCCATTTTCCCCACCTTTTATTTTCTTCCCTAAACATTTCATAATAAGTCATTTGCAAACCCAAAATTATTTTCCCCCACATCCCATAGTGTCCCCCACTGGCAGCCCACTGGGCTGCAACTGCCCTTAGTCCAGAAGATGTTCCAGGGAGCTGCTGTGGGTAACACATGGTGATGGGTTTCATGCATGGATAATGGAGGTGATGGCACTGCTGGGAAAGTCTGAGAGGGGCCTGGCCAGGGTGTGTTTATTGTTTGCCTGTTCATCCCTCTCCTTTCTGCCTATGTGTATGCACTCTCCTGGGATGCTCCCTAGCCCATCCCAGGACCTTTTGGCCTATTGAGAACTCCTGGGATGGGCCTGGGAAGATCCAAAGACGATTTCCTTTGGGCTCCCTCTGCTCCTCTGCAGGGGTGCAGACAAGCTTTTATCACTTAAACTGACAGGGTCATCTGCGGTTGCTTCTAGGTAGCAGTGCTGATAGTGCTGCAAGCAGACCTAAGGCAAAAAAGAGAGTCACCAGCAGCATCTCTCAGGATAGCAGATGGTGCAGAATGAATTGTGGAAAATAGAAGACCGCATAATAATCTAGGAAAAATTACCCCCCTGTACATTCAGAGATGGGGAAGCTACAATTAGTGATGCTTCTTTTATCAAACTTGATTACGTTTCTTACTGGAAATTTTTAAATAAAATGTTATGAAGAGCTTTTACCATTTCTTATTTACAGTTTCATCATCCTGATACCTCAATGCTGATATATTCTTTACTTGTCAACATAATGCTGCAGTATAATCTATACACAATATTCTTTTGGGTTTTTTTTTCATTTGTCATGAATTTTAGTTTTGTAAGAGTGACTTCTTTACTTTTAACTTTTCAGATTATTCGGATTATGAAGACAGTTCTGTTGAATTCCTGGACAGGTGCTCCTCTCCCTTAACACGGTCCTCGGGCAGCTCTCTGACTTTGCGCAGCATGTTCTCAGAGAAGAACACTTCATACCAGTATCCAAGAGCTATCCTGTCTGTTGACCTTAGTGGAGAAAGTAGGTTGAATGAACAGCAAATTTCAGTTTATGGGCTTAATTTGTTAAGAAAGAGAATTTTAAAGGAAATAATTTGGTTTATGTTTGGGATTTTAGCTATAAATACAGTGACTGATTTATCCTGCATCTATTTAAACCAAAATGCTTACACTCCTCAAGCTGTTCTACATTGTACTTAGTTTGGTTAAGAGTTGATACTCTGCATCTAAGGGGAGAGCACGTTAAGGGCACTTTGCAGAATTCGTTTTGAAATCTCATGTACCAGCAGTGTGTTTGAGAGTGACTTTTTTGCTAATGCAGATTAAGATTTTTAACTGTCAAACCTCCCTGTATTTCTATGAATTATTGAGTCTCCCTACACACAGTTTCACATGTATTTATTTTTATTAGACCTTTCAGATGTGGAGTTCTTGGATGATTCTTCCACAGAGAGTTTGTTACTTAGTGGTGATGAATACAATCAGGATTTTGATTCAACTAACTTTGAAGAGTCTCAGGATGAAGATGATGCTCTCAATGAAATTGTCAGATGCATTTGTGAACTTGATGAAGAAAATGGCTTTATGATTCAGGTAAAGAAGTTTGGTGTGTGGAGTTATATTTTCCATGTGAATGTTTTGCTTGTGAAGGTGCCCTTCTGATGTGTCGCAGACAGATTATGTAGAGAGCTGTACATAAGTGAACAAGAACAAAATATTTCTTTGTTCTGCTCTTGGTTTGGCTCTGTTCAGTGGATGCAGAGCTGTTGCTCTAGGATGGGGTTTCTCTAGCAATTAGACATATAGGACAAATTTTTAAGAAAAGGTAACTTTTTTCTTTATAGTCAGCTGATAAATTTGGAAGAAAGTATCCTTTGCCACACACAAACCATTCCTTCTGTTCCCCAGATCATCCTGATTATGCGAGCCCTTCTGGTTTGGCTCTTGTGCTTTGCAGTACCACTTGTAGAAACCTCTCTGCTCCCTCTAAACGTCCCTCCTCTGTGTGCAACATGTTTCCTGTGCAGACACTAAATACTGTCAGTACTGTGATGTGTGTTTCATCTTTAGAATAGCACTTCTCTCACACTGGATATCACTACCAGGTTTTAGAAACTGCTGGGAATTTACATCTTGACTTGGTATGACAAAAGGGAAGAGGAGTATACCATGTCTACACAGCATTCAGGTGTTGATGGATTGCAACTCCTGCTGCTTATTTTTTGTACTCCAATGAGGAGAGCATTTCCCATTCATGAGTAATTTCAAGTCATTTTTCTCGAAGAATTTATAATGCAGTGGTTAAATCAGATGCAAAAAGTAGTAAGGAAGAACTCAGTTGTCAATAACTTTAAAAAGGTCATGAACTTCCTGTGTTTTTTACCCCCATTCAAAAAACAGGTTTGTATTCAACTATTACTGTGGTACAGTTCCTCTTGACAGTATGGAGCCTTTTAGTCGAGATTAAAAGGAAACAAGTAGGGCTGTCGTGTTAGTGGACTTACTCTTCTGGAACTGACAGAGCCCTGGCAATGGAGGGCACACAGGATCTCTCTGGGAGCAGATTGAATTGCAGTGCTGTGTTGGAGGAACTGAGCAGGAGTTCGGCTGTGGTAACAATGTGACAAGATGGACTGGTGTAGCAATCTTTGGAGACAGGAGGGGGTGTTGTGGCTGTAGTGACAGGAGGAAGGGTAACTTTGGTGTTTTGAACAGGTTGATGCTGAAAGGTGTGTCAAAACAGAGAGGGGAGATTTTCAGCAATGAGTTGGCAGATACTTAAAACACTGGCAAGCACAGAGTTGAGAAAGGGAAATATCTTTTTATGAGGTAGTTTCCTGCCTGTTTTTAAAGTCCAATGGCAGCCTGATTTTTCTTCTTCATGCTTGTCTCACTGAGAGCAACCAGTTTGCTGTTTCTAGGCTCTCATGTCTTACCATTTCTATTTTGCTCTCCTATTCTCTTGTTTCTCCTCTTTCATTTTCTCTTCATTTTCTTTTTCTTTTAGATTTTCCATTGGTGCGATATTAAAAGCACATCTTTCTAGCGCACTGGAGAGATGCTTTGTAAATATAAATAATTAAACTGAAGAGTTTTCTACTTTTCACTGTTATGCTGTAATGTATTACATTATCTTTCTACTTTACTATAATATTATGCTCCTGTCTTAAATTTCACTACTAAATATGTAGGTGCTAAAATACTGAATGTTGTAATAAAATACTATTAAATATTACATCTTCAGTTTCTTTTTCTTTTCCAGTTTGGAGTTTGTGGTTGAGGTAACTTTCAGATCTAGAGCTCTTTTTTTAGCTTGATGTCTTTGTCTACCCAAACACAAATTGCCCAACTAAAATAATCTTGCTCAAACCAGCTATTTAAATTAAACTGCTGTTCTCTGCATTTTGATGATACAAGAAGTGGCTTCTGAGTTTTGTATCTACTTGTCTCAGTTTGAGTTTTTGCTTTTGTTGTTTTTTTCCGATGTCAGTGTGAAGAATGCTTGTGTTGGCAGCACAGTGTGTGCATGGGACTGTTAGAGGACAGCATTCCAGAGCAGTACATCTGTTACATCTGCAGAGATCCACCAGGTACGGATAAACCACCTTCATCTGCAAGCCCTGCTTGGGATTTTTGAGCACATATGTTATGAATTTACTTGAATTGTTCAAGCTTTGCCTGTTTTGTGTTACGTGTAACGCTTCTTTGGGGCAAGTGATTCTAAGTTTGGCTCTTTCTTGAGCAGAAACTTCTTTTGTCTTAGTAACATCATGGTCAGCTGTGCTAAATCTTATCCATGCACTCAGTTACCATTGTTTTACTTGTTGAAACTTAATTCCCCCCAAACCCTAGCACTTTTTTATGTTGGTGTAGTCTGGAAAGCCTTTCTAAAGAAATCATTTTTGTTCAGGGATCTGTTTTGCCAATACTTGGAATCACATTTGTTCATTTAAGTATTTTCTTAGACGAAAAGGACTCAGTACCACAGTACACCCAAATATGCTGTGGATGGAATTTCATAGTAATTGCAATTTTAAATGTTGACATTTGTTCAGAACTATGTAAAAGTGTGGAACTGAATATTTAAAATACAGAAAAATCTAGCACATCCTATAGTAAACAATAATGCACAAACAGCATGTATTGAACTTCAGATAGGTTCAATTTGCAAGAACAGGGAAAGCTGTATTTGCTTTTAAATCTAATACATTTGATTAGGAAGACGTTGATTTAAAAATTATTCCGTGATAAATCCATTTGTCTTAACGGTTATCTGGAGAAAAACTAAAGAATTTGGAAGAATGTTTTTTGTATTTTCTTCTGGCAATTGATACAAGTGGACATACCTGTCTTCTAGTGAAATATCCAGCACTCCAGCTGTTTCAAAAGAGCAATGAGACTACAATCTTAAATTTACTTTAAGAAAGGAAATATGAAAATAGTTTGCAGAGTTTTTATGAGCTATTTTTGAGGTGAAATACTAGGAAAATAGAGGTGGTTCCATATGCCCCAGTGTGAATCAAAACTGGTGGTAGAGAGTCTTGTCTGATAGTTCTGTGTGGTGTCTCTTTGAGCAGCCCAGCTTCTTCTTACTAAACCCAGCTAATTTGTCTTGTGTTCTTTCCCTGCACTGTATTAGGTACTTCGTTTTCCCCTGCTATGCAGAGTCTGTGTCCCTAATTTTTATCTTCTCTCCCTTCCTAACCATTACTTCTTTTCTTTCTATGTCAGGAGAAAAAAGTCATTCTCAATGTCAGTATTTTAAAGTGTATTGGGATAATGGGCAAAAAGGAGATAGACAGGGTATTCTCCTGAAAGGTATGAAGGGCTTCCATCAACCCATTCTTTGTTCTGTATTTGATGATAGTATGATTTGAAATCAAGTGTAAGATATTGCCATCAGTCCGTCTGGGTTCCTTGTTGTAAACAATAACATTGCAATAATTAGCATTACGCATTTCTAGTTTTGGGTGGGCTTTTTGGTTTTTGTTCTGTTGTGGGGTTTTTCTGGATTTGTTTGGGTTTTTTAGTAGTTATTTAGCTACTGTAGAAGCATTAGCTAAATACTCATTCCTGCTGGTTGGGTTAAGACTGTTTCCCATAGGAGGGCAGACCTGAGGCCCATGTACATCAATACCCTCTCTAGAATTCTGGTGAAAGGCACCTCAAAAGAAAGTGTAAGAGCTCTGCTGTCAGATAACTTGGAAATATCTGCTTTTCCTGAAGCTTTTTCCTGGCTTCTAATAAATAGATACTGACTTCAGTATTGAAGCAAAACATTTGTCTTTTAGATACAAACTGGGTGTTTTCAGTATAAAATCCACTCTCCTAACATTTCTCTTGGTAACTGAGGCTTTCTTTTTTTTTTTTAGTAAAAGCAAGTTGCAGTATTTAGATAAATAAAATGCCAATGTAAACTTTTTTTTTTGGTGGTGATTTTGATAACAGCACAGATCTTAATATCCTATAGTTTGATTGCAAAGGTGATTAGGTGTTAATTTGAAATGCCATTTAGAGGGGTCTTGAGGTTTCAGGCTTATTTGTGTTCTCATAAATTTTAAGACTTTCCTCTTAATCCACAAAAACTAAATTTTAATATATTAATAGCAAGCTCTTGTGTCATCCTTTCATGGATGTTAGGAGATATTTAGGCAAGTACAGCACATAATTATAGCACTCTAGTTGTAAGTATAATTCTGCTGTGGCTTTAGATGGCCCTCAATTTGTTTATTGCTTACCCCAGGACAGAGGTGGAGTGCCAAATATCTCTATGACAAAGACTGGCTAAACAATGGACACATGTGTGGATTATCATTTTTGAAAGAGAACTACTCTCATCTTAATGCCAAAAAGATCGTGTCAACACATCACCTACTGGCAGATGTATATGGGGTAACAGAAATACTGCATGGATTGCAGCTGAAGATTGGGATACTGAAGTAAGTAGCAGTCCAGGGTTTATTTTCCAGCTTTATATATTCAGGTGGCAGAGACTACCATTATTCCATAACCATTTTTCTCTCACATAGAAGTTCTTCCTTGTATAATATTATAAATAATTCAAGTGCAAGATATGGAGTACCCTCCCTTCAGTGGGAATTAGCTGTTCAGTGCCCAAACAGATATGGTCTGTTGGGATTATTGGTGATATTTTTTGGTAAATCTTGTGTTAAAGGAACATTCTAGATTTAGCTTAAATTGATGAATGGCCTAGGAATACTTCATGTTTTATAATGGTGTTTATCAGTAGCTGAGATCTAGGAGAATTGGATGCTAGATAGTTCAGTGCCCTCAGTGGTGTTCTCTATAACTTGCTTTTTTTCCCTCCCTTTCATTGCAGAAATAAACATCACCCAGACCTTCATCTCTGGGCTTATTCAGGGATGAGAAAAGAACAAGAACAAAGAACTGTTGGGGTAGAGAAAAAGTTAGTGACTTTGCAGGATGCTGTTAATCCAGCTGAAAGGACATGTCATAGTCAAAACCATAAAGAGCCACCCAGTATACCCCAGAAGATGGAAGAAACATATATCACAAGTGAGCACAGTTACCAAAAACCACAGAGTTTTAGTCAAGACTACAAAGCAGTCACTGACCCTATGAGCTCAGATGATGAAGACACAAGTAGCTTTGAGGAAGATCAGGAATATCACACAGAGAATAAAAACTGTTTACAATATTCTTTTAAAGATGGTGGCATGAATGAGCAGGTAAGTATCATTCTTCATCTGGGAAGCTTTATTGGAAAAGTATGTTCAGTCTGATAAAACTGAAGTACATACAGCTATTTAAAAATGTTTATTGCTCTAAGTAGACATATTCTATCAAATAAATTAGCAGACATTACTGGAAGCAAAGTTGGATCACTGAAATACTTCCCGGTGAAGTGTGTTCATTTCAGCTGGTGTACGAAATACAAAGTATGGTTAAAGTATTGCCTATGCTAAAACTTTATTCTTAGTCTAGTGTTTTGAGAGAAAAGAACCCTCTTCTTAAAATGCAGAGTCTTGGAACAGCTTACATGGTTTTTGCAAGGTGAGGAAAATGAGACAGGTTTCCCTTTTTCTCTAAGTTCGATTATCTACACGTGTTAGGGGGTTTTTTGTTGTTGTTTGTTAAACCAAGGGTTTTTTAATAGTGTTTATTATTGTACTGTGTTCTTTTAATAGCAATGCTACCTGGAATGCCATCCACAAGTAATGATTTACTGACCAACTAATTTCACCTCATGGGCAGCTACTTTTCAGTCTTCTATATTGCATATTTCTTCTAATGAAACATTTTTAGTCAGGATTTATTTTGCTGTTTAAACATCTTTCTCATTTTTACGTTAATGGTTTGAATCCATTATTTGATGGAAAAGGTCTGAAACTTGTTAATCTGGTTTTAGTGAAGAGTTCTCTGAGCAAAAACAAAAGAGAACCAAACCTTTCTGCTTCCCACAATACCAACTTTGTGAGGATAAATTGTCCAATTCATCCCTCTTTTGAAGTACAGTTTCTGCTGTGGAAGAAATAAGTATGATAAATCTTTCTTCTTTTTAATTTTAGTTCTAAATATGGCATGTAAGCTGTATAGTCTGAATGGGGAATTTTTGGCTCATTCTAGTTAGAAATACCTATTTGTATGCTAGATTGCACGACTATATTCAGGTTTATAGTAAGGAGACATGCAGCAGTGTCAAATATACTTGCCTTCCAACAGCAGTTTAAATTGTCATTGTAAATAGTATAAATAGTATAAAGACATTTAGAATTAAATGAAAATATGCATGAGCGGTGAAACAAAACTATTTCCCTCAGACATTCAAGCATATATCTAAAAAGCTAGGTGCTCTCTGTTTGATACTGTCCCAAACAGATCTCTTCTTGGTTTAAGAGTGTTCTTTCCTTTGGGGACACCTTAATCACCTTGCCAGTAGTCAGTCTTGATATTAAAATAAGGCCTTCTGCCTAAACATGATAGGCATAGAAGAGCTCTCTTTGATTTCTCCATGAACCTGTTTGCACTCACCTTAAAACTGACATTGAAGAACCATTTTTAAATGATCTGACTTCTCTGTCAGGTGCCTTTTCTCCTCTCCTTGTCAAAGTTTGGTTGCGGCTTTGAATTTTCCTTTCTAGCATTCTTCAGAGCCTTGAATATTCTGGTTTTCCATACTGGTTTGTCTTACCCTAATCTGCAGTTCTGTTACATACTTCCTCTTCTCTTACAAACACTGTTTGGATTCACTGTTATCAAGTCTCTTTTTGGGCTATGCATTATCTTTTAAATTGTATTTAATTTACTTGGTTTTGCCTCTGAAATTCTCTCTAACTTACTGAAGCAGGCTGAAAGATGATTTTGGTTTTAGAATTATGGACTTGGATCCTTATACAGCAAGGGAAAAATGGCATTCCTGTGGTTTTAGAAAGGGTGTGAAAATTGGAATAAAACATTTCTTATTTATATTGGAAATACTTTTCATAAGATCACTAACAGTTTGAATACTGAAAACACTGTGGAAGCAAACCTGATGTCTTCAGAGAAGAGAGATTTTATATCATAAAAGCATCAAAACCCTCAAAACCCTCATACCTTTCAAGTAAAATCTCTGATACATAATTTTAACTCCTTTAATGAACATCATGAGTATTAACAACACTTGTCCCATCTGACTTGCTGATAAAGCTGCCCTCAGGTCAGCCAGAGTTTTATTTGTTTGGTTGGGGTTTTTTAATTGATTTTAAGCTTAAAATGAAAGTTGGATTTTTTTGCTTAAGTAGTAACTTAAAATCCATCATTTCCTATTTTCTTCTTTACCTCTCTTCTCACTCTTCCCATACGTGACTGGAGAAAGATCTATTTTAATAACAGAGCTAACACCATTTCTTTCTTATGTGGTGTGGAAAATTAGCTTGAGCTCTTCAGAGAAGTGTATTAATGCAGTTAAAGTCACTCTTTGCTCTGGCATTTGACATGAACTGACACTATGTGAGCACATGCATCTGGCATTCCAGTCCTTAAAATTGAATCTTCAATAGTGAAAGAACTTCACTGGATATGAAGTCATAGTGGATATAAAATGGAAGCTGTTAATCCTGCTGATTACTGGAGATGCTGAGCATTTTAATGCATTAAATCTGGTCTGCTTCCATTCAGTACCTGAAACATCAAATATAGAAAGATTAGGAGCTGGTGTATTATCTCTGGCTTGCTCTGAAAGTACTAATTATTTCAGAGAAGTCAATCTTCCTCAGATACTATGTTTGCATAATTCTGCATGTTACTGTAACTGTCCCCAAGCATGTTCACTTCTGTCTCAGACTTGTGCTTGGAAGGTAGGTGGGGTCATAGCAGGTAGGAAGGGAAGTTTTTTGTCTTAATCAGCAAACAGAACAGATTGCCCAGAGAGGTTGTAGAGTTTCTCCCTCACTGGAGGTATTCCAGAACCATCTGGACACAATCCTGTGCCATGTGCTCTGGGATGACCCTGCTTGAGAAGGGAGATTGGACCAGGTGACCCCACTGTGGTCCCTTCCAACCTGACCCATTCTGGGATTCTGTGAAATAGGATGTCCACCTTATTTGTGCAAAATAGTGACTGTTGACATCTTAGGTATTACTGCATTGTAGGGAGTTTTCCATGGAAACAAACCTTAGGATTTCGCACATTTTTGGTGGCAGTAGACCTGTGCAGTTCAGCACTTTATGATTTAAGTTGCTATTTATATAAAAAGGGAACAGAACTACAATCTGTCTTTCTACATTAAACAAAGTATTTAAGCTGATAAACTTCAGTATTAGGGAAATGAGGCAAAAAGTATAGGTGCCTATTTATGTGGAACTTGCATTTTGTTTGGTTTAGTCCATTGATGTGTCATGGTACGTGGCTTTTTGAGTATGCTTTTTCTCATATGTACAGAAGTACAATTCTAGGCCAGCAGAGTTTATCATGTGACTCAAATGTTGAAATCAACACCAGAAATTAAAACAAAGCAAAAAACAATCTTAAATGGCAATCTTTTTCTTTCTGTTGCTCCTGTGAAGAATTCTGCTGAAGGAAACACTGTGTTTGTTTGTAATGAAAGAAAAGGCTCAGAAGAACAAGTGGACACACATCTTCAATGGCAGCTAAATCTCCTCACTCATATAGAGAATGTACAGAATGAAGTCACCAGCAGAATGGACCTGATTGAAAAAGAAGTTGATGGTAACTGCATTGCCAGATTACTTGTTAATATACCTGTAGCAGCAGCTCTCGTGACTAATGTGTTCAAAGTTACCTGAGGCACTGAGAATGGATTTTTAAGTATTCTGTTCAAATTTAGGTCCCAGAATTATAAGCAGAGCTTGTACCCTTGGTCTCCCCACCCCCTTCCACAAGTTTTCAATGCCCAGTAAAGTAGCTCAAGCACACAGAGCTCAGACTCAGACTTCAAAAAGCTTAGATAACTTGTCTAGTCTTTATCTGATATGGTTCATAAAGTTGATGGGTTTTTCTACACCTGGAGCAATTTTTGCTTGATTGTTCTAGTAACTGGCAATATTTAAGGGGGAAAAAAGGTGTTTATTGTGCCTTCAGCTTTGTTTTTTTTATGTATTAGTAAGCAAGTGGTTTCATGAAGACAATTCAGTCTTCATGAGGAAACTTAAAATGAAATTATAGTGTACGAGAATATTGTAGCACATAGGTGTCTATGACTTGCCAGTCATAGAAACTAGTAATTAAGGGAGCTTGTAGTCTAATCACAGGAGTCCTTAATTAACCTTTTAACAAATAAAATTGTCTTTTTTCTATTTGCAGTTTTACTTCCAGCATCCCTACTTTTCCTAGGCAGTGTTTCTAAACTGACAGGGTTGACCTTTCACCTTCTCTGTTTCTACAAGCAGAGAAATTCCTTGAGAACATTTGTTGTAGATTGGAAAACCGTTCTGTAATCTGGACCTTGTCCACAGGAGCTTGTTAAAGTGGCAGAAGCAAGCCTTATGTTTAAGGGTTGCATTTTCTGTTCCAGAACTGTCAGAGAAGACCATGAACAGAAGTTGCTTTTATGTGTGTAGAGAGTAAATTGTGGGCCAAGGGTATAATTTACCCCCAGGTACCTTTTTATAGCAACAATCACATCAGAAGGTTGGATTGTTCAAGAGAAATACAGAATTAGTTGGTGTTTGCCTAACAAAATTTCTTCTGTTGAATAAAAATCACAGCCTCAGTGTAATTTCCCTTGTTATGAAAGACAAAGTAAGAAAGAAAAGTTTAATTTTTATGGAAACTATTTCTCAAAGACTTACTCTAATCAACTTCTTCCTTTTCCTTCTGTAGTTTTAGAAAGCTGGCTTGATTTCACTGGAGAACTGGAACCACCAGATCCTCTGGCAAGATTGCCTCAGCTCAAGCGACGTATCAAACAGCTCTTAATTGACATGGGAAAAGTACAGCAAATAGCAACACTTTGCTCTGTATGACAAAGGAAGAATAAAGAAGTAAAAATAGGTTCTTTACAGTGAATTTTCTTATTAGCCACAAGACTGACAGGAAGACAGCAAAAAGCTGAGCATTTATCTGGTTCTTTGCTGATTACATTAATAGCCTGAAGCTTTAGAAAGAAGAGAGGAAGTTTAGAGTCAGGAATCTGTTTTATTGAAAATATGAATATTCAATGTCCAGGCTTCAAAATTCTATATAATGTACTGAGAAACGTCAACTTCTCGGGATTTTACCATGTTAAACAAGTAAATCCCCAGATACAAGAAAATTCAACAAACAAAAACTCAATGAAGAGCAATGCTACTATTTTGAAACCCTTGGCAACATTTCTAAATTAGCAGAATTCAGCTGACTAAAAATGCTGAATCCTCTTATCTTGCTAGTGAAAGGTAGATACAGAGAGAGCTGTATCTTCTCTACAAGGAAGGTTTTTAGGTTATTTCTTTCTCTTTTGAATGTTCAGGAAAATGAACATACTAGCTTTGATTCTTGAAAAAAATTACTTGTCATGGTCTCCCTGTTAAAATATTTTTTAAAATAGAAATCCCTAGAACAGGACCCCTAGGCTCCTTTAAAACAGAAGTGGCAAATAGTGGTCAGATGTGCCAAATAATACTAAAATCACTGGGATGAGAGTTTGATTGTGACTTACATGAAGGTTTTTTTCCAAAGTCCTGCATGGTGCCAGCAATCCATCCAAAATTGTATCTAGTTTATATTTTTTTATGTTCTAAAGCAGTATTCAGGAATCAAGGTTCAATTTTTGTCCTGGGTAGCTCTATTCTGGTGTTGGCCCTGTGGAAACTTCACCATCCTCAGTGGGGATGTGGAATGAGAAGAGCAGCAAAACTGTCTGTGGCTGTGAATATTCTAAACCACTAGAGGAAAAGAATCACAAGATACCTTATCTAAGTTGTTTTTATAAAATTTTTCATCTTCAGTGAGCAAAATGTCATGAAACCAAAGGCAGCCCACTTGCTCTGTTAGCTCTTGTTGGATTTTGAGCCCAGGACTTTTCCTGTGCTGATAAGTTTCTGCTGTACCCAGTGCTACATCCGTCTCTGTGTGTGTATGTGTATAGATGCACATGTGCATATATACATACCATACACATTTCTATCTACACGTGTCTAGTTTTATTACAATAGACTACAAGAACTGGTGGTTCATGTTACCTTTTAACAAGCAGTTTCTAAAATTGAAAATAATGTATGTACAGGTTTTGAAATTTGTAAAATATGACTGTTAAAAGGAGGCTATTTAACTGAGGACATTAAGATACTTGAACATTTTATGCCTCACATCTGTTTATCAGTTCTAGTTATCTGTATAAATGCATTTTAGAACCGATAGACAGTAAACTTGAATTTACCTTTTGATAAGAGTACAAGCCACTGTACATTCAAAAATTATTTAAATTTGCAAACACACTGTTCTATATGTAAGGTACTGTATGTAAAACTGTTTATTAAAACTATTCTACATACTCTACATTTTCCACTTTTCTTCCTGATCTACATACAAATGTAAAAAAGAAGTGATTGTTATTATGTACAGACCATCAAAAAATCTTGGAATGCCTTTTAAGGATGCATACAACTGAAAAATGTGCCAAAGATGGATTATCTGGGAAAGACTTTGCAGCCAGTGCATTGAACTTTAATGATAAAACCTTTATTGAGAAAGAAAGCAGCGTGGCTGGTTCATTGCTAAAGTAAACCTACCCTGACCTTTCCTCTCTGTCTGTCATACCTGAGTGAGTTATCACTCCTGATGGCCAAAGCGAAATGTAAACTCCTGTTATAGAGCGGTTGCTATTTAAAAAGTCTTCCCACATCAAGCTTGTAGGAGACATCCCAGAGCTGTGTGATAACATGGAACTATGGAATGGTTGGCAACTCCATAATGCAGAAAGAACATAAGAGCTGAGGAGTTGTTGACATTGTATAGCAACTGTTAATAAATACTCTTAAGTTGATGCTTAAATAACTGCTAACATGAATAGCTGAGTGACCTACTTGCTTTTGGATATGTGAGACTTTTTTATAGATTATTCACTTGCTGCATATCCTTGAATGTGGTACTGTGTGTACTGTATAAGAGAAGTGTAAATCCAGAAGAATTACTTTGAAACAAAGTGGAGTGTATTTACAGAATTTATACAGCATACACTGTAGCAATATTATGCAATGTGTGTGATGTAATATAATTGTAAATGTTACTGAAGGTGAAGGTGGACTTGGAGATTTCAGGGGGGAGGACAGAGGTTTTATTCTTACTACAGAGATGGAGGAATGGTATCCTGAAAATGAAATCCTAAGGTCAAAGTTGAAGTTGCCCTTGCAGCTTTAATGTGTCTTCTGTTTATATGTGTAATGGCCTCTTAATTTACACAAATATGTAATTTTACCCCTCAAGATCCTGCCTTGTTCAGGATGGACTGTGCTTACGAAAACAATCTGTTCAGTATTTTTTTTATGTTCATTGTGTAGTCATGTATTATAAAAATTCCTGCAAGCATTCATATTTTCTAAGAAATACAATCTCGGTGTCCGTATGGACCATACTATGTATGATACATCATGTACTGCTCGAATGTTTCACAAATTTGTCTGAGTTTGCTTTCTCAAGTTGTGGTGCTGGTCTGTAACATGTGGACATTAGTTTCTGACCCCAGTTTCTTGAGTATTCAAAGGTTTGGGATGCTTTTGAGGTTTTTCTTTTAAACACAAGTCAAGTGCCATAAAAATGCTAAGTGTTTTGCACAGAATGTAACCTACAGTTGATTGCTTTGCTCATGTGCCAGTCAACCCCAGTGTGATCTGGCTCTTACCAGTATTTCTTCGTAGTTGGCCTTATTGAGAGAATCTTAGTCCTGTAGGCATAATTTTCCATCTGTCTTCCTGCTTCCTCTCTAAATAAGCCAGAGATGTACACTCAGACTATTTGCAACATCATTTATTGGGGTGTGAATTGGGATTGTATTGTTTGATGAAGGGGACAGACCCTCTCTGAGGAAAAATAGTCTATGGCAGTGTAAGGGCTGTTAGATACCTGTGCACAGAAAGGCAAAATGTTTAAATTTGCATCCTTCTTTCACTGAATAGGAGTTCTAAGTAGTAATAGACAAAAGGGAAATGCCATTTTACAGAAGCCTCTTGTGATTTCAGAGAGCTAAATGGCAAACTTTTGGAGCCTTTGAAAGCCCAGCTTTTTGTCTGAGGGTTAGTTAGGGGGGTTTTTTTCTCGTTTGTTTGTTTTTTTAATGGAGGTATCAGGGTGATTTCATTTCAAAGCCTGCTTCTATTTGTGACCGCACCGAAGGCATCTGCATCAGGAGTTCCATGTTTCAGTTGCAGTGATGACAGCAGGACAGCAATACTGCAGTCAGAAATGAGATGTAGTGTTGGTGCTGTGGGTCTGGTATGACATGATGGGGCTGCCACGTTCTGGTTACAAAATGGACATACTTCAGGTCATATCACAGGGAATGGGTTGGAAGATGCTTCCTGTTAACCCTTTTCTTAGGTAGCTGTAGGTTGAATAGTGCCCATATTTTGGATATTCTGGCCTTAGATGCATAGATCTTTGTTCAGCTGTGGATTGGTTTACAGTGGTAGAAGTCTGTCGTTTTCTTTCAAATAGACAAAGAAGATGGGTTGCAATTTTCTGATAGATTTCCTGTGTTTGCTGGGTGGCAAAGAATTGAAACTGTTCTTCCATGGGTGCAACTATCTTATATGGCTGACAGCCACCCATCTCTTAATTGTGTCTCTCAGCTTCTACATGTGCTCTTCTGTTCTTTCTTCAGCTTTCATCTGTTTCTCCTTTTGTACTTCAGCTTTCTGCACTCTGGTTTCTGTGATGCCTGGAGGGTTTCACTCCTCTGTTCTCATGCACAGTTCTTCCTGGCTGCTGTGGGAAGCAGTCATGGGGAAAGGTCTCTTCTGTCCACAGCCTCCAGACTGTCCTGGGACATGTGTATGGTTGGAGTGTGTGCACCATAATCAAAATCTCCAGGTGCTTTTGCCGTGTTCTTTAAGTAAGCCTCTTCTGTCTTGTGCAAGTGGTGATCTCCCTCTACTCCCATCTGGCTTCTAGCTTAACTAGACTTGAATTAGTTACAGCAAAACTCCTCTGTCACTGCTGGGCTCCAGCACTCCTTACCAAACTGAGGGTTGGGATGCAAAGGAGTCATTCAAACATTACAGTAAAATTATGAAAGTATTTTGATGTTGTAAACCGCACTGTTTTCCTTTGTATTTGAAGGGAAACAGTAATCATCTTTCTTCACTGGAACTTTAAAAGGCACAAAACAGATCCTGAACTGAACTGGAGCTTGATGTAAAAATCAACAAGTGGAGGGTGGGGAGGACTCTGCAGGCAGGGGCTTCACAGCCGAAAGAGCAGTCAGGCCATCCCAGCTGCCTTGCCCTATTAGTAGCTCTGGGGACTTGCTGGTGTGTTAAGGGGGTGTGTGCAATGATGCC
Organism: Platysteira castanea; assembly: GCA_013397175.1. Classification (NCBI taxonomy): domain Eukaryota; kingdom Metazoa; phylum Chordata; class Aves; order Passeriformes; genus Platysteira; species Platysteira castanea. Next base: position 113,962 of record VYXC01008892.1, read on the forward strand.
ATTCATTTGCAAGCAGGATGGTTCAGAACACTGGAACTATAGGTTTTTGCTCTACTGGTAAAAATGTTTCAGTATATGCACCTTAATTTTGGAGTGCTTAGTAAAGTTGGAGGCTTAATCACTTTTGAAATGCCCATTGCTATTTTCACATTTTATGAACTCACAATTTTTTTCTGTTGTACTGATTACATATGGCTTTAGGTGAGGATTTTGCAGAGGCTGTTTGAAATGCTTCAGTAATGGTTTCTGTTGTATTTTGTTATGTCCTGGGCACTGGGAGTGGGGGTCTGTCTTTAGCAATAAATATTATACACTATGTGTATATCTGTTTGTATATGGAAAACAAATACAGAGCATGTAATGATGGTGAAAATACACTGCACCGAGTGCAGATTGTGCATTTGGCAGCCATTCTGCACCAGCCTGAACAAGCCAAATGAAAAATTGGACACCACATGGAGAAAATGAACTAGCATGAAAAATCGTCCAGGACAGAAGTTCCCTTCCCTTCTTCTGTGGGCTGGGTAACTAAAGCTAGTTCAATCGCTGTTTGCTTCAAACAGCAGTCTTCCTTTCCTGAAAACTGGCCAAGCCTCCTCTGTTCAGCTGTAGCCACGTGTGTCAGTGTATTGTCACTAAAAACTCTGAGAGCGGCAGCACTGCACTATGATTAAATCTTCTATGAGAGAAGCAAAATACTTCCTTCTGTGATTTGTTGGTTTTTTCTTTTATAATAGCAATAATGTTGACTGCATTCTAATACTCACAATAAAGGTCTGTTGAGATTATGTGCCTGGGCTCCCATTCCATGGACTTCTCTTCTGGTGAGGTAGTGAGTGTTTGAGTATGTTTTAAAGGATTAGGGAATCTTCAGTTGCATGTTTAGCCTGTAGTCCATAGGTTATGTGCAGTCAGTGATACTCATTTTTCTACATTGCAAGGCTTGAGGGAATCTTCAGTTGTATTTTTAGCCTTTAGGCAAATGATACAATCAGTAAATTATTTACAGTACTGATTTCCTTACTGTATATGGCAAAGTAATTAGAAGATTTTTTCTGTTTTGGAACTATTTTGGTGTTTTAACAATTTCAGCGTTTGAGTTTTGCAATGCACTTCATTCTTTACAGTCAGTGTCTTTTAACATCGTGTTCATAGTGATGGCATCTCTTCTTGTGGGCAGACATCTGTCTTCTAGGGGTGTTTTGTGCCTTAGTGCAATGTCATTACAAAGTAACTTTCAGTTTTTGCTTTTAGTGATTTGTTTTAATATCATCCACAAGTTGTTCAAGACACTGCTGTGGGAGAAAGCAAATAAGCCAACAATGCTAAGGAAGTTCTTTTGGACATCCTGTGAACAGAGGCACACATGATAAGCAGCAGATGAATGAAATTGGACAGAATCTCACTAAGCTACTGATACAGAATTTTTTTTTGTTCACAGAAAAAGTGGATATGATCATAAATGTAATGAACTTAAAAATTTTAATTCTGAAATATTTTAATCACTGTTGAAGGGACAGTCTCAAAGCAGGCTCTCAAATTTAAGATACAAGACCAGATTCAGATCTTGGAGCAACACACTGAAACACTTTTTTTTTAATTAGCAGACTTCCTAAAGAAGAGGTTTCCCAAGTCAGACCAACCATCTGGCCAGCCCAGTGTCTTGTCTGCAGTAGAAATAGGATGTCAAGTCTATACAAACATTCTATGAAATATCTGTGCAAATTGGCCTTTCCCTAAATATATCTTTCACTTCTAGCAAACTGAGGTTTCTTTTACCAAAATTTTTAAGAAGTCCATTGGTTTTACCAGTCACTTGACAGATCTAGTCTCCCCAAGTTTAATCCGTCTTTTTTCATTGGTGGCTTACTGAATTCACAGCTTTGTTGTGTGGCAGGAGCTGCGTTTGTCCTTGAACTTCCTTTCTGACTCCACTGGCTCTACACCATTGCCTTTAGTCCAGAGAAGGTTAAATACTGCGTTATTGAAAAGAGCCAAAGCAGTTTTGTCCCACCAACACCAAGAGGTTGGCACCCTGTCTTTGTGTGACTGGTGGTGACTTTTCTCACTGCCTCAGCTGGTTTTTGTCAAATATTGAATCGATTCAAGGTACAAATCCTGTGTGTCACTGCAGGTTGAGACCTGGCTCCTGCTTGGAGTTTCAAACGAATCTGCATCCCAGGTGTTGTGAGAATAAAATACCTATTTTTCTACCTGGAATCACTGTGGTACTGTTGGATAGAGGAAAGCTGTTATCTTCAAAGGATAAGTAAGAAAAAAAGCCATTTTACCTGTCCTAGAAATGGTCAGTTCCTGCAGGGACAAATGCAAATTCAAGTCTTCTTACATGGGCTTCTTTAGGTCCTTCTTTCTGCACTTTTCCGAATGGTAAATTATAATTTAAAATTTGACAAGTCCTGGGCCCACTTTTCTCATCTAGGCAAGTTTAGCATGGAAATTACTGAAACTTCCCCCTCGTTTTTCAGTTTGAAGAACGTGTCATGTATAAAGTGAATACACTGAAAAGTGTATTATCTGGGGCTGTCATCTTGTTGTCTTTTAATTTTGCATCACATGAGGACTTATCAGAGATGATAGAGATTCACAAGGTCTTGGAAAGAAATGTGCTGAATGCAAACCTTAGTTCTCTATCTGTAAGTGTAATAAATTGTGTTAGTCTGTTTTATTTGTAGCTTTCTTAAAATGTGTGAGAGGATTGTTCAACATCGGTACTTTATTTAACACAGAAAAACAATTTATTATTTAAAATAAATGAACCCATTGATGTGAGCATAATTTCACAATGTTTTCAGTTCTTAAAATTTTTGCTTCCAATTTGCTGCCTCACTTGGAAGGGTCCCTCCAGTTCTTTTTTTAAGCTAAGATAGACTTCTCAGGCTCAAATTTTATTTGGGTAAGAGTAACTTTTCTGTGGGTACAGATATCTGTGTATTTATATACAGGAATCGTTTATCCCTGGGACTTTCTATATGTAAAATTACAGTTGCACAAACTGTCTCTTCTGCTAAGAAAGTGTATGCAAAACTGGAACAATGAATAAATGTCTGCTTCTCCCTTGAGGTTTATGATTTCAGTGTCTCATCTCACTGACCTTTATCTTTCCCCTTAACAGTTACAGTTTGTAGTATAGATTGAGTAGCTTTCGCCAATGTGTACATCGAACAAAACCCTCATTTCCAGCACTAGAGCAATGATTTTGAAGATATGATAGTTTTAAGGCTGTATTGGCCACAGGGACCTTTTCCACTTACTCCTTTTTTGCTCTTCATTGATGAGCTAATTTAAGATGTTACTCCACCTTTTCTCAGGTGCTAAAAATAGAGGCCAATTCCATTGTCCCTTCACTGAAGGTTATGCAAGGCTTTTCTTACTTTGCATTTGACCAGCCAACGATAGACAAGTGCCTCTTTTTCTCTGATGAATGTGAATTCCACATATTGCTTTGTAAACAATTTTTTTCCTTTTTAATCCACGGGCTCTTGCATCCCCTTGAACGTGCATGTACCAAGATGCCCACCTTGGTGTGACGCACATCCAGAAGTGGTTTAAGTGATGCCAATTGCCAAAATTCCTTTCTCAGGTTTTTAAGAGACTTTTAAGACTTGGCTGTTCTTCCCAACTTGAGTAATTCGTAGGTTGTTTTCAGAGTGTTTCTGAAGGAAAGAAAAGTCATCTTGGGAATCAACACTATGTAGATACTGTGAGTTTGTGCTTCTTTCTGATAATAATAGCCCTTTGATACTTCCTGCTTTCCTGCCTGCCTTACTCCATTATCAGTCTTTTATAGCAAAGAATAAAGAGGGAAAGTAAGTAGCGACCTTAATAATCTCCTCTCCCCATTTGCTGTGCAAGGAACCTTAATGACACTTTTCTAATAACTTTAGAAAATTGGACTGAATTAATATCACTCACAGATGCCCAATACACTGTGAAGATGTTTCATTGGCTTGGAGACATCACAGCACCTGTAAGCACTGACCCTGCTGCCCCTGCAGAGCCTGTTGTGGCACTGGACTGGACTCTCTTGTTGCTCCCATGTGTCTGCCCCACTGTGTGGGGGTCAGACACAAACCTGAGGCTCTTGAAGCATCCTTGGGTCAGAAATACATGTTTTGGTCAAACTTTCCTTCTTTCCTGATTTAGCCACCCTAGTGCTAATACTGGTTATTTAGTCAGGTTCTTTTGCCCTGCGTGGATGTTTCCCTACAAATGCTATGCTAATCTAGAAATTCAATTTCTTTCTGTGCCTACTTGATCAGGGCTGTTACAGGATTTGTCATCTTTCTGCCTTTTTTTGGTCTGTCATCTACACTGGATGTGTTCTTCATTTCCCAGCTTGATCTTTCTGCAGACTGTCGACTTTGCTCAAGCCCAGAATAAGTTCCTTGAAAGTAAATTCCAAATACAGTTCCATTCATTTTTAAAAGACTAGTCATGCTAAAGCAAGCTTGTGCTGCTCTTGGAGATCGTATTTACCATATCCATCAAATACCATGGCATGGCAGTAGTCTACAGCCAGCACAGAAGGATGCTTGGATCACTACTGAGACGATCTTAGTCTGTGGGAGAGTATCAGCAGGGTTGTTTCTAGGCTGTCTAGAACCCATGAATCACAAATAAGAGTGCTGCTATCACTTTTTCCTGAATTTAACTTAAATCCAGCTTCAAACATGTGCTGTTATTATTTAAGTAATTATTTGGGGCTTATTTATCCAACCACCTTTGTACAAGTGAGAGTGAGTTCTCATAATTCCTGGTGCAAGTAAATGCTGACTCACAGTTATAAGAGGTGTCCAATGAACAAGTGAAGCTCTGGAACCAAGGAAATAATATTTCCCGTATGTTTTAGGATGAGGATCTTGCACATAATTAGTACCAAAAAGCTTGACTTAACAAGCTTCATGATCATACTGATCTTACAGCCAGAGGATTAAGCCCAAGAAGTGAAGCTGCTTCTGTTGGATACTTGGCTGTGTTAAAGTGCGTGGTGCAAGTGGGAGTAAAAGCCAAACACGGAATGTAATTGACTCTGATCTTCAATTTGCTTTAGTCAGTGGAGCTGCATCCATCCTGTTCTTCACTTAATAAATAACCACGTTATGAGTTGTATTCACTCCTAATGTGCAACTCCCAGAGGCCTAACTCTGGTCTGTCCCTCAGCAGGCTCAGCTCTCTGGGAATGCAAGACTGTGCACTTCCACGAGGGAGCACAGAGCCTGGCTGCACCCTGGGGCAGGTGAGAGCCAGAGCTCTGCCCAGGGTCACACCAATATGCTCGATTTACTTGCTGGAATATCTGAGCCCCCCTGCCACCCACTGTGCCTGTTGCCTCTTGGCTCAGCTGTGCTCCCTGGAGCAGGGATGAGAACTGGCTGAGGAGAGCCAGGAGGGCAGTTCCAGCTGAAAGGGCCTCTTGCAGTTTGCTCAGAAGCATTGTGTGCGTCACTCACCCCATTCTGTGCCCAGCCACCAGCACAGAAGTGAACCCCTCCCCATGATGGGCACTATAAAAGGGCAGTGAAGGCTCTGTGGGGTGCACAGAGCTGCCTCACGGACAGAAGGGGATGGGGCTCTCCCGTTGCAAGATGGGCTCCATCCCATTTTGCACCCTCTGTTGCTTTATTAGCATAGCAACTGCCAATATATTTGGTAAGTACACTTGTCCTTCTCTGCCTGTGTCCAAGGGTGACCGCGATCTTTGTGCTGCTCTGTGCTTTGTCCTGATGAAATACATAGTGATCTTGAGCCTTGCACGCTGCAAACTTAGCTAGTTATTGTGTGCTGTGCAGACAGTCTGGACTCCAGATTAAATACTAAACTGTAAGGATCTTTAAGTGGTCAGGCTTACCTGAGTTTGTACACCTGGATTTTGGGTGGAAAAAAACCTCTTTTTTTCTCAAGGGCTAGAGAAGAAGCATAGATAAGAAAAGGTGCTGCTGCAGTGTTGTGAAGGTCCTCAATCACATCTACTTTTATGTGTCATTGTCTGATTTAGACTTGAACCTTAATTTTTTGGGTAGTCTGAGTGTTGCCCCCAGTTCTTTGGCCTGAGTTTGATAATCCTGCACAACCAGCAACTTGAATCACTGAATTAATTAGTCATTTAACTCAGATGTCTTGGTAGACCCTCTAGCACTGTGCACGGGGATCTCCACACATCCTAGAGCAGCTGATGTTTGAGGTGAAAATAGGGAGCTTTGCCTACATGTCATTTTCTATAGATGAGTTCACCTGAAATTTTTCTGTCTCGAAAATTTCCACATGGTCTTAAGGGGACACAGTAAAAACTCAGAGAAACAGATGTGATTGAGAAGCATTAGAAGCACAGGAACCATCTGCAGCAGTAGAAGTTCTATGAGTTGCAAATTATTTCAGGCTGGAAAGCATTCAGAATCCTTATGATGTATTTGCACTGCTGTGTGTGACTCAGACCAAATACTGGCTTAAGCAAACCTTTGGACTAAACTGCTGTACCTGTGGGTTTGTTTGCTGTATTTTTATAAACTAATCAGTGGTATTAAGAGCATGACATTCGTCAGATTTTGAGGATGTAGAAAGTGTCAGATCAACTAACCTGTTCTTTAAAAAAGACCTTAATGAATTTCATCATTCTACTAAAACCAGAGCAAATGCAGCTTTGAATGTATTAAAAATTTTCTAGGTGGCTTCAGTAGTTGATCATTTGCTCCAGTGAAAATTGAGAGTGCTCCTAATATGAATTAGTCTGATGCTACTGCTAGAAATTAATTATTTTTAAATCTTTCATGAGATTAAGAAACTATACCTCTCCTTTTGGTGAAATAGTGAGTGATTTAGCTTCAGTAAAGAATAATTACTCAGAAACTTTAATAGTGATGTGTGTGATTATGCAAAGGGCTCTTCTGTCATCATAGGCACAACTAAGTAAAGAACCCCAAGTACCAGAAAATTATAGCCATGCCTGTACAGAACAGAGCTGAGACTAACTAAACACAGGCCTGGTAAAGGGGTTCATGGGCATCTCCATGTGCTCATCCTGCAGCTGGCAGAACAGCAGGTTTGTTCAGTACCTCCCTGTGCTGCCCCACATGGAAACCCACACAGGAAGCGATGGGGAAACAACCAGAGAGGACCCCTGAACCTGGGACTGTTCCCCTGCAGCACTGGCCCATAGGAATGGGCTTTTTGATAAGAATGGGCTTGTGGTGAAATCACCCTTAGGTGTTTATTATCTTGCTGTTTTCAGAGTATCAGACTGATTCCCAACCCTTGCGTCCATGTGAACTTCAGAGGGAAAAGGCTTTTTCAGCAGGAGAAGACTTCGTTCCTCAGTGCTCAGAGGATGGCCAGTTCAGGTAATTCATCTTTGCTATTAATGTGCTGCTGAATGATGTGACCTTCCTTTGCTAATGACAGTTTTAGCCTGTCTTGGAGAGCCACTGTATTCGTGCACTGGAGAATGAGAAGTGCAGGAGACTTGAAGTGACTTCACTGAGCTATGTTGCAGATCCAGCCTCTCCCAAATGAATTCCCTGTTGCTGGAAACAATCTCTGGGTTAAGAGGTCAATTTAAGATTAACAGTCTAATCTTGGTATCATTATTTGCATGTTAAATCATTGGTGCAGTTTGCTGCCTTCCTACACATGTGCATGGGTGAATGTGTGAGCCAGCTGGCACAGCTCAGCCAAGTGACTGAGAACTTATCCACCCTTGTAAGTGGCACAGTCAGTCACTTCTAAAGGCAGTAAAGGAACTAAAAAGCACACAGATAACAGTGATTTAGGGGGCATCATGTTGCTTGAAGGTGCAAGAAGCTAAAAAGTTAAGGTTGAGGCTGAGTACAGATTGTAATTTCCTTACTATTGTTGTTGCCTCTGGTGGCAACTGTGACCATTCTAGCTTTTTTCAGACTTAGAAACTGCCTCCAAGTGTTTGGTGAATCTCAGATGATGAGAATTAGGGTTCTGTCCAACCTGCTTGCTTCATCAATTGATGCCTTGAGTGGCTACCTAGAAACGGAGACTAATAAGGAATAAGGGAATAAAGGTAGGTATTTATTTGAAGGGCCTTCAAAGGTACCACCCTGGGGAGCCAGAGGCTACATCCAAAATGGACCCCAAGATGGACAACAAGTCACAAGTTCTTCACACTTTCATAGGTTTGGTTAATTTACATATCAGCATAAATTTGCCAATTAAAACTTTAGCTGATGATGTAATTTCTTCAATTTCTCCACCTCACTGGAGCCCTTAGTTTACACCTTTTGGGCCTAGGACAATCTGAGTGTCCTTGAATAACAAGCTCGGAGAGACTTTGTTATGTCTAGCTGACATGAGAGAACAGAAGTTAACAGGCTACAAGAAAGTTCAGAGTTACAACTAGGCAATACAGTATTTGAAGAATATAAAAGCTAAAACCTAAGGCATCATTCCCTAAGGCATCACAATGACTTCAAGTCACATATCTGCAATTCCTGAAGAATTCAGAGAATTACTAGAATTAAGGGCTCCCACTGATTAGAGTCACCAGAAATGAAGCTCTTGCCAGTTCCATTATTTGTGATTTTAAAGTGTTTGACATGGTTTGGTTTGCTTTATGGTTTTGTATATGTCTGGTACAGATGGAAGACTCTACACACACAAAATAAAATATGTTACTTGTGATCTTCTTCAGGACAGTCCAGTGCACTAGGAATGGTCTTTCCTGCTGGTGTGTAGATGAGAATGGTGTTGAGGTTCCTGGCAGCAAACAGAATGGATATCCCATATCTTGTAAGTAAAAAGTTTCTATTTTTGCTTAGATTGACTAAAGAACCATTTAAATCTGCATTTGAAATGCTGAAATCAAGAATAGGCTAGCCCCAGACTTTGATGGACTCTAGTTTGTGGTAATTTGCTAGATCTTTCTAGTGGAAGTTCTGGAGTTTCTTCAGGGCTTGTCACGGAAACCTGATACACCTGGATGTCTGTATTATGAAAGTCCCAGTAAGATAAATTATGACTAAACTATAGATTTAGTGTAATGGCTTTTGAGCTGGACAGCTTCAACCCCACCTGTGGCGGGCTTCTCCGTACCAATTTTCATAACCTCAAGTCCATCAATGTCCCCGTGCCACCTGGGTGACAGACTCGGAACTTGTAGTTCTGAGAAAACTCAGATGTTGCCTAAATAAATGATTCAGTGCCCAACAAGAAGCTTCCTCTAACAGTACCCCTCTCTGGTACTTCAGGCTTGTCCTTTTGCCAGCTGCAAAAGCAGAGGATCTTGGTGAGCAGATACATCAACAGCAGCAGTATCTCCTACATCCCTCAGTGCCTGGATTCAGGGGCTTTTGACGAGGTGCAGTGTGACATGGAGCTGGGGCAGTGCTGGTGTGTAGATCCAGAAGGAATGGAGATCTATGGCACCAGACAAAGAGGAAAGCCAGCACAGTGTAAGTAATATTCAACAAAATGATGGGTTTTGTGAGTTTGAAAAAAAAAGATATTAAGGGACCCGTAAGGTTATTGAGTCCAATTCCCCGTTCTTCATAAAAACAAGATGATGCACCTCAATGTCCCTGCTCAATGTAATGAATGTAACCCCTGTTGTTTGTAAGCAACACTGTTTGTAATACCCTGTTTGTTGTAAACAACAGGGTGGCCATTCAGCTATTTGTGGGAAGTTAATGCACAAATAAACATTACCTTTTTTCCCCATCAGGTCCAGGGAACTGCGAGATCCGAGACCGTCGCATCCTGCACGGGTTTGGGGAGAAGAGCCCACCACAGTGCTCAGCAGACGGAGAGTTCCTGCCTGTCCAGTGCAAGTTTGTCAACACAACAGACATGAGTGTTTTTGATCTTGTTCATAGTTACAACAGGTAAGAGCTCAGGCTTCTGAATCAGGAAGGTAATCCTGCATGCCCCTTCAAGGCACCATCTGACTGCTTTTTTGTGATTTTTGCCACATGAAGCCCTTATTCTGTAACTGCACACAATGTTATTTTCTGTTGAAGAATGGACCAAATGAAAAAAACTTTTTCTTCTGAATTAAATCTGCTGATTAAAAAAAAAAAAAAGATATTCCATCCCTGCAGTTTAATTGGTGTGTCCTCACACAGCACTGGATACTACATTGTGATCTGTATTTGGAAAAGTAGCCAGGGCTACTTCTGAGACAGATAGACAACAGCAAATGAGATAATACAGAAGGAACAGAGAAATTTGGATGTATCTATGAGGTAGGAAAGACAATTCCACTTGGGAGATGAAAGTAGACAGACAAGTGGCGACATGCAAAGACGAAGTTCTGGGGTTGCTCACAGAGGTGAACCAGCAAGTGATGAACAGCTGTGCTGTGCACAACTGGCTTTAGGTGATTCCAGAGGGTTGGGGAATGTTTCAGAGCACCAGATAAAATCCTCGTCTGTAGGGGCAGGAAGCTGTTGTCTTGTGAAGGATCTGGGAATTGATACTGTGGTGGAGACATAAGGGATGGGCAAGGGCAACTGATGGGAGAGGAGTTTGTGTTGGTGCAGATATTCAGACTCTCCAGAGAAACCTTTTGGTGTCCCTAGAAATGCCACTGACTTGGCACCTCAGTCAGCACCAGTTTCCCTGGTGGAGAGCAGTGCAATAAACTTAACATCTTATTGTGACTTGCCTCTGTAGCAGCAAAGACATATTACTGTAAATGTCAGTTTTGCAGTTTGAAGGGGTTTCTTTTTTCAGTTTAAGTAAAATTGAAAGACGGGTCCGAATGCACAGTACATATTTGTCAGTGCTTCAGGAGAGGTTATTTTGGTGAGAGCAAAATAATCCGGCTCTTTTGTTTGTTGGTCTGTGGAGTGTAGAAATGCTAAAAAAACAATTACAGTGGAGAAATCAATGCTTTAAATTGACATTTTTTTCCTCCCACTGGGAGATGTGCCTGCAAAGACCTGCGAGATTGGATTTATTTTCTGTCCATGTCATGTAATTAATCACAGCAGGATCATTTCACTCCCAGCTGTCTGCCTTCTAATTATGGCTTTGGCTTAAACTATTGCCTTCATATCTGAGTATTTCAGGTCATTAATATATTTATTTTCATACTACTCCTGCCTGAAATGTCATTATACCTTCATACCTTCCTAAAACCGCTGAAGAATACGTAGTTGAAGGGATGAGTTCCACAGCAAAGGACTGTAGCTGAACAGGGATTTAAACCCATATTTTATGCTCATATGGAACTAGTGGAGCAACTTTTTGGTTCCACAGACTGATTTTTGAAATCTAGACATATCATCCTAACTGTCTTTCCAAATCATTTCCCTAGACCTTCATAAATATCCCAGAATAAGCCAGTATGTTAAACCACCACCCCCAAACAAACAAATGGAGAAACTCAGAAGTTTAGAGCTAAGACTTTCCCAAACAGAAGACTTCCAAAAAGAAAGATGAGTCCAAATTTCCTGCCTCACCCTGAGAGCTTGGCTGCTGTTACTTATTTTGTATGGACTCTGTCCAGGTCCTGCCTGGATGGGCAGCCGTATAAAACACCCTGTAGCAGATTGATGGGAATTATCAAAAAATCAAAAGTCAAAGAAAACCTTTTTACTTTCTTGCTATAATCGGTAGTGAGTTGTCTTTGCTGGAAGCCAAGAGCAGAGACTCATAGTTTGAAGAAAAGGTCAACAACACCACTTTTATTTATTTTTGAGTATGAGCATTCTTGTTGAAACACATGGAGATGCTATAAGTTTATCCATAACCTAAACATCGTCCCGGTTGGTTTGGACTGGCTCTGATAAATGAGGAATTCTATGTTATTGCTACTCATCTTGAGGGCTGTGGTTAAGAGTCTGGGAAAAGAAAAAATGTGGTAAGAAGTGAGTTTTCCACATAAGGTGAGAAAGGTTCTGCCCTCTTGTTTGTGTGGGCCTAATTTATATCTCTTTGTAATTTATTTACCTTTACTCTCAGCTTGCAACAAAAATAACCAGAATGACAAGACGTGATTGCACATCTGCCCCAAAGTAGCACAGTTGTGCATGTGACCTCCTAATGTTGAGGATGAAAGAAGCAGGATGCAGAGTCTTTTCACTGAACCTGTTTCAGTCAGATAGAAGCTCAGATGCTGAGGTGATGAGCTCCAAGAACTTGAGCAGTGCAGAGAAAAGATCATATTCCTGACTGGGCAGTGGGCAGTGCATGATAATCCAGGGGAGCTGAAAGGTCTTGAAACACTCCAAGCTGTTTATGTCCGTGTGTACACTGAAGACCATAGGAATATGATATTCATGGGTTTATACCTCAAATTGTATTGTTTTCATGCTGGCAGAAGCCCCTCTGTGCCCTGAAATGTGATATTTTGATCTCTCTCAGCATGCCAGTGTCAGCAGTGGAGCAGGATTTGATGATCCAAAGTGGAGGGAGTCAGTGGACTTTTGATCTGAAGATGTGGAAGGGTGCCAGAGCAAAGCAACACTACACAGGGATGTGCAAATTCTGAGACAGGAGCACTGCTGGGTAACACTGGGACAGCCCTGGGGTTGCAGCTCCTTCCTCTGACAGAGGTGCTGCTGCTTTGTGCATTCCCAAGCCTGTGCTTCGCTGTCCTGTGGAAGCGGTAACATCTTCAACTCTCCTGACAGGAGGTGGTGGAGCTCCCAGGAGTCATCTCTTCTATGAAGACAGGCTGAGAGAGTTAACCTTGGGGAGGAGATGGCTCTTGGGAGACTTCATAGCACCTTCCAGTATCTAAAGGGGGCTACAAGAGAGATGGAGAAGGACGTTAAATAAATGTAGTATTAGGACAAAGGAGAATGGCTTTGGGCTGAAAGAGGGTAGGTTTAGATTTAGATATTAGGAAGAAATTCTTTCCTGTGAGACTGGTGAGGCACTGGCACAGGTTATCTAGAGAAGGTGTGGATGCCCCATCCTTAGAAGTGTTGAAGGCCAAGGCTGGATGGAACCCTAAGAAACTTAGTCTAGTGGAAGCTGCCCCTGCCCACAGCAGAGGGGTTGGAACTAGATAGTCTTTAAGGTTCCTTCCAAACCTGAATGTTCTATGATTCAGGCAGAGTCTTGGAGGTGGCAAAGGCCCCTTGCTCTGCACCACTCACTTGAGCACCAGCTCTGAGCCAGACAAGCATTTCATTGCTGTTCTTGTGCTTAGAGCATCCCTGAGGCTTCTGGAGTGTGGCACTGAATTGAGCCTGGTCACAGTTGCACAGGATGGCTTGTGAACTGCTTTTTTGCAGTTAATCTGTGCGTAAATCCACCAATATTCTTATTGCTGAGTGTCTTTTCTTGGTAAAAACCTAATTTGTGTAGTTCTCTGAATGTCTTGAGGAGAAAATTCCACTTCCATTTTGCTAGGTTTTCCCAAAGAAGCCACATGTATCTGGGACACCAGACCTTTATGGTATTTCAGGATAAGGGGATGTGCCCATAAAATAATATGATTGTTTTATAACTTGGCAATTTGAAACTAGGAAAACTTACCTTTTGCTTGGAGAAACCCTAGGGAATCTGTCAGTTAAGACCACATTTATTATGTTTTTTCCAACTCCGACTCTATTAAGTTTCTTTCTTAAATAATTGCTTTGCTGGAATCTGGCTGTTATCACTCCTAGAATTTTACACTGGAAACCATCTCTTTGATCTCCAGAAGCAAAAGTCAGTCTTGTAGCACATTAAAACCCCTTTCTCCTTCTCCTTAATCAATTGAGCCATGCCCTGAAAATGAAAGATATTAATGAGGTTTTTATCAGCTTTTGTACTAAATTCAGTGCAGAAGGCATACGCTGCATGTAAGGAAGGGGAAGCAACCTGGGTTTTTAGGCATTCTGCCATCCCGTGCAGATTTGTGGAAGGAGCTAATGAAAGGGTGTTGTAATAACATTAAGCCAACGCCCGTCTATTTTACACTCTTTGACAGGCTTTCCAAGATGAGGATAGAATTGAAAATGAGTGTTAGATGCTGGGTACATGCTTAGGAAGGGTCAGAAATCTGTCTGAAGGGAGATTACCTCCTATTTGTTTAGAAAAAATGGCATTTAGGAGACTTGTTACCCTGCTGAAAGAGCGATCTGGATGATGTCAGAGCCTGGTTGTCAAAAGGAGACCAAAGCCTTTTGTACTGGCCTTGTGCTCTGCAGACATCCTTCTCCTACAAAATCAGGAAGGAAACAGCTGATACTTTGTTGCTCTCAACACGCCTCCCTGGGCTCTTCACAGCAGGCTTCTTTTTTCTTCCAGGCTCCCAAGGGCTTTCCAAAAATTCAGCTCCCTGAAGGAAACGTTCCCAGAGATCTCTGGGTACTGTTACTGCGTGGACAGTCTGGGGAGGGAGTTAGCAGACACAGGTAAGTGCCTTCCAGTGTCTCATCCTTTTATCTGGGAGGCATTGAATTCCCAAGAGAATGGACAAATAACAACTATCAGTCTTCAGATTCATTTGGAACTTCCTTCAGTTTCGTTCTTGCAAGGGGTAAGACCACTGTGACCAGTGTGATGCCCATGGGAAGGGCTGGAGCTCACTAATGAAATCCCACCCTTTGGAGCAGAGCTTCAGTCAGCAGCAAGTGGAGTTAGTGCCTGAGAGCTAATCCTGTCCTTTTTGGGATGTGGAGTAGGATTTCTGAATGTCCAGTTTCTGCCCACACTAGAAAGCTGTGTCATATTCAGTATGTCCTATTAACAAATCCAGGAGAATATAAAGGGCCTGAAGAATGAACTCTTTTCTTCTTGTGCAGGTAGAATCATGGAATTGTTTGGGTTGGAAGAGACCTTTAAAGAGCATCTACTCCAACCTCTCTACCACTGGCAGGGACATTCTCTTCTCTCATAACTTCAGGATTTAGGCGTGTTAATAGTTGATGGGACACTTCAGAAGAAAGAATGGTCTTTTTTCCAGCAAGGAGGAATGAGGAGGTTGAGAACTTCCAGACCTTCCTTATACTGTGGTTTTAATTTGTAATTTTTTTAAAAGGGGAAAAATACAAAGCACAATACCTTAAAAAATTTAGACGATAGATGAGAACTTCAACATTTAATTCCCAGAAAAGAAAGAAGTTCTTAAAAAATCTGTGCACTCAGAGAAACTACTGAATATCTTAGTTTTTAGTATGCGACCAAAATGACTGGAAATTGGTTTTGCTGAAGTCAGTTTCCAAAACTCCATAAATTTCTTTACTGCGGCCTGAACCTAACAAAACCACAGCCTACAGCCAGTTATGGGATGTTTCTCCTGCTTGTTTTGGTAGATGTCAAGGCATAAAGGTGGTGCTTGGGCACCCAGCACTTGGGTGCAGGATGTGGTGCTTTAGGGTTATGTGGTATAAACTTCACATTTCACATGTTTAGAGAACTGGGTTTACTTTTCCTGAGAGTCTCCCAGTGTTGCTCCTCTGGTATAAGGGTGACTTCTGTCTTAGAAGCAGGTCCTGTGCTAAAAGTCTGTCTTTCCCAGGCTTGGAACTGCTGCTCGATGAAGTTTATGACACGGTTTTCTCCGTGCCAGAGCCTCCCCGCATGTTCACAGAGACCAACATCCATCGGATGCTGCAGAGGCGATTCCTGGCGGTCCAGCTGGCTACCTCTGGCAAGTTCAGGTGTAAGTAGCACCCAGGTGATGCCCTCTAAATCAGGTGACAGTTTAGGAGTTTGTATGTGACATCTATTATTGGGGAGAGTTGTTCTAGGAGTGTTTTGCTCTAAAAACATAATATCACAGTTCCAATGCAAGAATCAAGGTCCCTGAATTGCAGCTGGCTTTTATCCTCTGCACTGTACGTTCTTTACCAGCAGATTGTACCTGTCCTCTGATCAGTGCTTTCGCACATGCCTGCAAATCACATTATTTGAAATCCCATGAACTCTCCGTATCTCTTGCCCTGAGATTATGGAGATGGATTTGTTGATTTATTAAATTAAAAGCCTGAGAAAATGATCCCTAGTTTATGTTGGTATACTCAGAAATAGGAAGGATTTTAAACTGACCACAACACACTGCATTCCCAGGAGGCCACACAAGAGTTTGTAAAGCCTTAGGCAGCGAGGCTGAATTTTGGATCTGCCCTTGGGCCTATTCCTTCCCTAGTCAGGGCAGGCACATGGGGAGAGAGTTTCTCTGCCTACAGGCAATGACCTCTGCAGGACAGGAGGTCAGGTCCCTTCTCCCTCCAAGACCAGAGCCCAAAGCAAACTGCCTTGGCTCTCTGGGAGTGTTTGAATTCCGAGCATGATACTTCATCCTCCCATCCAAAGTCCCAAACTCCTCTGACATTGCTGTCTGACTCTTGCTAAGGAGTTGCATCACCAGAAATATTAAGCAGATACTGATGTCAGTTTTCTGGCCATATAGCCACACAGTTTTTCTGACTTTGGGACAAGCTGATCCTTCTGGGGAGTCTGGAAAGCATCTTCCCTTTGCACTGCACAGTGGTTTTGGCTTAGCTCTGACTGTAGCCGGGGCTGCAGCAGCTGTCAGCACAGATGAAGCAGTACCAGCCACAAGATGGAGATGTGACCTCGTTCATCAGCCACCGAGGGGGATGCTCTGGTGACTAACGCAGCTCTCATACTGTCACCCGAAGCCACTCAAATTAGGAACGTTGTCAGAGTCCCCTGGATGAACAGGTTGCTCTGACGTTGTGCTCTCGCTGCCTCACACAGATAGCTGGGTGCAGCTGGAAAGTTCTTGAAGGCGAGAAGTGTTTAGGCTGTAGGATTGCAGGTTGGTATAAACAAGCAAAATTCCTGTTCAAAGGGTAAAGTCCTGTATTGGAGAGATCATGCCCCAGAAAATTTACTTGATGAATTTTTGCCTTTTTGGCCATTAAGGCCAGTTGGACATGAACAGGGTCTTTAGATCCCTCCTGAGGGAAACAGAAATGGGGTGGTCTCAGCCCAAATCTCCACAGTCAGGCGCAGACCTGGTTGCAGGAGCAATGCCTCATTCTTTCCTGAAACACTGATGTTTACCTTCAAATCAGTCCCCCAAGCTGCACATCCGTGTTGTGCAGTTTTGCTTTTGCACTAAGGGCCAGAGATCCCCCAACCTCCAGCATGGTTCCCTGGGAGAGATATTCCTGGTCTGCCTACTTGCAGCTATGGCTGAAAAATGTGTTGAGGTTTTATCTTCTGTTTAATTTTCAGAAATTAATACCTGCAGTAGAAAACCGGTGGGGCAGATTCTTCAAGGGAAAGAGGATGGAGAATTCGCATTTTGAGCTGGTACTTGACGCGTCACTGAGAACGAACAGGAAATTAAACTTTTCTTTTCCTTAATTTTTTTTTCTCACAAATAGGCAAACAGTGGGATCAAACAGAGAT
Source organism: Platysteira castanea (assembly GCA_013397175.1). Taxonomy (NCBI): domain Eukaryota; kingdom Metazoa; phylum Chordata; class Aves; order Passeriformes; genus Platysteira; species Platysteira castanea. The sequence continues at coordinate 131,266 of VYXC01008892.1, forward strand.
GGCTCTGAAACTTTAAACTTCCCCTGCTTAATGCACACTGTTTTCCTTGCAGGCCCCTCGAGGTGTGAGGCTGAGCGTTCCGCAGCCCTGCGCTTCCAGCACCCCTTCGTGCCGTCCTGCGCCGCCGACGGCGGCTACGCGCCCGTGCAGTGCCACCAGCGGGGACAGTGCTGGTGTGTGGACACCCAGGGTCAGGAGGTCCCGGGCACAAGGAGGCGAGGACAGCCCCCAGCCTGTGGTATGTATGAGATCTGCCAAAGGAAAAACGAGCCCATCTCTCAGTGTCATTAGAAAGAAACAGAACAGACCAACTCCTTTCTCGGCTCTGACAGATTCTGGTGTTCAAAGATCACGAAACCTCCCTGTGGTTAAGAGTCACGTTCTAATAAACTATTAAATATCATACTGCTTTTATTTTCTGTTATGACCTTTCTTTAGCCTTTTAGTTTTGCATGCAGAAAGGCTTTTCTTTGCAGCTCTGATGTCTGGCTCTTGACTCCACGAACCAGAGTGTTAAGTGAAAATATCTGGGGCAATGTAAGGAAGCAAATTACGGTGATTTTGTGTTTTACCTCCTTCCTTTGGTGAAATGCTGTGGAATTTCATCTCCCATCCTTACTGTTTTTTTTTCCCAGTCTGTCACTGCATATTTTGCCATGAAAACGGCCAAATATTGTAAAAAACCACCCAGCAAACAATTCAGAAAAGGTGTATAGGTTTTGGCTTTGAGAGATTCCACAGAGAATACACCATCAAATCAGTTCCCCAAATGGAAATGACAGCAGAAATGTCCAGGGGCCAGAGGGGAGGAGGAAAGTTAAAAACCTTCACTCCGAAGCGCACTACCTAAATATTCAGGATTGTGCTGGAGGGCTGGGGCACAGGGTCTTAATGTGGGGGCTGCCTAGGGGGGAGGCTCTGTGAGACACAGCACAGCTTCCCAGGCAGCTAAAAAAGAAGGAATCTCCCCTAGGTGCCACAGCTCCAAGTGCTCAGAGCGCTCTGGGCACACACAGCCTTACTGTGAAATGAAAACTTCAGCATGCCTTCGAGGCTGATCACCAAGGATATTGCAAGGGAACCTCTGAGAGGCCTCGCCATATGTTGGGACTGGTTGTTTTCTCTTTGAGTATGTTTTGGTGACCCCTCCTGATAATTTTTTGAGGGGGGGGAAGAAAGAGGGGGCAATGACTTGAGGCTGCTTGCAGCTTTTATTGGCAGGCTCAGGAAATTTAGGCAGGGAAAAATTTCTGCAGAGGTTTCACAGATTAACTCCTGAGAAGGTATTTCATGAGGCTATAGCTGCAGTTTTTTTCAGACAGCTACATGCCACGTGTGTTTCTCCTGTTCTCCTCTGTTCTATTTCATATTCAAACCCCATGTAGATGTGGTACTTAGGGACACAGTTTAGTGGTGGACCTGGCAGTGCTGGGTTAATGATTGAACTCAGTAACCTTACAGGTCTTTTCCAGCCTTAATTATTCTGTGATTCTTTAACGTCTTCGGCTCTTACACTCAGCAGTGTGAACACACACTGTGTCAGTCAGGAGGAGTCAGGGCCATAGGCATGAGGCTCTCACATCACCTGGAGCACCAGGCAGTCCTGATAGGGACATGCATCTTTTCAGACCTTTTACAGTAGATTCACCCCAGCAGTTCCTTTTGTGTTTATTCTTTCTTCCTCTGCTTTGATTTGATTCAACATTGGGTAGGAGGAGAGAGTGTTTATGTCCCGTGATCCTACATTTGTTTCATATTACTGTTCTTGTGGAATTGTGGCTTACACTAACTTATTGGCCCTCTGAGGAATGTTCTTCATCCCTCTAACCAAGAGCCAACATTGAAAACAGAAGGGGCCCATCCTACAGAAACTTCTTGTACAAAGAAATTTCTGGGAAGGGATCCTGAGCTCCTCAGGATCTACTCAGGAATTGCAGAGCAGGACAAGGGTGCAAAAAAAGGAGTGAGAAAGATGTCAATCACAGAACATCAGATTACTTGCTTATCTATTTTAGCAGCTTTTTAGGTTTCCAGCTTTTGTCCTTACTGTTAACAGGATTTGTGACTGCTTTATCATATTGCCTGGTTGTGGAATAAATGGAGATGGAGTGGGGAGCCCAAGGGAGGCCATGCCAGAGCAGACTAAAGCTGCTTATCCACTGTCCTGTCCCCCACAGAGACAGCAGTGGTGCTGAGGGAGAAGGTGTGAGGAACATAGAAAATGCACACAGCTCCCAAATATCCTCCTGCAGGTGGGAAATGCCCCAACTGGAGGCTGAGTCCAGATCATTGTGTTCAGCCCTCTCCTATGGAGTTATCTTCTAGGGATTTGTCTAATTGCCCTCTAACCTTTTATCCTTCCTACCACTCTCTGGCAATACATTTCATGATCATAATTATGTGCTCTACATCTGGACTTCTCTATACTGTGAGAAATACTGACTATTAATTGTGTCTTGTGAATGATGTGGAGAATCCTATTTCTTAAAAACCTTTATCATATTTTTTTTGTCCAGGCTGAATGTTCTCTTGTACTGGAAAAGCTGTTCTGTCCTCAAAATATATTTGCCTCCCTTCTCTACAGTTCTGCTACTTTTGCATCCCTTCTCCATAATTCTGCTCCTTTTCAAGGACAGGTAACTGTGTAGCACATGAGTCAAGCTGCTGTGTGCATTCCAGAGATGCAGTCAGTGCCACAACCATCATGTCTGCCTGGTTCTTGGTGTCTTTATATCTATCAAGTCTTTCCTTTTTTGCTGTCTTTAGAGCCCTAAGCTTAGTCCTTCTTCACTGATGTGTTGCATCCTAGCTTGGAGCCGTTGCTGCCTGTGTATCAGCGTACAGATGGGGCTGGATGCAGCTATACCTGTGACACAGCTTAGCCCAGGATATGGGTGCCCAGGACCACTGTTGGTACCCCCAGTACCTTGACATTTGGCTATCTTTGTTGAAATTCTGTATTTTTTCCCTTAAAACTCATTCGTGAATGATGTCTGGTCCTTAGTACTCTATTACTGCTAATTTAAAAAATTTGTTTTCAAATCTCTTGCAATGAACACCTCACTGTGAAACTGAAGATCCAGTTAGGAAACCTCCATAAATTCCTTATGAGTGGGCATTGTTCAAAATAACTTTCTGTTCTTCTGCAGTCTGTTTCTCGTTCTTAGGTTCACACATTTCACCTGATCATTGGAGATTTTCATTAGCAGCAGGCATCCTACTAGAGAGCTAAAATATTTAGAAAAGACGTTTTCCATTCTATCAGCCAAAGGTACAGGGATGAGGATTTACACTGGGAAGCAACAGAAGCAGTAAAAGACCACAGAGCAGAGAACTCAGCCATGGGGAAGGAATGTTTCCTTTCATTTTGGGTCTTGACTGGAGAATTTTATTTGTAGACCATAGGCACTAACATTTCAAATTTCCTTATCAATGTGCGTGATGCAGAGTTGGGAAGCGGGTTAATCTATACTTTAATGTTATTTCTGCCCCTGCTGCCTTAAAGAGAGCAGTAGAATTACAGGTTCTGGAGGTTCCAAAACTTGCCTTTTTTTTTTTTTTTCTTTTTTTTAAAATCTTTCTTTAGGTGAAGAACAATCGTGCATCTCCGAGCGGCGACGGGCCTTGTCGAGGCTGCTTTATGGCCCTGCTGGGTACTTCAGTCAGTCCAATTTGTTTTCCATGCCAGATAAGCAGTCAGACAAAGTTGGCGTCTTCTCAAGACCCTGCCCTCCCTCCTTCAAGGAGCTGTTTCTGGACTCTGGATTGTCATCCCCACTTGCACAAAGCCCATTTGCCAGCCAGACTGCTGAGCTAGAAACCACCCTTAGTGAAGCCATCACAGGGATGTTCCCATCAAGGGAACTGGCTCAAGTGGCACTGCAATTCACTGCCAATCCAAAGCGTTTCCAAGAAAACCTCTTTGGAGGAAGGTTCTTGAAGAATTTGATCCAGTTTAACTTCACAGGGGTGCTTGGCACTAGTGGGAAATACAGCATTGGCCAGTTTTTCCAGCAGGAGGATGTGTCAGAGAGGGTTAATGGCCAAGGCCCCTTGGAATCAGATGAGGCATTTTCTCTAGAAGTATCAGAGGGGAGCTCCATTTTGAGTAAACCTCTTGTGGGCAGCTTTGGCCGCACAGTAACTCTGCAGGACAATCAGAATATAATGAAATTCCTTTCTTCCATCCTGGAACTACCAGAGTTCTTTACTTTTCTTCAACAAGTGATTTCTGTCCCCAGAAGTGTTGCTGAAGATTTGGGTGAAGTGGTGAAACTCGCCCTGGGATCCAGAGACTGCGGTGAGGAGCCAAGGGACCTGTTTGTCCCAACATGCACCAAGGAGGGGCGGTATGAGGAAGTTCAGTGCTATGCAGGAGAGTGCTGGTGTTTGGACACTTCAGGTAAGGAGGTTCCAGGCTCAAGACGTCAAGGGAATCGCCCAAGGTGTCCCACTGAGTGTGAGAAGCAAAGGAGAAACCTGAAAAACCTGAAGCAAAGCCTGCCTGCAGGATCAGATCTCTTTATTCCCTCTTGTACTGAGGATGGAGACTTTCTGCCACTCCAGTGTTATGGGACAAATTGTTTCTGTGTCGATTTGAATGGCAAGACTGTTCCAGGAATAAGGGGGAAAGCTGGAAAGCCGATGCAATGTAAGTCTTAGGGACTGGGAGTTTAAAGATGCTTTTTTTTTGTATGGGAATTCCATGATTCCTTCTCCATATCTGATTACATCTGGAAATAAATGGATGATGTATGCAAATGACTCCTAACAGGAAAGCAAGTCAGGAGGGAAATACCATGTGTGTCAGCCTTGATATCCCAAGTCCTAAATGTGGTCAGGGTGTAGGGTGGGCACACTTGAAGCAGAGGAGCCTGAGGTCTTGCCTGGTTAATGAATGTGTCACTGGTGTGTCTCTGCCTCAGTGTGCAGCTGGAGTGTGTAACATCCGTGATGCCCAGGAGACCTGGAACTTCTGTGGAACTGAATGTGACCCCTGCCTAGTGAAAAAGCCCTTTTACTTCCAGGACCAAGTCACCTCGGCATGGTCACTGGCTTATCTTTTCCTAAGAACTAAAGATTTTCAGTGCCTTGTAGTATGAACTTGATTTAGTCTTTTTAGCTCAAGAATATATCCTCAACTTGGTAAGATATCACAGGACTCCAGACATAGGAGAGGGATTCAATGGCTGATAATTTCTCATAGGATCACAAAGTCAGGCCGAAAAAGTGAGTTGCAAATGACTTCTGACATCAGTTTGATAGACAATGAACTGCCTCTCCTTGCCCTTTTCTTTCTGGAATATGAAGGAAGAAGGAAGATCATAGGCTGTAAATATTTGTCTTTCAAGTTTCTGTGAACTGAAAACGGCACATCAACAAGGAGGATAGACCAAGAGGCCTGCTCCAAGAGCCTGCTTCTCATTTTGGGAGGAATAGCAGCGTGTCCAGCAGTTGGGAGTGGTGCATAGTGAGGGAGCTCCTTTGAATAGCAGTTTGGGGCAGTAGTGGGGAGTTCGTTGTAATGATCTGAAATGAGAGAGGATTTATATGTAGCAAACCATCTGTAGTGCAATCCGAAATAAAAAGGTTCAGAATTCTCTGGTGCTCAAAAGATGAGCTCCCATGGTTGGCTGGGTTTGTAGAGCTGCTTGGTGGCAAAGTGAAATTTGGCTCTGGAGGAGGCTTCCAAAGCAAACTCACTCGGGTATTTTGAGGGATGGTATTTTCATATTCAGCAACAGTATTCAATAGAGAGTAGGAAGAGAGGACACACAGTGTTAAAATTCTGGTTTGGCCCAAGGGGGAATAAAATCAGTATTAATCCACTATTCAGATGGTTTCTTTTTCAGAGACTGGTTGCATAAGGAGTAACAACCAGATTGCCAAGTGTATCTGAAAATACCTGATTGATGTAAACAGATTCAGGAAGGCGTTTAGTGGCACCTGGCTCCCCAGTAAGAACTACAAGTATCTACTGTACTCATAAATTAAAAAAAACCCCATATCTATATTCATCTTTGAAGACTCACATCCCTTTGAAAATCTTACCCTCGTTCACCATGTCACCTTAATATTGCTAAACCCTCTTAGTAACAGGCCAGGAATGTTGCTGTTATTATTGGGATCAGTGACCAAGTTTTGGTAGTGGTGTTTATTGTACTGGAGGGTAGGGGCATTTTATATCTTTAGTGCATTCAGAAGATGTGCATGTTTTTCTTTTCCCCAGGCCCAAGTGCTTGCCAGCTAACAGCTGGGCAGGAGTTCCTCAAGGCTGTGAAGCTCCTGTTGTCAGATCCAGGTGCTGTGCCTCAGCTGTCCAGCATTCAGCTCCCGCAGTGTGATGCTGAGGGTGGCTGGAGGCAGGTGCAGTGCAGTGGCCCTCCCGAGCCAGCCTTCGAGTGGTACGAGCGGTGGGTTGCAGAGAACAACGGAGGCAACGCCCTGCCCGTTGCTGATCTATTGAGCACAATAGCTGGGTATAAAGAGGCATCCTCTGGAGGCTTTTCAGCTTTTGTTAAAGCTTTGTATGAGGCTGGGCACCAGAATGTCTTCCCTGCATTTGCCATGTATTCCTCCTTCACGGATCTCCCACCTGAAGTGCTGAAAGGAAACTTGACCAGTGCATCTGAGAACATTTTACTGGACCCGTATACGTTCTGGCAGCTTCTGACTGAGCAGCTGAGCTATTACCCAGGACCCTATACTGATTTCAGCACTCCGTTAGGCCACTTTGAACTTCGTGATTGTTGGTGTGTTGATAGCAAAGGAGGAGAACTGGCGGGAACAAAAACAGGAGCGAACCAGGTTCCAGCATGTAAGTAACAATTTCTGGCATATGTGTAGTAGTGTTTCTGGTCTTTTATTTTATGCCACAAGAGAGGTCCTTTCAGTTGCTGTGAAGTAGCAGGCAATAACTTGTCAGGAAGATCATCAGCCCTGCCATTATCATTGGACATCAGAAGTGGGATGACTCATTTCTGGTATATAGGTGGTTCCTGAGCTTTGGGAATAAGGAGGAATAAAGTTCCATATCAAGTTTGTGTAGATTTTATAATTTGGAGTTTGGACATATAATGCTTTTGCAGAAGATACTTAGCCAGATGGTAAAGGATATCAGAAAGTGTGAAGAGTTGTATGGAAAAATCAGGATTACACTGTGGTATAAATGACTTTCAAGAATGCCTTAAAATGAAGCAAGAGGAATTTTCTTTACTGGTTCTTACTATGTGGTCAAGAGTAATAGATACCCCCTAGAAGTCACTGGGAGGAGAGAGAGGCCAGCACTGAATTCAGTAAGAATTCAGTGAGAACTCAGTGTCTCCTCCAAAGGTGCTGGGCCCTCTTTGGGCTTACTCCTGCAGATGACCTATATTATCAGTGCCATCACTGAAACTGTTCTCATCATGTAGTATTTTTCCAGCTCTGAGGAAGAGACAGGACAATGAGTGGCAAACTGCTGGTGATTGCAGTTCTGTGGGCAAGTGGGGAGTAAAGGGGATGAAGGAGATTAACAGAGTTATTTTGAAGGAGCAGCTGTCATGGAGCTGGTTTGGTGTGTTGAACTTCCCTTTCTGGGTCAGTAGATGTATGGAGAGGACAGGCCAGGTGTCAGCTGCCACTCCAGACCCAAGGGATACACCTTCATCTTTCTTTCTGACTCTCACTTCTGATTTTTCACAGATTTTATGGCAGCAGCTGAGGGGATATGTTCTGTAGAGATGTATTAACTCTGTTTGTAACCAATGAGGACTTAAAATCATCAAGCCTAGGACATGGAGAATGTTTGTGTGACTCCTGGCACTCTCAGACTCTTGCTGTTAAACAGCTAGGCACTGACAAGTGCCTTTTGCTTGCTTCATTATGTAATTCAAAACTGAGTGCAGAGGGAAACAGTTGGTGCTAATTAAAAGACCAGGTAGCTTTCACATGCAGCTCTCTACTGGATTTAGATGAAAGTCGTTAATATACTCTTCCTATATGTACTTTTTAATGCAGGTCCTGGGATATGTGAAGGTGTGAAGCAAGAAGCCATGAAATTTATGGAGGAGGCAGAGCAGCTCATCCTGGCCTCAAATGGTTCCCAGTTTGCCTTTGGAGAGAGCTTCTTGCTGGGGAAGGGGATCCAGCTCACGGACAGTGACCTCCTGCGCTCTGCTGGGCCCGACGGGCTGGAGGCAGTGATCTCCCAAAAGCTGCTGTCAGGCAGTGACTCTGCTCTCCAGCTGGCTGCATGGTCAGGTGGGTGGAAGGGAGAGGAGAGCTTGATTAAATGGAGTCATGCCCAGAATCTGTGCAAGAGCACTTGATGTCAAATGCAACTTTGCTGAAAAGCAGGTGCAACTCAGAAGGTGTAAATTAATCAGGGTCATTAACCTGCCACTCCAAGAACTGATTTCAGTTGTCTCGTAAGTATGACACAGGGCAAATATAAACTTTGGGCACTTCCAGCCTTTATGTATTTAAAACATTTATTAATTTGTCTTCTGAAGTACAGGGAACATTCAGGTTTTTGCAAATGTGCACATCTCATATACCCTGTATTGTGCACTAGCAGCTTTCTTTTCCTTCTGTTTTATAGTCCTGCACTTCTACTGGCAGAGTCACTTTACTTCAAAACGTTCTGCTGGGGAAGCAGCACAGCTGGGATTTCTCCCTTACATCCCTCAGTGTGATGGCCTGGGAAACTGGGAGCCAACTCAGTGCTATCAGAGCACAGGTGAGCAATTCCTAAGACACTCTGGGCTGTCTGAACAAAGAAAATCTAAGAAGAATTCTAATTAAAAGATAGAAAACCAGTAGTAGTCAGACTGGAGGAAAGTGATGTGGTCCACAAGGTGTATGTAAATTGACTGGACTCGAGTGGCAGCTCATTGGGGCTCAAAAATCAGCAGATATTCTGTTGCTTGCTGCTAGTTGTGTTCCTCGGGGGTTGGTCCAGGGGCTGGTATTGCTTAACGCCTTCACTTGTGACCAGGATGATGAGGTGGAGTGCACCCTCAGCAAGTTTGTTGATGATGCCAAATTTCTGGGAGTAGGTGATAGGGCTGCAGTGGGGGTTTCTCACCAGAGCTGCTACATTTCCATTCCCACCACTGCTCTCAGGTGTGATCTGCGTATCCGTGAAGAGCAGAATTAACTGTGACTTAGATTTACTGACCCCTTTCTATGGAGCTGCTGAGGATGAAAATCTTCCTAGTATGCAACAAAGCACATTGAAGTGCAACATCTAAAATGAAGCTGCTTTTCTTCCCTGGCCAGGTCATTGCTGGTGCGTGGATGAGAAAGGACGTTATGTCATGGATTCCTTGGTCTCACGCTCAGCAGAACTTCCCAAATGTCAGTTGGGTTCTCTTCCTAAATATTTGTCTTTACCTGTTCTTGCAAATTTTATTTTTATTTTTATTGGAAATTCTAGTATGATATGCATGAAGTAAGGCTTGCTTCTAACCATTGCAAGAAAAGGAGAAGGAATTTTATTCTTATTTTGCTAATTCATTTAATTTTGTTGTGCATGATTTTGGCTTGCATGATTTAAGAGCGGATCCTCTACTGTTGGTGGCCCTGCCTGAGCAGGGGGTTGGACCAGTTGTCCAACCAGGTGTCTCCAGAGGTCCCTCCCAACCTCAGCCACTCTGTGGTTTTATCAAACACTGCTCAGGAATTCCTGAGACTGTAGCACTGCCTAATGCAGATGTGTGGGGGAGCTGGTGATGTAACCCTTTCTCTTGCTTTGGTCTGAAACTTGATTTTATTTTAAAAATGTTTTCCCTCTGACAGGCCAGACTTCATGTCAGCAATCCCGAACCAATGCCTTAATTTCCAGCTGGAGACAGAGCAGTGCAAAGCAGGACATCTCTACAGCTGATCTCTTCATCCCCAACTGCCTTGAGGTGATTTAACCTGACTCAGGGAGGAAGCAGTTTTGCTTACACCGTGCCAAAGTCATGTACACTTTTAGTCCATGCTCCTAAAGCACCCCTTCTGCATTTTTATTAACCTGAAAGAAAAGAGTGAGACAAAACTAACAGCAGGTGTTGCCCTGCAGAAGGCAGAATTTAAATATTTTTGAGGTGGAGACTGGGAACAGGAAGATCTGTGCCTGCCCACACTTCCCTCCCACAGGCTGGCTCTGCCTGGTGCTCTTGCTTAAAAGGCACATCTTAATTGACTGACATTTGGGGGTCTATTTCTTCCTGAGCTCTGAGAGAATGACAGTGTGAGAGGGAGCTGGGTTCAGATATTCCAAAAAACAGGGTCTGTGATGCTCTCAAATTGTGGAAGTGAGCAGGATGGAGACAGGTAAGGAATAGACATGTCATGTAATAGAATCATTATCTTACAGAATCATGTAATCATTTAGGTTGGAAAAGCCTGCAAAGTTCAAGTCTGACTATTACCCCAGCATTGCTGAGTCCACCACTAAATCATATCTTTAAGCAGCACATCTACACATTTTTTGAACACATTTCAAACCAGGATTTTATCAGAACTTCATCTCAATGGACTTTTAGTTTACACCCTGCTTAATGGTTGGACTCAATGATCTTAGAGGTCTTTTCCAACTTAAATGATTTCTTGATTCTCTCAGGGACTTGTCTGTCTATTAAATTAGTTATACTATATTTTGTATTTCTTTACAACATGTTGTATTAATGGACAAGTGTAAATACAATAAAGCAAATCTTTGGGGTATGGGTTTTGGTGTGTCTCTATTAAAATACATTTCTCTGTGATGACATGACCTTGATTCTTTGTAGACAGGAGAATACACTGTGCTGCAGAGATCTGACACAAATATTTGGTGTGTGGATCCTGTGTCAGGAGAAATATTCCAACGTGGCAGCAAAGGCTTGGATGGCAATCCTGAGTGTGAGTAATGCTTTGCCCCTGCCTATGATGCCTCATGCTTTGCAGCATAGGTACTTTCCTTTCCAGAATGCTGCCTGTGAAACATGGGAGGCTCGTAGTTTAATTCCTCAGTGATAGGGTACATACAAGCACAGCAACATAGAAAGGGTATCTGAAAATAGTTACCCTTTACTTTCATAACACCACAAATAAACAGGTCTAGACAAACTGATGAACAGGCTTCTGTGCATTTTTAATCTTTGATTTCTTACCACCATTTTAACTATTTTAAAATGTAAATGACCATACAATTATATTTAAAATTACCATGATCAATTTTTTTTTACTAAAAACATTAACTTGATTTCTTTTTGCCTTTTAAGTATCAGCATCTAAATTATACATTATCACGTTTTTTAAAAAAATAGATATAAATGAAAAATAAACAACAGTATTTTTTCAACTATTTTTCTAAAACTGTATCACTTGCCCTTTAATCTTTGGAAAAAATATGTATGTTCTAGTAGAAGTAAAATTCCCTGTTTCTATAATGATTCAAATAATTTATGTTTTCATGATAACTCATCTTTCTTCCTACCAACAAAACAGGCTGGAGGCATTGCTGGTAAAGTCTTTAGGCCAATTTGTTGTCTTCTATTCTGTATCTTGCAAAGAATTTCTCTCTTTGCAGGTCCCAGTTTCTGTAACGTGCTGAAGTCCAAATCTGTTTCACGAGAGGCTGCCAAAGGCTACATCCCCCAGTGTGAGGGGGACAACGGGAGTTTCTCCCCCGTGCAGTGCAGCCAGGACCAGGAGAGCTGCTGGTGTGTCTTTGACAATGGAGAAGAGGTGCCAGGGACACGAGTAAGCGGAGGAAGACCAGAATGTGCAAGTGAGTTTCTGCTTCAGGTGTTTTACTTGTGAGCAAATCCAGGCCTGGAATTTAACCCAGATCCCAAATTTTTCCATTCCCTAGTTGAATTTAATCTTATTTCTTCAGACCTTTAGAGACTTTTGTTCAAGCAACATGCTTATCTTTGTGTTGTAGCAGATTTCAGACCTGCCTGAGCGTGGTGTCCAGTTTTCTTCAGGTGTTTTGTCAGAGAAAAAGGAGAAGGGAATGGATCCTTGACTTTTACTTATTCATAAAATTAGTTGAATCAAACGAGTTGAGCTATGAAACCCAGCTATAAAGCCAATCTGAACAGCTTGCTGCAAACTTGAACCTGCTCCAGTCTGAGCTGGCTCTGGGATTAAAAACCATTCAGCTGACTAAAATAAAATTTGAAAAATGTATGCTTCTGCCATTCTGACTCTTGGCTTGTGACCAGAATTGTGAAAAGGATTTGCCAAAACATTGCATATTCACAGAGTATTTCCTGCATGACCAGAGCTGTGAAGCACTGTAATTCACTCATGGTTTCCAGTGAGATATCCAAATGGGAGACATTTGGATAAATTTAATTTGCAATGGCCTTTATGCATTTTCCCATCAATGAAGTCAAGAAAAATTAATTAAACTTTCTACAAGGGTATGCTCCAAAATGTAATGATTAGTGTGGAAAGTAATGATGTAAAAAGAAAACCTTCAACTGGTGCCTGCAGGACACTGCTGTTTTCGTAGTTCTTTTGTTGGTGTTTGTTTGTTTGTTTTGGGGGAGAAGGGTTGAAAAAAATTTAGGGAAACAAGACGACGTAATTTGCCTCAGTTTCCTTTTGTGATTCTGCCATATAAAGAGCAACACAGCCTTGTGCTTACCATCCAACAGTAGATGTGACACTTGGGGACATCGTTTAGTGGTGGAGCTGACAGTGCTGGGTCAACAGCTGGACTCAATAATCATGCAGGTCTTTTCCAAACTTGATGACTCCACAGTTCTATTATAAAATATCTGAATGTGTGAACCCAACTGCCTGCAAGGTTTTTATCAACTAGGTAACTGCTCAGCCAGCTTGGAAATAATTTTCTCTGAACTGTCTTGTACCAATAGAGAGTTCTGAGGATGGGATTTTATGAGAAACCAGAAGGTGACCCCACTGTTGTATCTGCCCCATGCTTATGGTGCTGTGTGGAGATGCCAAGTGAGCCCTGAGGAGATGAGCTCCAAAGTAGGGTGGTGTAGTCACCTGAACGAAGCCATCTAAGGCAGGCTTTTAGCTCTTCAGAGAAGCAGAGCTGACCACAAGTACTGTGCTGCCTCCATCCTGTACTTTTCCTAGAGAAAATAGCAACAAATAGTGATTAATGACCTTTCTTTTTTAAAATACTGAGCTGAGAAGGAGAACTGTTTTGAAAGTGTAGTGGAAACCTGGCTTTACTGAAAGCTGTTTGTTATTTTCTGCATAGGGATTGAAATAATCTTTAATGGTTTCCCTGGATTTTGAAAGAGCAATGGAACTTTTAATGATAAACAACTTAGTTATTGTGTAAAAATAAAGAATAAAATGTTAGTTTTCTCCTCAGTCTGCCCAGCCTTATGCCTCTAGTCTTGGGAATTACTAACAACTGTTCAGGAAAAAGGAGTACTATACTGCTACCTTGGAGATCTTATCTATCAGCAATATAAGCTTTTGTGGTGGGAAAATATGATAATTTTCTCCTCCAGCATGAGAACAGACAGCTGTAAATGGAAAGTAATAACTCAGAGTGCTCAGTGCATTCCAGGAGGTTTTCATTAGTTTAATCACTTCCATTGGAAGTAGAATCCAACTTCTAGTTGACATGCACTGGAGAGATGATGCCAAGTACCCTAGCAGTCCTCACAGGCATCTCCCATCCTCATGCCCACTTCTGACAGAGGAGATAAAGATTTCCAGAGAAGGTCTTGGAGATACTGATTTCCTTGTGGAAATCTTTGGAAACAGGTATGAAGGAAGTGTCAGTATTCAGCTGGATTCTGATTCACTCCTACAGGACAAAGAAACAGGACAGTGACAAAATGGTGAAAGTTTGACAAAAATAGTAAATGAAGTGGCATCTCTAGAGGGATAAATGACCAAATTACTGGTGGTGAGCTGGAACCTCTGAACCACACCAGGAAACCATTGACCACTTTTGTTTCGGGGGCTGGTTATTTCCCTGCAATAATACACCAAATCTCATTGGAACAGGCAGTAAGAGATTGTAGCAGCATTCAGCTGAGACTGGACATGACTTGCTGGCTATAGAAATATGTTAGAGCAATTAAGAAACCACAGACTGATTTTAACGTATTCTCTATAAAGATATATTAATGTAGTTTAATGGCCAGGATAAGTATTACTATCTCTTTTACAGAGATGTCTTTTGTTCCTAAAACCTTGGGAGATTTATTAGAAGTTTGTTAAGCAAGGATGCCAGGTTTGCACCTTTACTGAGAAAGAGTCTGGCTACAAGAGTCAGTGAGTGAAGAGAAGGAATATAGTGGCCCCATTTACTGAGTTGTTGCAAAAAAGTTGCTATAAAGGAGACTTGGACAAAAATAGGCATTTGGCAATTCAGAGAGGCAGATATGAAAGCCTTTTTTGTTGGCATTGAAATGCTCAGAGTTGGAAAACAAAGATGTACTGGACACACTGGATCCCAGATTCGTCCTGCCATATTTTAATACTTTAACTGAAGTGGCTGCCTGGTTTTGGAATTAATCTTCATATCTCCAACAAAAGTGGATAGGGAGGGTGCTCAGACCTGAACCATCATCAGTGTTTGCCTCCCTCCAGTGATCACCAAGTTGGGGACTGATCCGAATATTGCCATTTGGAAAATGATCTATATGTACACCAAGCAAGTGAATTGTATCATATGATAACATCTTTTTCTTTATAGTTATTTATAAGTGAGGAAGTTATTTTTTCTTCCTATGTTTTGTAGCTCTGGAACTCATAAGTGTTTAAATATTACTGGATATATTTAGTAATTAAGTTGGGATTTGGCTAATATTGAGTGAAGCTGTTGGTTTGTACTGATTAGTAGAAATTAATTATCACTGTAATTAGCCTACTATAATAGTCTGTTACAGTGGGCTAGCAGGGTTTGAATGACTGTACTCATACAGAGTGAGTTGATAGGGAAAACTGCTCCAATTCCAAAGCTCTATACTACTGTTTATATATATAATGTATAGATTGACCTGCTGGTCACTAGAAACATCTTTGTGCTGCTGAAGACGTCACAGTTGTGAGCTCCTGATCTCAAACCTTTCGAACTTCAGTCTAAAGGGAATTGAGGTTTATTTGGCCCTGCCTGTTTCCACTAGATATCTTTTGTAAAGGTTTGTTCTGCTGTTGGTTAGAAATCTCCTTCTCATTTCCTGCTTAAATTTATTCATGACTGTTCAAAATATATCTGTTCTGGGAAACCACGCACGTCCCTTTCTGGACCCGATGCATTGCCCATCACAGTCAATATGCGTCTTTCCATCAGCTTCAGTAATCTGAACCAAGCTGACCTCAAACCAGATCAAAACTGATGAGTGGGAAAGGCACAGAGTGCTGTCTAGGTTTGAATCTGTGGATATGAGGGATTTATGGACTTTTTCCTAGAAATGATCATAGCACACCTCTAACACATATCCTCTTTCTCCTGTGCCTGCAGGTCCGCAGTGTGCTCTGCCATTTGGTGCCTCAGCAGTTTCCAACGGGGCTGTACTTTGTGAAAACGTCCCTGGGCAAGCTCCAAACATCCAGCAGTGCCAGCTCATGTGTCGCCAGGGCTTCCACAGTGCCACTCCCAACACCTCATCCCAGTGTGACACGCGGCAGCGGCGCTGGGTCTCGGCTGCCCCTCTGCTCCAGGCCTGCCAGAGTATGTCTGATCTGATCTGCTCTGATTTCACCTGATCTGCTGGGGCTTGGGGAGGGCCCAGAGCAGTGTAAACAGTGCAAAAACCAGCTTTGATCACAGAACTACTGTGTGAATAACAACCCCAGTTACGGGGGAGTTGCTAAGTTGAGGTGCAGGAGATGAGCCCTCTCTTCTGCCATCTTCATCTCTGGCTCTTGGCTGGCCCCTGTGCCAGAAACTGCCCCTCTTGCCTGTAATAATAGAGCTATAAATAGCTATTCAATCTATATGCAGATTTTTCTTGTTAGTTAAAAGATGCTGGCACCGTAAGTGATTCTGATGGAACTACTTAGTCCTGGAAGAACAGATGAGCACCAGATGTTTGAATTTGGCAGAGCTTGACTATTTATTTGCATAATAAAGTCACTGTTACTTCTGCATCTTTTTTGCAGCAGTCTGTTCTTAAGGATTATTGTCATATTTGTTGGCTGACTTCTGGTATTTTTCAAACCATTTTGCTTTCAAGAAAAAAATGACACCTTAAATCTTGGAAGAATTGGATGTCCATTCAGAGCTCATGTAATTGGATATTAATGTTGGCCTTTTCAATTATTTTAAAAAAGAGATACATTCTGACCAAAATGGCAATTTGTAGCAGTGCTGAACTTTGAGAAATGCAGGTCTTCCTGCCAAATTTGGAGCTACTTTTCATTTTCAGAATAGGTTACACACATTAATCAGTCTTCAGGATGGGTTAAACTCTTCTATTCCAAATGCAAATATTTTTAAACTTTAAATTTCAGACTGAAACTTTTGTCCATCTGTGATTGTGCTTGTTAGGTTTTTGTAGCATATTATGAAATAACTTCCATGTTTGTCTGATGGCAGTGGAATAACTTTGTAAGGAGAGAGGGGAGTGTGTGTCAATCTGCTATAAAGTTTACTGTAAGCCAAAGACTTCCCCCAATAATTTGTGTTTGAAATAGAGCATGGTTTTAAGGAGAGAGAAAAAATTCCCAACACATCAGAAAGCAATTGAATAAACTTCACAGTAATGGAGAATTCACTAAAACAATTAGTAATTTGTTCCAATGGATAATTACCCTCACTCTCAAAAATCGTATTTCCTGTCCTTTATGTATACATATATAAACTGTGGTTAAATTGGCTCTTTAAATACACTCTGAGAAACTAAGCAGAGAGAGGGCTTTGTGCCTTGCAGGAAGAAGCAGGTTTCTGTATCCTCTGGTCCTTTCTACCATTCTGTTTGGAATGCTTCCAGCATTGCCCAGGCTCCCCATCCTTGTTTTTGGGGTGAGGGATGAGGAATTGTGTGCCAGCAGTGACACTTGTGTGTGATGCAGTGAGGGGCTCCAGAGGAGCTGAATGAGGCAGAGCTCTGCTCCTTGTCCAGGCTGGTGGGATAAGAGCCAGCTCCATTTGGAGCTGGAATGACAGCACGACTGTTGTGCTGACCTGAGATAACAAACTCTCCATGAAGCCTGGGATCAGAGTTATTCTAGGGGAGACAATAAATTTGCATCTTTTTTTTCTTGCTAAAGGCTGATTAAATAGATTTTTATTTTGTGACTGATGAGCTCACAGATTTGTCATCAATTTGTGTGATTAGCATTACTTAGGTTTGCTATCAAAAGTTCAGAAAGCTCTTGTAGGCATCCATGGCAACGCCATTATTCTGCAAATTTATTCTCTCCTAAAACTTATTCCTAGTTAGTTTGACAAGCTGGGTTTCCAAAAGCCCATTTACATTACTATTAGTTACTTTCACTATTTAATTTCTTTTTTAATAGAAGTGCTTTCATGATTTCATGTAAAAAAAGTGAAAATCAACAGATCAATAATTGTTGTCTTTCTGTTTCTTTTCTAAGTATTGGCATAATGTCATGGCTTTCATGTAGTTCTCTAGAAGTTCCTATTTGCTAAGGCTTATGAAAAATCATCAGTAATGTTCTAAATAGTCCTTATCCTTCAGTGAGTTAGTGTTCCAGTGTAAAGCATCTCTTCATTATTATCTAAGTGCATCACTTGGATTTTCTCTAATGCACAACATATCTAGATCAAGCTTGCATCTTGCTGCTCATTATTTACTACTGACAGCTCTACTGCTTTCCCCTAAAATTGGGGAGATGCTACTGGTGCAACATGGGAACCTCACAACAATGTTGTCTTTTCTCAAAGTAACTCTGAAAGTCAGGTTCCTCATTGGTGAGGTTACTAAATGCCCTTTCTACTTCATTTTTAGAGCTCCAGTTGTTTCAGACAGTCCAAGCTCAAGCACACTTTC
Organism: Platysteira castanea; assembly: GCA_013397175.1. Taxonomy (NCBI): domain Eukaryota; kingdom Metazoa; phylum Chordata; class Aves; order Passeriformes; genus Platysteira; species Platysteira castanea. Next base: position 149,184 of record VYXC01008892.1, read on the forward strand.
AACTACTTCTGCCTCCTGAGAAGACATGTAGTTCTGACTACTCTGGATTACTCCAGGCATTCCAGATATTTATTTTAGATGAGTTGAAGGCTCGTGGTTTATGTCACCTCCAGGTAATTGAAATTCCTTATCCTGCATTGTAGGTGGATTTTTTTTTTGTTTTATTTGTTTTTGTTTTCCTTGGTTGGATTTTGTTTTGTATTAAAAATAAAAAAAAGTGAAACACTGCATAGACCTTTGCCTGTTTGAGAGAGGTGGAAGAATGGAATATGCTATGAAATCTGTCAGGATTGGCAGCGCTCTCATATGGATGAGTGGGAAAATAGGAGGTTTAGTCTCAATTACACCGCATCAGCAGATCAGCTTAGTTCCAGCCATAAAAATCATATCACACCAGTCCAGTATTTATTAAAAATTTTTCTCAGTGAAAGAGAATATTTTGACTAATCTTACAGTAAGTATATGACTTACTAAAATTATATTTCCTTGCTTCTGTTTTTACAGCCCCTTTTGACAGTTTTGAGCATAGTACAGTGCAAATGAGTAGGGCAAGGCAAGAACCAGAAAGTGCTCAGGTTGACTAACTGTGGTTTCACTCAATTCTGAATTTGAGGTAAATGCATTTGGAAAAACCGGCTCAGTTTCTGTCTGTGATGATTCCACTGTCTATGTCGAATGCCTGAGCGTGGATCGCCTGGGAGTGAACATCACATGGAGGGCTCAGCTGGAAAACATCCCGACAGCTTCTCTCCCTGACTTACATGATATTGGTAGGTTTTTCTTCCCCTGATATTTCTGTGGATTAAACCTAATATGCTTTAAAATGTTTAGCTTCTCTGTCTTTATAACTCTGATGTGGTATATGTGAGCTTAAGGTGTTGATATACTTCCCTTTTCAGGCTGTGACTGCACAGTGGAAAGAAGCTAAAATTGAATGTTTCTTTCAGATAGGACTGCCTCTCCCAGCTGCCTTAACTGGGATTGAAAATTACTTTATCGGGCAAGAGCTGAACTGTCCCAGATGTTAATTTCCATTGGGCAAGTCCTTGGTGGTGCAAAAGTGTTTCTATTCATTGTACTCAGAGAAACACAATTCACACATTGTCAAAATTTTAACTAATTTCTTCCAAGCTATTTTTTTTCTTTTTTTTCCCCTTTTCCCTCTTTTTCTATTAGTTGCATTACCTTTGACACTAAAGAATGATCCTTACCTCTGAAGTCCTAGAGCAGCTATGTGGAGACCACTGACTGGCAGATCTTTGCTGTGGTTTCCACGAGAGTTAGGGGTGTGGTATAAGGAACTTCTTTCAAAGTAGTCAGTGTTTTCCTTCAAAATAAAAGATATTAAAAATATATCCCAAGCTCAAATGCCCTCTGTGGGCATATCAAGAACTGTGGGCTGTATCAAGGGTAATGTGGCCAGCAGGACCAGGGCAGTCATTGTCCCCCATACTCAGCACTGGTGAGGCCAAACCTCGAATCCTGTGTCCATTTTGGACTCCTCACTTCAAAAAGGACATTGAGGTTCTAGAGCATGTCCAGAGAAGGGCGGTGGAGCTGGGGAAAGGTCTGGAGCTCAAGTCTGATGAGGAGCAGTTGAGGGAGCTGGAGCTGTTTAGCCTGGAGAAAAGGGGAGACCTCTCGACCACTGCCTGAAGGGATGTGGGGGATCTCTTCTCATAGGTCTCAACTGACAGGACAAGAGGAAATAGGATCAAGTCCCAGGGGAGGTTCAGATTAGAAATTAGAAAATTTTTCACTGAGAGTATGGTCAGGCATTAGAATAAGCTGGCCAGGGAGGTGGTGGGGTCACTGTTCCTGGAAATGTTTAAGAGGCATCTGGGTGTGTCACTTGAGGATATCATTTAGGGGTGGATATGGTGCTGCTGGGTTGCTGGTTGGGCTAGATTGTCTTGGAGGTCTCCCCCAGCCTTGGTGATTCTGTGTGACCTCTTCTCCAGTTTTACTGCTTTGGAATTGTGTTCCCAGCACTACACAGAAATCATTCTATCTTCATGTGTTCTTCCTTCTTATTATGGGGCTTGGAGATATGTGTCCTACAGCAATTTTTGCTTGATCAGAACTGAATTCAAAATCTTTCAGGACACAGATGGCAGCTGCAGTGGTCCTGTAGTGCCTGGCTTTACAGTCTGATACTATCCACATCCACCCAGTTGTTTCATATTCTCAGGGAAACACAAAACACAGAATAGAATAGTTTGGCTTGGAAGAGACCTTTAAAGGTCATCTAGTCCAACACCCCTGCCATGCGCAGGGTCATCTTCAACTCAATCAGGTTCCTCAGAGCCCCGTCCAATTTGACCTTGAACATTTCCAGGGGTGGGGTATCTACTGCCTCTCTGGGCAGCTTGGTCAAGTGTTTCACCACCTTCACTGTAAAAAACTTCTTCCTTTTATCTAATCTAAATTATATTTAATCTGAATTATATCTAATATTCTTTTACCCCTGTGAATATTTGAGCAGTTTGCAGAAAGTGAATCAAAGTATAATTATGTTTGGTTTTATATTCAACTTTTCTTTTGGAAGTGTTCCTCTTTGAGGACATTACCTCCTTGACTCTCTCCACACTGTAAATTCCCTGTAGTACAAAAATAGCTTTTTGAGGGAATGATTGTATGGTTTCAGAAGAGACAGAGGAGAATCTGCTCTCTGTGTACTCTGAGCACCATCATCCCCCATCATGTTCCAACTTCCATTACCTTCTAAGGCAGATTTGGGTCTTTCTGTTTTCGGTGTTTTCAGGTGTATTTAAACAGAGTGAGCAAAGTAAGACTATAATTTGATAGATGCTGTACAGATTCATTATGGTCTGCTGTTTGTTACATGATTGTATTTCTGCATCTGCCTCTGTTTTTAACTTCAAGTTTGTAGATTTCTGTGTGGTTTCTGTATTCCATTCCCATATTGAAAGTGTCTTTCATGCTATTTTGTTGTATTTTTTCCCTCTTTAGAAAATGCAATTGTTGGGGAAAACCTCATCGGAGCATTTATAAAAGAGATTAAGGATGGTGCTTTTCTGCTTCATTTGGATTCCAAGCAGTTCCTAGCAGATTCTGTCATTGATTTTCCCCGGGATGAAGAGTTTGATCTGTCTCCACGTGTGCAGCTCGGATGTACAAGCGGGTTTCGAAGAATTTCATCTCCTGGGAAAACAGGCCCTAATTCACAAGGATGTGGTATGTCTCATTTTTAGCCTTCCATTCTTAGATGTTGTCAGGAATCAATATAAAGCTGAAATTAGAAAATCATCAGTGAACTTGTGTTTAAGGTTCATATTTGAAAAGTGTGAGGCACCAACGTGAATGGGAGAGATGGGAATTAGTGCTTTGCTTACTGTTCCTTCCTTGTGTTGAACCAATGATTTGGAAATAGGCATCATGGCACTGACATGGCAAAGAAAGTTTTGTAAACATTTTTGGGGATTATTTTAGATCTGTCTGGCAATAGAAAGTCATTCTGTAATGTACAAAATCCTTAATGAGAGGATTTCACAAAGATAATATAGCCAGAGGTTCAGGTAATGATACATTACCTGGAATAGAAACCTAGATGCAGAAATGATGAGAGTCCCGAGACTGTGAATTCCTGGGCCAAGTCCAGCCAGCTCAGATGGAAGCTTTTTTGATGCTGGCCAACACCCAGACCTAACTGCGCTTCTGCCTTCTCTTCTTCTTCTTTCCTTCTATTTAGTCTGCTTTCCTGGAACAGGCTGCCTTTCTGCCTGCATCCTGCTTAGGGCTGCCAAACCTGCCTTTTCCACAGCTCCCCATGGCTGTGCCAACCTGTCCTTGGTACCAGGTCATGCTGCCAAAGTGCCTTTTCCTTAGCCCCACTCTTGTTTCTATTAACACCGACCTTCCTTCAGTTCCTGATTGTTCTTATTGGCCCAGTTGTCCTTAATGAGCCATGTCTCATTTATGCCAGTTTGCGATGTATTCACTATATCCAGCCTTTTTTAACCTCGGGAACAGAGGAGAGATGTACCACTTGTAGGTAAAAAATAACAGAAGCAGGTATTGGATAAGTTTTCCAACGTTGGGAATATTTTAAGATATTCATCACTTTATCTCTATGAAGCAAACCATAATATGTGGAAAAAATTTATATCCCTGCTTGGTGTAGTGTTTCTCTTTAAGTTCGGAGAGTTTCCTAATGCCTGGCTAAGGTAATCAAGTGATGAACCACTTTTGAACTGCTGCAGTTTCCAGCCTGGACCTTTAAGGGCAAAGTGACTGCAGGTTCAGTTCATCTCCACAGTCTGGAACACTTCAGGGTTATTTAAATACATGCAGAGAAAATATTAATTCCTCCTGAGTCCAGAGTCCATAACAACTTGCAGCTACTTAAAAAGATGTAGTGTTGTATTGCTTAAAGGTATCATTATTTTTTAAGTAGAATCCATCACTTAGACCAGAACTTACAGAGGATTGGGTCTTTCTGCCAAGTACTGCCTGCCAGGCATAAGGCCCCTAGGAAGCAGTGGATTAACTTGCCTTGTAAGTTAATTCATACATATTTGAACCAGCTAGCTGTGGAAAATGTCACTCAGTAAAGCAGTCATCATAGAGGTGTGGAAAGGACATGGTTTCTTCTCCAGCTTTTGACAGAGATTTCATACTTTAAGCTGTCATGGTGTATCTGCTGCTGGACACCAGTTTGTGTAGCAGGACTGCATATTTTATTCTGAACAAGGAACTTAAGAATTCAGGTTCTGGTTCCTCTAATACATACATACATACATACATATATATATATATATATGGATATGTCCTGGTCATTCATCCTGTCTAGGTCTGTTTCTCTACTAACAATAGGGACTATTAGTAAGAAGTATCACCTGTGACTACAGAAACCAAAGCTGTGTGAGGGTGGCAGAGATTCTTTATTCTCTCCTCTTTCATGTTACAACTTGTTATTGAAATGCAAATTGTGTTTTCAGATCCTGATCTTTTTGATTTGTTTGGTTTTATTTCACTGTCAAAGTAATTTGCTTTTCCTTCAGGAAGTGTGGTCAGCTCAGTAGTGACAGGTTTCTTGTGCTCTCAGTAAGCTTAATATTTCCATTTAGAAACATGACACTTACATGAATCTGCGTCTTCAACTCTTGTGCTTTCCTTACAGTCATCTGCTTATTTAGGTTTTCATTGTAGATTTGTTTCATGTTTTCCTGCCTGTAAAATAGGTAACATTTATCATGTGTTAGTTTTTCTTATGTGACATTTTTTCTTAGTCTTAGTCTTACACTGAGATACTTTATGTCACAGGTATCTGTGAATATAATTCCTTAAGAGTTGGGGGTAAAAGTTTTATTTTATCTAAATTTTAATAGGAAAAAAGGCACTTTCTTTGCTAAGGTATGAGTCAAAACGAAGAGAGTTGGAAACTGCCAAGGAGGACTTTGGGAACATAACCCTTCTACCCCATTTATTTCAGGAGAAACCCTGAAGCCTGTTTGTAAATTAACTTTGTTTTATTATACATTTTTATGCTGGTTCTTTTTATTGTTTAAAATGCTTGACAATTCTATCAGATTTGCTTTGAGCTTAACATAACCCAAACGAAAGGGCGGGCTAGATTTATAGCTGACTGGCAGCTCAAGACTTCATTTCTAATAATCTATATCGAGAATCTGATATCCCAAAGTTTTCCAGTATCCCTGGAGGGAAAAAGGAGCAGTGCAAGTGTTGGGCAATGATGCGCTGTGACAGTTTTTGAGCTTACTCAATGTAGTGAGAGCTGAGGCTCCTGCAAAGGGTGGTATCCCTGTGGAATCACTTCAGTGAGTTGCTCCTTACCCTGGATTGTGCAACTTGTTCCCCTGGTACACAGAAGCCAGAGTCAGATTGGAAGTGAGAGCAGGTTCCAGATTTCATGTGCAGGAGCAAGGGATTAAATTTGAGGGTTCTTTTATATTTGAATTTATTTTTTCCTGCTTTAGGATTATGAAGTTTGGTCCCAGTGGTAACGCTTAGCTCTGAGATTTTGGTTTGAAGTTGTTCTCTAGTTTCTTACGTTGTTAAAATGTACTAATGTTAATGCTTGGAAGAAGTACAATATAGTGGTTTGTCTCACTTGTAGGATCAAACTGAACCTCTATGTGATGGTGTCAGTGTGGCCTGTAGCTGAAGTGATGGGTCCCTCCGAGAGTTATAGAGTCTAGAAATCATGATTGTGCACCATTTTTTACTGTTCTTTGTGCCCTTTTGTCAATCTGACGTATGAAACGAAAGGCAATTTTTCTTGCTTAAAATGTGATAGGAGACAGAGGTGTTTCTTTCACATTGTGACTAAAATTGCAAAAACAGGAGAATGCCTTGAAAAGCCTAATTTGTTTCTTTTTAAACTTTAATTGCTTAATTAGTCTCATTCATTGCATTTTGTCTTCAATTTAGGCATGAATTGCTCATACCACTTTAACTTCTGCTGTTCAATGAGTATTATGCTTTTTGCATGTGTTGGAAACTGTCTTTAAAATGTATCAGACACTCTTGTGTATTAAATAATGTGCTTTTGAGAGGAGAATTCTGACTGATCGAGGATTTTTTACATTCTGTAATTGATTTTAGATATGTGTTTTACCCAGAGTAATTGCCTTGATGTGTACTTGGAGGAAAATTTCAGTCTCACAGTTGTATTATCCTAGAGCTTCCCACTGGACTACTTACAGCAGATGAAAGAAGATATGATAATTTTCCTGCTAGCTGTCTTTTTAGTCTATTATAATTTAGGTGCTCCCATGAGTTTAATTTACATTCGGGTGTTTCGGCCAGAACAGCAATTCATCCTATGGGTTGTAGTGAGAATGGCCAATATTCCATTACTGTTCCTCTTTCATGGAAGCTTAAACTTCTGTCAGGATGCAGGGCAAGAACAGAAATAAAGTTTTGCACCTTGTCAAAGTCCCAAAATATACATTTGATAATGTTTTGAAGGAAATCTACATCTGGAAAGCAGCTGTGAAATAACAAGCAGCGGTATTGTCCTGCAAATAATGTCTGTGACTCTTTTGCTTTAATGTTCATTTGAATGCTCCAGAGGGAAGGACAGTATTCCATGACATCCCAGAAGACAGAGAATTTTCTTTGTAAAATGCAACAGGTCAGCTGGTAATATTGCTCCTGACTGTTTTGAAAATGATATCTATACAAACTAAGAATGTATTTTTTGTTTTGTTTGTGTTGTCATGTGCACAACTAGTGACTTTTAATCCAGCCATTACTGTTTAGTTTGGAAGTGCTTAACAAAAATTTCTTTACCAGGAATTCTGAATGAAAGTGTTACCATATGGTGGATTTCTATATGATGGTTTTGGAGTTTCTGCTCCTCACAGCCTTCCTGTTTCTGTTTGTAGTGTCAGAAGTTACTCTTTTTCTAGCTTGTGTTCCTTTGTTTTCTTTCACAACTTACCCACCTGCATTATCTCGTTACAAACGGGTTTGACAGTTGGAAATCAGGCCTGGACTTGGCCTTTCCAAAGAGCTTCATGTGCACTAATTCAAGAACAGGTTTAGAGTGATCTCAGAAAACAGATCACAGCCTATATTCTTGTCATTGATGAGTTTAATGATCCCTTAAGGAGTGTTCACTTTGTTATACTGCTTAGAAAGACATATATTAAGAGCTTGAAGCCTATGGGAAATCTATCAGCATTATAAATATAAATATATATATATATACACACACATATATATACACACGTATATACCCACACATATGTGTGCAAATGCCAGAACTGGTTGAATTCCAAACGAGTAATAAGGTGATTGTTCTCTTTGCAGTTGTTTGTCCTCCAGGCAGTTATTTCCAGCACGATGAATGCATTCCCTGCCCTCTTGGCTACTATCAGTATCAGACAGGACATTCCTTCTGTATCAAGTGTCCTGTGGGCAAAACTACCAACTCCTATGGGGCAATCAGTGCTGATCACTGTAAGTTGAACATTTTTTTTCCATATCCTTTATATTCTGCCTTCAAATAACTAATGATTTTTTTTATTCATCTCTAAGCTAAAAAAAATAAAATCCTCGCTCTGGGGGTTTTTGGATGGATACGATCCCTTCTACGTACATTCAAAAGCGTTTTACAAAGTACAAACTGTCTGGTGTTTTGACCAAAAATGCATGAGAAACAAGTGGTCAGTCTCATCCAGGGCGTTGTGGTTCCTCTAGACGTGTTCATTGTCCTCAGGAATGATGTCTGGGTGTTCAGTATCAGTAAGAAACTTCCTATGCAGTTCATTTATTGTCACTTCCATGAACACTAAAATAGTCTTGTATTGTGCAGCTCTTTCCCCTGCAAATACAAACAGTTCTCACAAAGCAACTATTGAAATGCTCACTAAAGCTGATGAATTCAGCTTAAATGATTTGGTTTTTTTATGCAGTTCTATACAGAAAATCAGTTATTAGGTCCAAATTCAGTTTTTTCTACAGAAGTATCTTATATGAAAATAAGAAAAAAATAAGAGTACCAAGAATTGGCTTCTTGGGAAGTGTCATTGAGTATATGGTCTACTTTGTTCTCTTTCAACCTATTTTTTCTCTTAGGTGAGATAACCCCCATTTGTATTGTAATGTATCCCAACATCAATTAACTTTTGCCTACAGTTGTCATTCTTCTTTTCCATGTTTGTTCTCTAGGTAGGTGTTGGACTTGTGTCCTTAAAAGTTTGCTCCTTAGGGTTTAAAAACTTGCACTTGCAATTTTCTTTACAAAACCTGCTCCCTGCCTGGTTTCACTTTATCTTTGTGCTGCGCCTCAGCGCCAGCCCTCTCCAGAAGATCAGGTTACACATTACCTTCCTATTTTCTTTCATTCTCTGATGTTTCCTTGCAGAGTCTGAAGAGTTTTTCTGAATTAATTGGTGTGATAGCTCTTCTCATTGCTCACAACATTCCACAGATCCACTGCAGCAGGCATTGTATGAAAGTAAAGTTCCTTCTCTGTACTTTGCTTGACAGTACTGGAAATACATCAACAGAGATTTGATGCATGACAGAGAATCCAAAAAATATTTGAAACACAAACTGAAGTAGCAACAAAGCAGTGAGACTACCATGCTTTAGAGCATGAAACACCATGCAAATCACAGCTTAATTTTCAGTGAGGTCTCTGCTGTGCTAAGGGGACTTTTGTCCTACAGCATTGAAACATTGTCTTCCTGCATTGACAGGACCAGTGGCTGCACAGGAGGTTCCCTCTGAACTTCAGAAAGTGCTTTTACTGTGAGGACAACCAAGCACTGGCTCAGGTTGCCCAGGGAGGTTGTGGAGATGAGTAAAACCCATCTGCAAATGGTCCTGGGCAGCCCAGGTGGCCCTACCTGAGCAGGGGGCTGTGACCTTATGACATCCAGGGGTCCTGTCCAGCCTCTGCCATTCTGTGAAACCCAGTGGTGGCATTATCAAAGCGCCTTTTTTCCTTCCCTTTCTCACTTGTAACAGGTGTCACATCCTGCCAGAGCGATGACCAGGGCCTGCAGTGTGATGAAAGTGGCCAGTATAGACCTTCCCAGCAAGACCCTGACACCAAGAAATCCTTCTGTGTCAACAGCTTTGGAGCAGCACTGGACTGGACAGAAACAGAGGATCTCCTTACAGATGACCAGTGCTTGAGTAAGTGGCAGAAGGATATTTTGGATTTGTTTTGACCTCACAAAGGTGAAACCTCCTTATGAAGAGACTGATCACAGTTTATGGGGATTCACTGTGCCATAGTTACTCACTTTCCCATACTTGTGCCCTCTGCCTTAAGCCACATTCCTCCTTAGTTTTGCATTTCTTGACTACTCTGGGGAAGTTATTTCTGATAAGGGAAGAGAGAGAAGCAGGTATCCTGTGCTCTCAGGTGGCTGCCATCTTTTGATGTGTGCTGACCTCAGGCTCTCTGCTTGGAAGCCCTAAAGAATAACGAGAGAGCTAATGAGAAAAAAGTAGAATCATTAATTTCTTTGTAAAATTATCCCTCATCAGTGTATTCATGGGAAATAGACTATTTTCAGTGATGACATCACAGCCACAACATAACATCACCCTCTGGGCTCCTGCTGTAAGGTATCTGACTTGGGGAACACATCCTGGCAGGCTGGGGAGGTAACTTCTGCTTGAACACAGCTGTGAAATGCTGGTTCTCAAGGATGAAAACCTTGAAAAAACAAAGAAAGTCATCTACCAAACAGTCCCCAGATTGCCTGCAGTAAGGTCTAATTACCCCTCTCAGTGTCAAAACTTTTGCTTTTCCCCAGAAGTTTTTATATGCTCATCATATGATTGGTATTGAATTTAATGGCATATTCTGTTTAGAAACTGATGTCATGGTGTGCTTTGAATTAGACAGTGTCTTATGAAAAGTGTGATTAGTGGAAGGAGTGTGAAACGAAAGTCCTCGGTTCTGAAGAGGTTGCAAAACTACCTTCCCTTAAAATAGCTTTTTTTTTTCCCCACTGAGCAAACTCATGGACTAATCATAGTTATGAACCTCAGGTGAAAGCCTCTGTTGCCCTCAATCACAGGATAGCTGAGATGTTTCTCTGGGGAGAGGAGTCAGGATCTCAGTTCTGTTACCATGAATCTTTCTGCTTGGGCATTTCTGCCTCTGTCCAGGGTGGAGCAGCTGTGGATCATGCTACAGATATCACTACAAATATTTATAACTGTTGAAAATTCAAGGTTTAAAAAACCAGCAACAATGTATCATAGAATCATAGAATGGTTTGTGTGGGAGGGGCCTTTAAAGACCATCTCATTCCAGCATCCTTACCATGGGCAGGGATGCCACCTAAAAATCAGGTGACTCAGGGCCTCATGACCACCTAAGAAATCTGTTTACTTGCTTGGGTTTTTTAATAATAATTTGCTGACTAATTTATTTTTTTTCCTTTAAAGATCGTGCTGAATTTCTATAAATCATAATGTGAAGAGAAACTGTTTATGTCTATTTTTACTTTTGCCCCCTGCCCCTACTGTTTCCCTTAACTGAATTCAGCACTCAGCAAGACAGTAGGGTTGGTCTTGCTTTGACAAGAGGCAGGCATTTGGGAAGGGGCACCAAAACCCTGCTGGTCTTTGGTTTTTGAGTCTTCTATCAGAAGAAGAATTGCCTTGTATGAATGCACAGGAGTAAGCTGTAACAACCATTGCTCGTTATTATCATTCTCCCTCTTGTAATATTTTAGGCCACTTAACATTTACACTTAACATTTATTACTCAACATTTATTATATGGGGGTTGGGACTAGGTGATCTTTAAGGTCCTTTCCAGCCTAAACCATTCTATGATTCTGTGATTACAGCAACAGAAGGACCTTGAGCTTTACTCTAGTAATAAGTGAGATAAAGAATTTCTGCTCTCCACTAAGCCGGTGAAATTATTTTATGGCTGCAATTTTTTAACCTTTCTTTGTAATAAAAAATCACAATTCAAGAATTTTTAAAAAGGCAGCTTTTCTATTATTTTTTCAATGTTTTCAGTTTAATGTTTGATAATACTTTCTATCTTCTCTCTACTTTTCTCCCGTATTATTTTATTCAATACATATTGTATTCAATAATACTGTATTCAAAAATAGGGGAGAAAAATAGATTAAAATATTTTCTCTTGAAAACAGGGAGGTGGGATGAAACTAGAATTAAGAGGGGAAATCAGAAGAAAAGAAAAACATCTGAGAGTGTAATTTTTTTAATTTGAATATTGGAATAGAAATGAGGGCAGTTTTTAACAAGGCACCACTGCAAGCTGCAGATGCAGAAGGGATTCAGTTTCATGCAGAAGTTAGCTAATGCTTGTATTTTGGTGCCCTGTATTTCTAGGGAGGAAAAAACTTTCACTTCTGCTTGCACCGTATTTCTTCCCTGTCCCCATCCAAGCTGGAGTGCAAGGATTTTCTTGTGCTAAGCATTTGAGTTAGCACCCAAACCAGCTGGGTTTTGGTGACCCTTCCCAAGTGCCTGCCTCTTGTCAAAGCAAGAAACCCATGTGGGTTTCTTTCTGAGCAGAAATGATGGTTTTATCAAAAGCACCTGCTGACTCAGCCCTGACAGCAGTGGACATTTGCTTCTGATTTAGCCCTGGCTGTTTTGCTCTAAGAGTACAACAAATGATTATTTTAAGAACTTATCCCTGACTTTTATTTTGTGGTTTATCCAGACCTTTCAGGGAGAGAGGGCTGTGGTCCTCCGGCTGGACCTCTGCGCCTGTGAGCCCAACGGAAAAGAGGGGCTGAGCTGCCAGCTCTTCCACGTGCAGATGTTTGCCAAAGCTGGGATCACACCAGGGCTCCTGCTTTTACCCTCTTTTAGGTCCATGCCAGGTGTTGGCTGCAAGCAGCCTGAGATTTGCCTTCACTTGAGGCCTTTAGAGAGGTTTGGTCACCAAGGGATGATGCTAAGTCACCACATTCTTCTCTTAATCACAGAATGGCTTGGGTTGGAAGGGATCTTAAAGATGCTCTACTTCCAGCTCCTCTGCCACGGGGAGGGATAATGTGCTGTGCTCACTCAAATGTACTGGTACCAACCTGTGGGCACACTGTGCCCAGCACCTTGGTAATACAGGTAGTGACAACCTCAGCAGGGTGGTGGAGGCACTGTGTGTGCCTTCACCAGTAGGTAATCCTCTTCAGGGCACAGCCAGGGCTGAACCCTGTGGAGCTTTGATTGGATTCCTCACCCCATGTAGTGAGCTTTGGGGTTTGCATCTCTAGACCCCATGAGCTTTTCCCGGTGTGTGAACAGTGCTGGCTGTCAGACTCCTCACACACAGGCGTGGTGGGTCCAGTGCAGAGCGAGCAGATAACAGGGTTTGGTCAGTAAGGTGACAGTCAGGTGTTAAAAGTCGATTGTAAGGGTAGTAAAGCAGCATGTAGGATGTACTACCTTGGGTATAGCCCTGGGCCTGAAGTCAGTGGAGATCAGGCTGCTGGGTTTCTGGAAACAAATGATAAGGTTTCTGGATTTTCCATCTAACCAAGTGCTGCTGGAGCTGGCTTTTGTTTCTGGGACTGTTTTGTAGAAAGCTGGTTCCCCCTTTGATTGAATAGTTGGTTCAATGCCATGAACAAGTGATGAGAGATGACAGGTCTGCTGCTGGAAGAGAAGCCTCACTGGAAAGTAAAATCCCAGCCCGCTCCTGGTTTTAAAAACATCTTGTGATACTTTTTTTTTTTTTCAGAGCAGAAATTTTACTCTCATGCCAGCTGTCTCCTGCATTACCTATTAGGTTATGGTACATCATTTAATGAGCAACCTCTCTCCCCACAGAATTCTTCAATTTCTACCTGAAGTCTTTGTCTGTTTGCAGCAAGGGAACTGATAATACTGCCTGGTTGGGTCTTTTTTGTCTTTTTTTAGTGCTCAGAAAGTTTGAAAGAGTTCCTGCCTCCAGCCTGATTTATGGATCAGAAGAAGCTCAAATTCTTCAGTCTCAGTCATTTGGGGGAGACCTGCAAAGTACATATTTTCAGTGCATTTCAGGTGAGAAAACTGAGAAAATCTGCAGAGACAACACTGACCATCATGGAAAATAATAATCTTTTTATATGATGAGTTTATAGTTAAGTTCATAGGTGAACTATATGTTCTGCAATTCGGCACCAATTCACTGCAAGATATTTACAACTTTTGGTGACCTTGGTTCAGGGAAGAGATCATTGTTTCTTTCAGAAAGAAGTCTCCTGACTTTACATACCACTTCGGACAAGTCATCTGACTTTAAAGCCAGTTAGTGTAATTTGCAGTACAGATGAAAACTGAGATTTAAACCAGGAAACATTCATCAGACTGTGCAGATGTGCAGACAAAAGAAGGATTAGGTGTTCAGGACATACGAAAACCAAACTTTTACCTCTTCACAAATTACCTGATTGGCACATAAAATAGGGATAATCATTCTTGCTTATGTCAGAAGGGCATTATAAGGAGTGCAGAGGTATTCTTCTGCCAAGTCTTAGTCTATATAATATCTTGCATCTGGTTTTAGTTGGTTCAGAATCATCTCGAACCAAGAGGAGTCACCACACTGCTTTCAGGGTGCTTTGAGTCAGTCTCACCTTGTGTCTCCTAAGGCTCAGGCTGTGAAGGGAGGCAGAGGGGATACGTTCAAAGTAAAAACACCCTGGCAATAATAACACAGATGTCGTGTTTGTAAGGCACATATCAAAATTCTGACAAATCAGTGGTTTTGTGTCACATGTCACGGTCTGGCTGGAGCAATCACCTCTCCTGCTAAGAACTGAATACGTGAAACCTTTTACATGTTACTAGAATGATCTTCCTGCACCAGCTCATCCTGGCTGAATACTGTGAGATTTCTTGCACCTTCCCCTGCAAATGGAGACCTTCAAAAGCAATGCATTGAACTGAGAGCCTGAGAATGAACCTGGGGAGGAAATCATGCCCCTTTGCCAACCAATCTGGTTCCATGCTCATAGCTGTATTTTCTTTATAAGTTATGTAAATGGCAGCACTACTAGCAAATATTGCTACTGGAGTGTTCATTGGGGGGTAAGGGTTAATCTTTCCCTCTCTTAGTCCCTGTAAGGTCAGATAGCTCAGCTTGCATTTCTGCAGATGTTTTGATCTAAGTTGGTTGATTTTATACTAAAGACATTTGGAAAGTGTTTCACTTGTGCGAGGAGCAAAGCTGTGGGAGCGAGTTAATGGTGAGTGTGTCAGGGCAGAAGGATCTTCAGCCACTCCTAAATCTGGAGGGGATGTCTGTTTCTCCCTTACAATGGCCAGGGGATTGCTGCAGGGGCAGCCAGCATGATTGAAGAATTTGATGCTTCCCTCCTTCCTATTGTTCCAACATCTGCCACAACCTCTTTGCCATGGGGTTACTGTATCAGGCAGATGGATGTGCTGGCAAAGCGGTTCATGAGAGTCTTGCCTTGGGCAAAATTACCCAGCAGACTTTAAATATTTGGGTGGGTGTTTAGAACTGTCTCAGCTGTTTGAATCATCAGGTGATGAGCAACTTTTTGCATGAATTTAATTCAATTTAAAATCCATAACCCTCTACTAAAATAGTTGAGTACTAAAGTTCAGTTGGCTAATTAAATTCATGTGCTTGCATCCTGATAGACAAATAGAAATCTAGGTAAATGGCAGTAAGCAGTGGCATTTGTAGCAAACATTTTGCATGTGAAGTGCTAGAAAGCCTAAAATTTCTTTCCTGTTTTTCAGGCTGTGAGAGAGAAGATGCCTGTGGCTTTGCAACTGTAGCTTCTGCTGCTTCTGAAGTTCTCTGTGAATTATACAGCTCTGCTGAAGTCAACTTCAACTGCACCACCTCTGGATTGGTAACAATGATCATATTTAAAAATATATGTTTATCATAGTGCTGTGTGTTCAGTGTAAGTAGACAAGATCACAGAACAAAGGCAGGCTCACCCCTTGGACAGTGCTCTTCCCTATAGCAGTAATAAAACCCTGCAAGCTGGTAAAGAAACTACACCCAGATGTTCCCAAAAATGACATCTGAATACCTCAGTTTTTGGTTGAAACATCACACAGCACTGTTATTCCTAAAATATGCTGAGCTCTGGCAGATAGGATATCAGGTTGATTTAAAAGAGGGTTAATCTGGATAGTCCAAACTAGAATTAGTCAGGTTGATAATCAGGTCACTTGAAACAATCATACTTTTTGAGTCTCTTTCTCTAGCCCAGGGTTTGAACTGTGTGCTCTTTATCACTGTCCTATTTTCCTATTCACTGCTTTTAACAGCAGAGTGGCATTGAGGAGCTGAGATCTCGGTTTGATGGAGTAAAAAATGCCTGTGTGGGACAGAATAAAAAATGTCCACATGGGCTTGTGCTGTGATAATCTTTGTGTGTGCTCATTCCTCCGCATGAGTTTCTTAATAAAAAAAATTCATTTAAGGAGAGGAAATCATTTAGGTTGTATTTATTTTGCTTGCCTGTTTTCTCTCTCAGGTGCAAGGTGCCTTGGGGAACCCTGCTGCCACTAGCATTGGTGGCCTCAGCTGCCTGCTTCATGTCAGGAACCCAGAGGGAGCTGCACTGATGGTCTATTTGAAGAGAGGTACCAGACGTGAATCACTCACCTAAATCTGACTCTGTGCCCAAGCTGGTAGCTACTTCAGTAAAGGGTCATGGCTAAATGTGGGGAGCATCTTTGTTTGAGAAGACACAACACTTTTTAAAGTTCAACATTTAGTGACAGTCCAGAAACTTCAGCAAGTCTTCCCTTCATATTTTGTTCTCTACAAATTAGGAATACAGCTTTCGTAAGCCATTTTGCTGCCTTTTGCCAGCAACTAGTCCCATAAAACCTCAAATTCTATCCAATATATTTTCCTATTCTGTTCTGTTGTGTTATGATTTCTCTTTATTAAGCAGTTTATTTGAATATAGAAGGCATTATTAATGACCAGCTTGAACATAATTTAACAGTTTACCTTACTTTTCATTGTGAATTTTTCTACTAATATACCAGCCAAAAAGTAAACTGCTCTCCATGAATCCTTAAATATTTCAGCTGAACTAATGAATGCGTAAGACAAATTTTATTTATTTATTTATTTATTTATTTATTTATTTATTTATTTATGGCCTGAGTGTGGCTGATAGCACCATATCCACTGTGTGTCCAGCTTTAAGCCTCATGCCAAACTGGGAGCAAGATAATCAAATGCAGAATGCTGCAGGGTTTGAGTGAAAACTCTCTGTTCTCACTGTGTTCTTTGTAGTTCTATCCAAACCTCTGAGTCATTATTTATTAATATTAATAAAAATAAGGATGTAAGTCTCACCTGAAAAAAAGACAAGTCCCCAAAGCTTGTTGCAATCAGTGTAATCTTGTTGATACCAGATCTACCTTAGTTTTCTACATCCAAAATTCTATGACTCATGCCCTCCTAGTCAGCAGAAGCCTTAATTGCAGATGTAGTTATGCTGGCCAATTACACATTTTACTTTTTAAATGAGATAAACTTGTTTCATTTTTATCTGGGAGTTACTAACAGTGCTTGAAGGTGGAATATTGCCAACCTTACTGCATGTATTAATTTAGGAGCTCTTTGCTGGCCATACATTATGACCAGCTACTCAAGAATAATGGCACCAAACCATTTGATGATCTTATCTTGCTTCTGAAACTCAAAGTCTGGAAAAGGACTTTTAAAACTGAGTTTTGATCATAAAACTTTCAACCGGCTCGTCTGCAGGCAATTAAAAAGCATCCCTTGAGCTCCATTTGAGTTTCTTTGCCATTCTGTCTACCCAGGACAGGAATTTACCTCCTCTGCACTCAAGGCCTTTGAGAGGACTGGCTTCCAGAGCGTGCTGTCCGGCGTGTACCGCTCCGTGGTGCTCCCAGCAGCCGGCACTTCCCAGACTGACGCTCAGCTGCTCTGCAGGCAGGAGTGCAGCTGGGACTCCTGCTGTGATGGATTCATCCTGAGCCAGCTCCCACTGGATGGAGGTACTGCCTGACTGCACAGGACAGAGTTCTGCTGTAGGAAACCAATGCTAAATGAGTAGAAGTCATTGCTGGACACCACCTTTGCATCATACCAGTGTCAGCAGCCTGTCTCTACATCACTGATATTTTTTTGGTGTTGTCAAGGTTTGAGTAATGCCCAAGACGTAAGACCTGAGGTAGCAACCTGCTCTTGGAATGAATTGGACATTTTGAAGGGATAAAGCTGACAGAGTTCCAGCAGTGTTTGAGCAATGCTCTTTGGAACATGGTGTGACTCTTGGGGCTGTTCTGTGCAGGGCCAGGAACTGGACTCAGTGATCCCTGTGGGTCCCTTCCAACTCAGACTGTTCTCTGTTTGTGTGTGACATCTCATCCTGGTGAGATAAATCATTCTGAAAACACTTCTCTCTGTACTCAGCACAGCTTGGTGGCCAGAAGCTGGTGCATTTCAGCTGAGGCAGGAACTAAGAAAGTGCTTCCAGACAGAATTCTTGTAGTGCAAATGAAAATCACCTCCCTTTTAAGAGCAGGAAAAAAGGATGCTAAACAGAATTATGTTATATTAGTGCATGCAGGAATGCTAAAATCTCTCAGGTCCAGGTGTCTAGCTAGGAGAGCACGTGGGGGTGGGCTGGATGGAGCCTGGCAGAGGTGGGACTTTGGCAGAACCAGATTTTTGCCAGCAAGTGTAAATACTGTTATATCAGTGCTTAAACTTGTGTCAGTTATGTCAGTGTTCACTTTTTGTAGTTTAAAGTTAACATGGTACTAAGTTTCCCCTTGGAGATGCATTTCCTGTAGGAAATTTGATGTTCTAAATGATATGCCTCAAGTATTTAAGATGAGCTCTATCAACAGGCAGGAGTTGGACTTAGTGATTTTTGTGGGTCCCTTCCAGTTCAGGATATTCTGTGATTCTGTGAAATCCAGGCATGTGCTAGTGGCTGCTATGTGACAAGCACTTCTCCAGTTTGGAGTGGAAATTGATCCTAGGTTTATGAAAATGCGTGAAAATCTGTCAAAAATTATCTGTGAAAATTGTCAAGAAAATATTTCAAGAAAATTTTTTTGTTTTGGCATCTCATATTTTTTTACGTCAAAATATTCTAGATGATCTTGTAAAGTCCATTTCTCTATATATTTACCGTCAGATTTTGGATTCTCTCTCTTTGTGAGTGCAGAAGGTGGATGTTGTGGAGCTCTCTGTTTAGTTGGTGTGACCTATTTGGATCAGTACTACAGTTCAGTACTACAGATCAGTACTAAATGCATTACTTGGACTTAAAAAAAAAAAAGAAAAAAGAAGGAAAAGGTAGAATATTCAATATCTCATGTACCCAGTCCATAAAAACAAACTAGAGAGGGCATTGTAAAATTTTAGAAATGCTTGAGCTGTGACAGCAAGTGTAAAGTAAGAGCTGAGTATTGCCTGGAAGTTTGGGAACAGATACCAGAACATGTGGCCTTTAACATGCTTGTTCCCCAACTCACATCACAGTCCTGGAGGAGACTCATGCTTGGGATGACTGAAATCAGGCACCAGTTCAGGAAACCGTTGCAGTAAAAATATGTAAGTGCTTTTTTTGGTTCAGAACCTGAGATTGTAAGACCATTAAAGGATTGGATGTGTCTCTGTGGTGCTATAAAGTACTGAGAAAGTTGTTGGGTATTATCAGATAATACTAATATTTTATTAGGTGATAATAGTATGTCCTTGAAATCTCTGAAAAACAGGCTACAAAGGTTTAGTTTGGGTACGAGTAGCTAACCTTAGCACTCCAATTTGAACATACGGCTCTGATTTGCTTATTTAGGGTTTTTTTTTGGTACAGAAGGGTATCTCTCTCAGTGACACAGATTCAATTGGCACTTAGAGAAATTATTGGGGCTCTTGGGTGGAAAGCTCTGTGTAGGTGCAGAGCATTAGTGGAATGATGCAGCTGTGTCTTTGCCTGTCCCTAGGTACCATTCTGTGCAGTTTGCTGAGCTCCCCAGATGTGCTGATCTGCAATGCCAAAGGCTGGAATCCAACACCAACCTCAGTCATGGGTGGGATGTGTAACGGTGTGAGCTATGATGAGAAGGAGAAAAGGTTTTTCTTCACCCTGGGAGGACAAGTGTTCAGTGGAAGTATGTCAGTGAATTACCTCAATTTACCTTAGTTCTCTTCCATTGTTGCATAGACTATGCCTTATTCACCAGGCTGCTCTTGTACTCCGGTGCTTTTTTTGAGCTAATCCATATCACAAAAGAATAGGAATTCTCTGACTGGATGCCTTGTTACGTAGATGGACCTCTCACATTTTGCCACATGAACATTAATGAAAGTTGAGACTGTATTCAGTATGTCACTCTGTAATACTTCCAGCATTTAATTCAGGCAGATCCAAGCCAATAACCTGAAAGAAAGGTAAAGTCTGGAGCAAAGATAAAAAGGGAGATGCCCAGAGCTGCACAGTAAAAGTGATGATGGGAAATTGAGTAAAGTTTGGCACCCTGGACCCAGACTATCCCCATGACACCTGGGACCTTCTTCCTTAGACTTTTATATTGTAATGAAGGTGATGCATAGAGTGATGTGTTTTCCAAGCAATTTCTGAGCATTTAAAAAATATATGTTTAATTTAAACAGCAATTCTAATAATTTTTTTTTTAATTAGCTTCTCTGTTGGTGGAAGAGGCAGAAAGAAATTTCACTACCTTTCAGGAAGTTTACCTGTGGAGAGGTGAGTTATGTCACAAAATTTCTTACAAAAACTTATGATGAACTGTAGGGAGTGGCAGCTGTCTATTCTATAATGGAAATGTCATTGTCACTTCATTTTATGCTGTCCAAATTAAGACACAACTCAGAAGTCTATTTTGGTAGGGATGTATAATCTGGAGTTTATTGTCAGTTTCATGACATTTGGGTAAATTCTTGTGTCTGAGAACATAATTTATAACTTTTAATACCTTTGATATCATGAAGGCACCTGCCTTTGCCCCATCAGTGTCCAAGTACCACAATAATTTGGCACTTTATGCAGAATTACATGGGTTATGTTTATTAGCAGGATAACCCTGTTATTTTTTCTTTCTGATCATCACTGTGTACATGGCAGGGCCTGCACAAATGATTTGTGATACTGCTTTATAAGTGCACACAGCCTCCAGAGCACTGATGCTGAATGCAGAATCATTGTGGATATGGCATTTACTTTTGTCATCCAGACAATGCATTTTGATTTAGTTTTCCCCCAGACCTATACAGAGATGGTTTTACTCATTCTTGATTCAACATTTGTTGGAACTACCAAAGGAGTTTTCCTAAGTGGTGCACTTTATGTATTTGTTAAATTTTGGGAACTAAGGATTATCTTGTCATGTGAAAGAAAGGTAAAGGGAATTACTCTGCTCTTTGATCCTGTTTCATTTCAGACTCCAATATGGTGACCCGGACTAAAACCCCTGTGTGTGAGGCTGCTGCTTTGAAGACAGAAAATGATCTTGTGTTATCAGGTATTATAGCAAGAGCAGACAGAGAAGGCAGCAGAAGAGAGCTGAGAGAGGGTGCAGAATTTAACCAGAAAATATCATACTCTGCTATATATATGTTCATTATAGTATAGGTATTGTAAAGGCCAGAGGATTTCTCTTAAGTAGGAAGCCTGATACAGATTTTGAGAAAGATGTTCAAAATGTAGGTCTGGCTTTATGATTTTTACCTTCCAAGGCCAGGCTGGAAATGAAAGTGTTAAAATGTTCTGTGAAACTTGTTCTTTCAGACTTGCTGAACTGAAGAGACACAGGAAATATTATTTGCCTGAGAAAAAATTTTACATAAACCCAGGAATGAAATCCTTGGCCTGGGTACCTGGTCGTCTTTACTGCTACTGACAGTATGGCTGTAAATATGATACTTAGAGAAACCCAGGATGAAACTGCAATCATAAGAGTTTCTTCCATGCATGATGACAGTGAGGGACCTGTGAACTTCTCTTAGCTCCTTTGTTATTCCAGGGTTCGCTCTTGCTTATACTCAGTCATGTATAGGTCCAAAATAATTTGTAGGAAGTTACTGGAGTTCATTTGGGCCTTCAGCACCATAATCCTAAAAGAAAGTCAGCAGTGGAGTTTGCTGAGAGCCCAGTGGTTCATCTTTAATGAACTGTAATCTTTGCTGAGGAATCCTGATGAATGTCTAAGGACATGATTTAATATGTGCAAAATCCTAAAAGGAAGTGAGTTGCTGATTTTGCTTATGGAATTTGAAAGGAAGGTAAACTAAACTAATTAAAAAACCTAAAAATGCCCATTTACCTAGCAGAGCTCCTATACAATTAGGAGTATTTTTAAAGTCTAGACTTAAAAAGAGAGAGAAAAAAACCGCACTTAATACGGTGGGTGAAACTCTTGCATTTACCTGCTAAGGCATGCGTGCAGCCCTCAGGGTTCTTCATTTACCTTTCTGGGGCTAGTGATACCATTAAAACCCAAAGTTATGCAAGGAATGCAGTTTTTACCTCCATCTCTAAGTCTTAGTCTTGACACCAGCTGTTTGAGAGAAACTGGAGGTTGAAGTTATGACTTAAGAGTTAACAGGAATTATAGGTTACCTTTTTTAGGAAGTCATGAATACATATGGGAAAATGTCTACAGAGCTATTATGACTTGATAATCATTTAGAAAACACAGGGTAACATATCTTTTCTAGTTTCTGATAGAAAACTCAAAGCTACAGGGCATTTTCAGCTTGTCAGTAGGTGCTTCAGCACTTCAACAGCAATCATCAGCATGTCTTTACTTTCCCTTGTTTTCATCATTGTCTGGTTGTTTCACTGCATGTAAGATTAAGTAACACAATGTCTTACAGGGTTGGAACTGGGGATGAGACCTTCTGATGGCATTTGATAAATAAGAAAGTGTTTATGAAGAAATTTGTGAGAGATAAGTGAAGAGTGTCCATCTCTTTTAATACTGGACCCTTATTTAAGGGGATAAATTTGGAAACAGAACAAAATAGCTGTGATTGATTGTTTCAGAGGGAGCTCAGGAGATATAAATCATTTCATACAAGTCTAAAGGTCACAAGGAGGTGACAGAAAGGAGTTATTTAATGTGGTCTGTGGGAGCATAAATTAGGGGAAATGAGATTAAATGACTGAAATAGGTATTAAGCTTGTCAAGAAAACTTTTAACACTGAGAGGCGTAAAAGCTCCTCAAGGGAATGTAAGGAAACTGCTATATTTTGGATTAGCAAAACTAGATTGATTAAGGAATTGCAAACGTCCTCTGAATCATCATGCTTCACTGTTGGGATATTGTGTTGCATGATAGAGTAGAGACAGTCCTCTAATTTCTGGGAGGTGGGATTTTCATCTAGTTTTTTGATGTTGGAAATAGTCTGGCAGTGCTATTTTGTGCAGTGCAGCTTGGTGAGGAGGCATTGCCTACAGGAGAGTCACTGTGGATGGACAGTTCTGTTATTAAAAGCAGCCTTTGGTGTATTCTAACCCTACAAAATCATTGCAGATGTTTTGCTGTGAAAGGCAGAATTTTATATATAAATAAATAAATTTAATTCATTCCAGATCATAGTTAATTTTTTTGTGGGATTCTTTGTTTGTTTGTTTGTATCTCAGATTCCACAAAGGATCTTTTCTACCTAATGGACAACAGCCAGATACAAAGTGACCAGAACACTTCTCTCCCTTACCAGCAGTACTGGGTCTTCAGGCAAAAGTACTCAGCTGAGGAAGCTCTGCTTTGGTGTCTGACACGTAAGACATCTTAGAGACTGTTATTCTGTAGGGAATAATAGTTAACTAAAATCTTTTAATAGGTGTTATAATAATGATGAGTAGAAATTTTGGACTTTGAGATTTTATGTAGAAAACACCTAAAATGTTCATGGAAATTGCCAGTGGGGCCACCTGTTTCTTCCTTACCCTGTCATGGCAGAAAGGGTGCCCATTATTCACCATCAGGGTCCCCCTGTCATGGACAAGGGAAGTCAAAGGTACAGCTTGGGCTGTTCTTGAAATACACCCCTCCAAACAGAGACATGGCACAGAGTAAAAGAAGGTAAAATGCAGATATTTGGGGTTAATGATAAAGTATATTTTAATGCAGTAAATGGAGAAGGTTTTCTAGCTCTACCAAGAAATCAGAACTAAGAGGACCAAACAGTGCACAAACATCACTGTAAGAGGTCAGTAGAGCTATTTCTGTTTAAAATTAAGCATTGACATCCATGTTTACAGGAGCCATTGCCATGGTAATTGAAAAATGGGTTTGACAGCTTTGGTTCTTTTCTGAAGGTGCTCTATTACCCTGGGGCAAACTTCAGAACAAATTGCTACAAGAAAATGTCTTGAACAATTGATTCTAGGAAAGTTATGTTTAATTTTGTGTGATGCTTGAATGCTTCAGAAATATTTTTTGTGAAACCTCCCTAAGAGATTGTAGACATTACTGTCCTTTTTATTTGTTGGAGGCCATGACTGATGCAGAGTTCACTTATGATTATACAATTTGTATGTCAGGTTTACTAAAAAAGAAAGAGATCTTTATGAATTAAAATATTAAAGAGAGACCAATACACTGAAGTAATGCTTGTCACAGCTAGGGAATTTATCTTCCCATTTAGATGTGCTGTAACTCCTTCACTGTGCTCTCCAAGTAAACCTGCTCTTCAGTGCCACTAGAGCCAGAATGTGTCCCTCTTTCTCTTGCCCTTTTAATTAATTAAATTAATTAATTTGCACAATTAGTAGGATAATGAAATTCTCACTTTTAGTTGTTTGCTGATGGATAGCTTTAAGTGCTCTGAAAACATGAAGAGGAGCAGAGAGGGAAAGGAACCCTTGTGTTTTTAACTCTTCAGGACTTTGCTTCCTAGGTTGTGCCCAAGAGGAAGAGTTTTGTCGAATGGCAGATCTGCAAGATGCCACAGACAAATACTTCGCGTGTACCCTCTATCCAGAGGCACAGATTTGTGACAGCAGCATCGACCAAATACCAGGAAACTGTGCAACTGTGCTACCCTGGCAACCACAAACCCTGCACCATAAAATAGGCAAGTTTTGTTATTTGTGTGTAATGTCTGTCCTAACCCTGGTAATGCAAGTCCGTGTTTTGGCTCTTGATTCTGAGATAAAAAGTCTGTATGAATGAATTAATGAGTCCTGGGATGTGATGGTGCAAGGGCAGGTCAGGCTGTCCGGGCTATGGTTTTTAATTTTCAGTTCAGAAAGAAAGATACTAACCATGAATTTCACTCTCTCCAAATCAGCTAATCCCAAACCAGAGAGTCCAAGTGGATCTCAAATTTGTATACCAGTTTTTAGCCCTTTTTATAATATGGATGAAATAGGAATGTCATTGGAATGTTACAATCTACCATTAAAATTTCTATGGTAGCTAAATAATGCAAAAATTGAAAACACTAAGTGTAATTTTAAAATTTTTTTGAATTACTTTTAGCAAATGCAGAGCTATAGACGTGGATTTTAACCTTTGCTCTTTGAATACTTGGGAAGTTCAGTGTTTTTCTCATAGCGCAGGTGTAAGGAAGCTGGACAAACAAGCCTGGTATCACTGTACAGGAACATGGAATTTTGCTGTGACAAGTGTAAAGGCCCACTGAACTGCACTATTCCATCATGTCATTGTGGGGAGCCCAAAGGGCAGCACGGGTTGAATACTGCATGAGCACACTGTAGTCTTCCAGTCTGGAGCTGCACCCCTGTTTAAGGCCTTGTGGAAGAAGTAGCATCAATACAGATCTCACAAACAAAAGGCCTGGCTGGCAGTCTTGCCTTGGTGATGTACTTTGCTCAGCTTTCATAGCCTTCACTTGGAGAATTTTTAATCATCTTCAGGCTTAACAATCAAAATTTTGCTGTGATAACATAAAACTCTCTTTTAATTGCCGAACCCAGCCCATAGAAATATAGACTGGACCTCTACTATTTGATTACTTGACCAGTATTTGTATACAACAAAGTTAAACTGATTTTTCCAATTTTGTTTTTCCTTTTCTTTCCAGTTACTCTTAAAAGTTCTGTAAAGAACTTCTACACACGTGTACCATTCCAGAAAGTAACAGGAATCTCAGTGAGGAATAAGACTGACATGAGCAGAAAAGCTGTTTCAGATGGGTAGGACATGACCTTTGTTTCCCCTGGAATTTTAACCATGTCTGGAATTCCCAGGCCTTGTTTTGCAGATAAAGGTGATCAGAAGTATTGACCCAAGAACTGCATTATTTGGGAGTTTAATGAAGAGAAAAATGCATATGGTTTAAAGGAGATTTGTAATTGAGTTACTATATGATTATTAATTATAGACATGAAAATTGTTACTTATAATGCTACTGATTACTAGCTGGCCAGTTAAATCTCTTATCAATGATACACCAAATCAATTTAGGCTGATATTTTTAGGGCAGATATCAAAAAAATAATCTAAATTATTGGATGTATTCTGGTAGATGTACTCTGATCAAGCATAATTTCATCTACATATGGAAAATATATGGAAGTGTGTATGAAGTACCATGCTGGTTCTTCAGCCTTATTGTGAAAGGCATCTCTGCAGGTTCTCAGTGTCCAATATATCTAGTGATACTAAGGGTAATGCTTTTCCTCTCCTAGGTTTTTTGAGTGTGAGCGTTGGTGTGATGCTGACCCCTGTTGCACAGGATTTGGCTTTTTTAATGACTCCCAGCTGACAGGTATTTCCCCCCTGTTTTTATTTTTAAAATAACTTCAAGTCTTTCTTCATTATCCAAATTTTACCATTCTTTTGCTCTGAAGAGCACTTTAAAAGCCCTTTCAGATCTCATGCACCTCTCTTTATCACCTTTTCAAGTAACCATAACCATTTCTAGGAGTTCAGCCCAATGACACATTCCACATTTCAGAAATTGTTAAGAAAACTTCATGCAAATGAGTCACTAAGAGGCTGCAGTTCCAACAGCATAAAACTCAAACTGATAAAACTCCAGTTATTTCTCATTCATCAACTTCTCTTCGAAAGTGTTGCTTGACTTGTTTTAGCAATTTTTTTCCCCTTTTATGTTGTTTCATTTTTTAAAGCTTAAAGGACTCCAAAACCTAAATATTACTGAAATTAGGTGCATGCAAGCACATAATGTCTGTGGATACTCTGGGGCAGTTTAGCCTTTTGGCTTTCTTGGTTGTCTGACCTTCTCTGCTCCCAAATTTTAGACTTCTGCTTGAGGAAGAATGTCTTCAGTTGGTGTTTAAAATTGAATACCTCCCAGGTCAAAGTCAATGAAATAGATTTTAATATTTTATTCCAAATTCAGATCTGGGCCACTAAAATGTGTAAACTTTTTTTTGGAAGAGTCATGTGCTAATCAACTCTCCCTGTGGTCATTAGGATGTGCTGTTTTTATAATTCATTTTGGAATTTGAAACACTTCAGAAAAGCATGGTTTTAATTCCTTTTTTTGTTGAACAGACAAAATTTTCACTTGGTAAAAAAATGAGTATCTTAGAAAATTATTCCAGTGTAGTTTAGATAAGAATTAATATGCAAATAAAATATAGTTGACAGTTTTCATACCTCTTTATGATCATATGAACTATGCAGTCTTAACTGAATATGTCTTGGAGTTTCTCTATAGAGTCCAAAAAAAGAGACAAATTTTAAGCCACCCAATGTGCAAAATGGACATATTTTTAGTTTATCTGATTAATATTAAATATCTGTGACATTTCAGACATCCAGTCATAGCACTCATATAGTCAAGAGAACTTTCAGTAGTGATTTTAACACGAGCTAAAATCTTCAATGAAACTGTGTTTCAAACCCTCCATATTTTTCAGGAACAAAATTATTTACACTAGGACTTAGAAAGAATTTTTATCTTGATGTAGGTAGGGGACACATTTCAACATACACGCAGATTTTTAATTGCATTAAACCTGAAAGAGCTGCTTGCTCAAAGTGTCCTGATCTTTGTTCAGTGGAAATGCTCTGTGACCTTGGATTATAATGAACTATAATGCTGGTAACCTGCCTTCCTCACTCTGACGAAAGTGGGATTTTTCAAAACTAGTTTCAATAAGGTGGCAGATTTTAGGTATTTCCTTCCTTTGATTTCTAAGTCAGTTGAATTTCATTTAACACTCAGTGGAACCATGCTGTGTTGTCTTTCCTCAAAACGCTATCTAGAAAAGGAAAGTTTTCCTCCTTTTTTCTATCACCTTGTATGTCCTTGGCAGGTGGAAAGATTGTGTGTGTGACTCTGAACAGCCTTGGAATCCAGACGTGTGCTGAGGAAACAAGAAGTGCTTGGCACATTGCAAATTGCAGTTCACCAGATGCTGAAGTCAAAATACACCCCTTTGGCTGGTATCAAAAACCTGGTAAGTGATGACCTTTCTAATGGGTTTCTGCACATTGAAGTTTATTATTTAGCTTCAGTGTATAAAAATTCCAGCTTCCAGCTGTAGGACCCATTTGCAAGGACCACAAATAGACAAGGTAAACAAGTACGTGCAAAGGAAAGAAAGGTGCAATTTAATATGCATTTTAATAGAAAAGGAATAGCGAAACCTCAAAGATGTATAATTTAATTTCTTAGGTTGTATGGGGGACTTGTGGACAATGTTGGAATTCAAATATATTTTGCCTGACTGGGCAGTCCTGGTCAGGAAACCAATCTTTGTTTCTCACTCCTGGGCTTATGGTTTTGTCATCTGTGTGGATGCATAACCTCAAAAGATTTGTGTTCACTACAGAATTTAAAATTCACTTTTGGCTGTTTTGGTAAAGAAAGGGCCAACACCAAATTCCAAAGTAGCCCTGTATTTTTCAAGCAGTAAGAAGCCATCATGTGTTTAAACAGAAGAGCAGTTATGAGAGGTTGGGTTATTTCTGCAGGAGGAATCAAAACCACTCCTAGTCAAGGTGGATTTTGTTTTCTGTGGAGAAACAAAAGGTTCATTGCTTTGTTGAAAACTTTAAATGGATTTGCCATTTGTCACACTCCTTTTGGGCAGGTCTAGTTCTACTTTGTTAAGCTTTGATTTCTCATAACTGAAACAATAACAAAAACAAGTGCCTGCCTGGCTTTTTCCTCCTTTATGGGAGGACAGCCTGTTACTTGGTCACACAGACAGAGCTCCAGAGTGGAGCCCCATGGAGGCAGGTCTGGGCATGCTGACAGCATCAGGGAAAAAATCTGAATAAGGAGTACTTTTTCCTGCTTTTACACTCTCCTAGTTCTTGCAGAGTAAAGAAGGGCTGATAGCTGAGAGGAGAGGGGGTCACAAAGCATGGATATGTATTGTGTAGGGAATGTGATAGAAACATAATCCAGTTAAAGTTGTGTAGAGAATGGTCAGATATTGTGGCAATACATTGTATTTTACAGTATTGAAAAAGAAAACCTTCTCACACTCTAAGTATCTGAAATATGAACTTAGTGTTCAACTTTTCAAGTCCTACACTAGCCCTATGCCCACAGAACAATCCATGCCCTCCTCCTGTGGGACAGCTTGGACGCATTATGGAAGCTGGGAAGGGGTGGACTGAGGGTCTAGCACTGAGAGGAAGGGAACAACAGCCCTGATGAAGCAATGGCAGCATCCTGAGTCAGGGGGAGTTGGGAGGCAGACAGGGGTGAGAGTGAAGAATAGAAGAAAGATGGAGCGAAGAGGAGACAGCAGCGGTGTAAATACACTTCCCTTTCTTGGAGTTGTTTTCCCCTTGTTGGCAAAGAACCAACAAAAAATAAAGGCTGTTTCTCACATGATGGACAGAGAGATGATGAAGAGGAGCCTGGGGTGTATGCAAAGTAGGGAGTGTTAGGAGAGACAGTGACATTTCCTTATGCATCAAGGGAGCCACAGATGTGTTTCCACCGTAACACACAGCAAGGCACAGATGTTTATGCAAATAGAGATATTTACAGACAAAAATTTGTATCGGTTGTGCTGGTGAGTTGAAGGCCTGGGAACCAGGAAAAGGAACAAAAAAGTTCTGAGGCTGAAAAGGAAAGTGAGTGAAATCTGAAGGAGTGAATCACTGTAGGCAGTGGGATGTCAGCATAAAGCAGGGTCTTTGGTTTTATTCCACAGACTTGTTTGTGGAAGGTACTTCTGTCTCCATGTTTCATAACAGGCTACGTTGATGTGTGAGCTGTTTGCTGCACAGCTCTGCTCATGAGGAATTTGATTTTGTATAGTCAGAGCTGCAGCTCAGTCAACAAGGAGCAGAGAGTAGCATTTGAAAGAGGTACAGATAGCCCCAATTCTTCACTGCTGGGAACAGGAAAAGCTCTGAGTTTTTAGAAACACCTTTTGCTCACATGCATGGGAAATACAAAGTGGAAGAAATTAACAGAAAATCTGATCTGAATTCAGGTTCTGTAGGGAGTGGAAAATTTATAACTGATTTGACTAGCCAAAGTGTTTTACAATATATGAAGGCACAGATGAAACTTCATTTTTGTTATTTGTGATTACAAAATATTTATGGGAAGTATTAGCAAATGGGAAGTTTTGTGTATGGAAATGAAGTTTTTTGTATGATGAATTCTTATTTGAACTTTAATTTGGAAGATGTTGTGCTGAAAAAGGCCTTGTTTCTAATTCGTGTTTTTGAGAAATTCCAGTTTGTTGGAAGCAGAGAATCTCATGCTTCTCCTAATGCAGAACCCCAAATACAAAGAGGGGCATAGAAAAAATCACAGAATAACTGAAATGAGTTGTTCATAACTGCATGTCAAAAAGTGTTTGTAGGAATGTTTATAAGTACAGCAATTTAGGGACATCTGGTTCCCTGTATGAGTTCAAAAGGTTTAGATAGCAAAGCAGCCCTTGCATCCTTGCTCTTGATGTGGACAAGGTGCAACATCCAGATCCCAGAAGTAATGCTGGAAGTATTGAGTATCAACTACATTTTAAACCTTCAAGTATAATGGTTTTCAGATGTGTTGGTTTTTTTTCTGCTTTTAGCTGACTTGAGGAGCACCATTCCTAGCCTGTGTCCACCTGTTAGTTTACCTCTCAGGCCAGAAAGTGGTAAGTGTCCTTATGTATAAAGCAAAAAAAAGCAAACAAAAAACCCAACCCCCCCCAAACTGCAGTAAAAATCCCCCATCCTCTATTTCGTACATATTGCTGAAGGATCACACTATAATAAAATGTTTGTGTTCCCCATGAGATTACTCATTTAGGTGTTTATTCATTTTCATTAACTGTGTATAATTCAAATGAAAGAACTGTCATATCCATGATGCTGACCTAATTTCTCACACTCACTGCCACATGAGATCAGAGAGACAAAATACTTGGCAGGATTGACGAAGAAATTTATTTATAAGCATGGATGTCGTATCACCTTCCAGATACAATGAATCTTATGGTACTTGCATGTGTTATTTTAAAAATGGGTGGATCCTCTTAGTAAATGAAACTTAACTGCTGTCTTTCAGGGCTTTGTGTCTGTAGCCCCCTAAAAATATATGCAAATTGTCAGCAGCTACAGGCTGCCCTGGTGTGTCCTTTCCAGAAATACACGGCATAGCTGTGAAATGCTATGTGTAACAGAAAGGAAGAGGGTGGACTGGTTATTAGAAAACTCAGTTTAGCCCTGCAGTTATATCGAAATTAAGAAGTCACTTCTATCTCTACCCTTGATTTTCTGTTTGATCGGAACAAATATTTAATCTTTTTGTATCTGTCTTTCCTTAAACCATATGCAACTGAGCATGCAGGAGACTTGATATCTGTAAAGATTTTAAATATTGAGTTCAGAATTTACTATGATCTGTTTTATTATCATATCTATAACCACCAGTCATGATCAAGTTCAGTCTACTTTTTAGTAGAATTTGTACTTTTAAAATGATCATTTTAAGGTAATAGAAGGAAAACTCCTATCTTCATAGGTAAGCAGAAATAATTTTTGTGTAAAACACTTTGAGGAGCTGGTGGGGTAGGCCTGGTGTGCAGGTTGGGCAATTCCATTCCTTTGCAAAGTGTTTTTCCCATGGGATGTGGAAACAATTTCACCAAAACCTTCTTCCTCCCAGACTGAAGATTGGTAGTAATTTTGTCATTTTCCTTTTACGTTTTTCTTGCTTGCTTAAATCTAGGAAAACAATGACCTAAGCAGCACTTAAGAGAATCAGAAAATTAGGTCTTTCTGTCATTAGCTTTCGACTCTAAATTCTGCCCAGAACAGTAGCCCCGGCAAGTGAGGTGCTCATCTTTAGTAACAACCCTGATCCGTCACACCCTTTTCCAGGTCATCTTTCCAGAGGCAGAGCAACCAGGGATGTCTCTGGTTTGCAGAGATCTGGTTAAGCAACTCCAGCAAGCTGATTCTCCCACAAGGATATGGGATTCTGGGTTAGAGCCGTTGTCCTGGGGACTGATAGCAATCAGAAGTCACTGAATTACAAAAAGCGCATCTAGGTTGCAAGTCAAATTGGCACCAGTTTCCTGGACACTTCAGGGCTCTGACACCAGTGGGTGGAGCAGCACATTCAAAATGCAACTGGACACCCTCAGTCCTTCTTATGTTCTGCCTCATTTCGATAGTAAAAGTTCCAGCCTGGTTATTTAGGTCAGATTGTTATCTGGGCTGTGTTATCAGAGGTTCTAGAAAATTTTCAAAAACATTACTTCCAAACACTCTTATGATTGTATGTTATATTAATATGTGCTCTAGAACATTATTGTTCTAGAGTTGGGCATCACAGAAAAGCTAGCATTTACTGAATTTTGTACATTGTGGTAATGCTTTTACATGGGGGCAGAAAATTACTGTGGTAGCCAGATGGTGAGTGTGAGAAAATGTCACTATTTAAAGGGCACTGCCATGAGTAGATATGTATGTGTGCCTGTAAGCATATCTATATATATAAAACATATAAATCTTTCCATTGAAAGACCAGAAAAATACTTACATTCGCATAGTTTGCCAGAAGGCTCTGTGAAATCGTGAAGCTGATGTTGTGTCCAATCTAGAGCCTGAGTTAACCGAAGCACTATTAAGGCCCACATTTCACTGACAGTTAATGCATTGACTGCCTCATTTCCTACGAAGCCAGTTTGCAATGCTCAGGACTAAGTGCTCAGCACTTTGCTTCCTCCCATTTGCAGTCAGGATGCTGCTCCAGTCAAAATCTCTGGTGTTTGCAGCCCACTGTGTTGTGAAGAAACCCAGATGAGCAGACTTGTTTTCAGCCTGGTGGAAAGTAGATGTTTTGCCTGTTTTACTCATTGTTCTTCTCAACAGCGAGGGTAGAGGTGTTGTAGGACCATAAAACAACAGAAAGATCTCAACGAGAAGCCTTTCTGCAAGTACATGGATAGCAAAACGAAGGGTAGGGAAAACATGGGTCTGCTGCTGAATGGGGCAGGAGACCTGATGACAAAGGAGCTGGAAAAGGACAAGGTGCCTTCTTCACCTCAGTCTTTCTGGCAAGTCCAGCCTTCAGGATCTTCAGACTAGGGAGAAGACTGCAGCAAGGAAGATTTAGCCTTAGAGAAGGAGGATCAGGTCAGGCACCAAGGTGGACATACAAATCCAGGAATGCAGAGGGAGCTGGCTAATGTCATTCTCAGACCACTCTGAAATAACTTGGAAGATGATGGGGGAGATACTTGTTTTCTTTCTGTTCCCTGGTCTGGGCTTTTGAAGAAGTTCATCAGCAGTAATCATCATAAAATGTCTAGACCTTTGAATCTGCAATGGCAAAAATAATTTTCAGGCATATCTTCTTTTCATACCTTGTCATACAGCAGGCTGCAACCACCAAGGAGATGCATAAAAAGACCCTTCCCTGTGTAAGGCTAATCTTGGGAGAGACACAGCAAGAGGGAAGGGTCGAGGTTCTTCTTGTTCTTTGCCTTATAGCAGATTGTTCATCCAGCAGCCCAATGCAGCCCTGTGATTTCTCTCAAAAGCTCCAGTGGGAGGCTCCAGTGAGCTTTTCCCTAATTATTGCCCCTAAAACAGCACTGCTGTGTGTTTCTAACACTCATTAGATACCCCATTAGCCTGTGAAAAAGGAGAATCAAGCGCTCTGTAGTTCCTGCAGGCCGCTGCTCCCTAGCAGGAGGGAGGTGAACTGCACAGTGTCTTCTACCTGAACCCTTGTTGATTCGTTGTTGCTTCAGCAAGTTTTGCCTACTTGTAAAAGCCTTTCTGGTACAAGGCTAAAGTCTCCAAGCCATCTCATCACTAGGCTGTAGTGTGTTTAGCTGAATGTGTGATTTCCTCTTTAACTGGATGAATACTTCCATTTACTTCTGTACATCTATTGTGCGGAGCAGAGCATGCTCCTGCTGGTCTGTTGTGATTTCCACGTAGTTTCTGTGATCCGAGAAACGGTGCTTGAAAAATTGTCAGCTGGAACTGACTGGGAAAGTCCAGCTTGTTACATTTGGAGCACTTTTTTCCCCTGAAGAGGTTCATTTGCTGTGATGACACTGAATATGGAAGCATCTATAGTGAATTTCAGGTACGATCTGTGACCTTTAACAGTGGGAGAACATCTGTTATTTTAAGACTGCCCATGCTGAAAATGCTCGTATGTCATCCTGCAGTCTTGGTTTACTTAGGGTGGTATTTAAATAACAACTCTGCTCAGTTGTGTGAACATGGTGGAATGTTTTATAAAGAGAAAACAGACAGGTCTCATAATTAGTTTTGAGATGAAACTTCCTGCAGCCAGCTGTAAGCTAGGGGGGATATGAAAATGAGTTTTTTAATTATATATTTTGTATAATTATTTTCCAAATATGCAATGCTGTTATTCAAACACCTTATGCACAAGATTTTGAGTTAGGGTAATCTTTATGTGTTTACAAATTTGTCTGAAAGAAGCAAAAGAATCCATGAGACATATTACCAGAATTTATAGAAGGAATACTTGTGCTTAAAGCAGAATGGAGAGCCTGAAAATACTCCTGTGGATGAGGGAGGGGTGACCCTGATGACTTTTAACTTTGTTGTGAGATTTATGAATTGTATACAGTAATTATCCAAACTTTAATGAGCATTTGCATCTTCAGCTGTAGCTAGGGCATATCTATCTGTCTTAGATTTGGCAACCATTAGGAGACAGTGGCCCTTAAAGGGTGGTCCCTGCATGGCACTGTGGATTGCGTGCAGATCATGGGGGCTCTCACTCCATGCAAATCGAGTAATTAACTGAGAAGCCACCGAGGCATGTGGATGTAATGATCTGTTAGGCCCTTCCTGTTCCTGCCTCCTGTCATGATTTATAGTCATTCCCTTGAGGCAGGACTGAGCAGAGCAGTGGCTACAGGATATTCCAACATGGGAATAAATTTCCCCTAGGGCTGTGTCTGCACATGGGGTATTTCCATTCCCAAGAGAGATTCTGATGGTAGTACAAATGCTGATGTAGCTGACTTTGGTGATTAATAGTATCATTTATCTTCCTGTTTTCCCACAATGTTGAGTATTTGCCAGAGACATCCTTGGTGTGAAACAAAGACAGTCTTTTTCTATCCATTTTTGGGAACTGATCTACCATGCTCCCACATAGCAAGATGGATCTCTGGCATGGAATTATTCTATCTTTGGTCTTAAGTTTGATTTTTATTGTTTGTAAATATGAAGATTTTAGTCTTCTGAAAACAGCTTATTTTAAACCTGGATAAATATCTAGTAGTTTTTAAACATCCCCTTGCAATATCATTTGCTATAATTGGCACCCCTAAAGGAGGCAGAAAGCTTGTATTTAACAGCAACATAGTGAGATTGCTCCCTGCTAAAGGCCATAAATACACAGCTGTTATTTTTGAGACTTGTCTGAGGTGTGATTACAGTTATTATGCAGCAGTTTAAAGAAAATACTCATTTTGAATTATACAAATCTCAATGGATCAACGAAAATGAGAAGTATGTATATTTTAGGGACAGTGTGTTTTCTGCAGGTCCACTGTGATGATTTGCTGTCTTTGAAGATTGTTGGTGTACAGACAGGTTAGCAGTCTTTGTTGAAAAAAACCTCTGAACACTGGGAATATAAAGCACCAAGTTCAGTCTCTAAGCATGTTTTGAGCTTGAGTCAGGGCTATTAATATGGCTCACAGATTTCAGAATTAAAATCAGAATTTGTCTTTCAAACATAAATCAGGTATACTGAACCCAGAGATCAGATTTATGTGCCTCCTTAACCTCATATTGACTTCCTCAACTTCACAAGTTTTCTTCTAAATTTAACTTGTTATTTTACTGCACTCCTCTATCTCTGTTTCCTTGTATCAAGTGTTAAATTGTGCAGCAAACTCAGAACTGATGCCTCTTTTCTTCCACTGAAGTCAGTGATGAAGCTTTTGTTGACTTTATGACAAGGATTTTATAATCTCATTGCCTGTGAAAGTGGAAGGCTTAATTCTGTGTCTCCAGGAAATCTATTCCAGTCCTGTGATCTTGTGCTGGAGAGGGAACAGAGTAAGGCCAGCGTGAGTCTTTTTGCAGATCCAGTCTTAAGCCTTGCCTACCCAAAGAAGAACATCTGGAAGAGAGAGGCTCTCTGTATGGGACATCTATAATTTTGCAATAAGAGTTACAGAGATTGCTGGATTCAGAGGGCTGTAATTACCCAGTGAAAGCCTTTGCCAAAATGTGGGTTGGAAGGTCAGAGCTTAACCTAAATATAAATCAGAAATTTCTTCCAGCCCATCAGGTGCACTGTGCATTGCCAGTAGCACAGGGCCAGGCTGTAGCTCTGCCTCGTGAGAGCAGTTTCTGTATGAGACAAGTTTAGATCAGCCAAGGAAAGCTGTGTTTTGATCATGGAATGAAGTGGGTGTGCATGTCTGTGGGCATTGCTGGAGAAGGGAAGAAGCAACTGATATCCCAAATCTCTTTAGCAGCTCACAGCTGGCTGTCAGTGTCCACAGTGGTGTCACGCATGGCTCTGGGCTAAAGAGTTTTGCTCTGTTGTTAAAATAAACATTACTGTGTCTGCATCTCTCTGCATCTGAGGTCAGCTCGGCAGAAGAAGGGAAATGAAAAAAACTGGAAGTCTGCATTTAAATCTGATCTGAGATTATGAATACTTCATCCAGGACTAAGAATGAAAAAAAACCAACCTAAACCCCAACCCAAAGAACTATCCCATGTGGGAGGTGGCAAGGGTCACTTCTGTGAGATTTGGGGCAATGAATAATCAGGTTAGGTAGGAATGTATGATCTGTGGATGTTTGCATCATGAGTGGTCACTCTTCCATGCCTTGCATGGGCTGCAAAGTGCCCAGTGTGCCTCATATGTATTTAAAATATGTGCTCCTGATTTGACTCTATCCCACATAAAGGGATAAAATAAGTATCTTCTAATGTAGAAGTAGAAAGTTTAGCTTGTGAAATAGGTATAAGAGGCAAAATTCAAGTGTCAGAGGTGTAAATCCAAAAAGTTTATTTTGCTTTTGTGGATTCGTTTTGAATTTCCTTCCTGAGGGAGCAAGGGCCCCTCTGAATGTTTGGCCTGTGGGGAGTGGAGGCACATGAGGACGATGAGGCTTGCCCAAGGTCACTCCGTGAGTCAGGGAAGATATGGGAAAAGAGTCTGGGGAAATATCTTCCAAAACCACTGGTGCACCCAGACTTTTTATGTTACAGTGGAATCCAGACAAGGCTCTCTTTTGAAAGAACCACAGCTGGTAATTTGAAGCTTTGTCTTAACCTAGAAATTTTGCTTGTTCCAGTAGTAGAACCTCAGCTGCTGGTACTGTACACAGCACAGGATGGCAACATTGCTCTTAGGTAAAAACAAACTTTGAGTCATATTGATAAAAGAAATCTTTCCTTGTTCATGTCTTCAGAAAAAAAGACCCCAAACTGAAAAGACAATTTGGTAAGATTCAATCTGGAAAAGAAAGACCTGGGGGATCTAGGCAGGCAGAAAATCTCGGGAGAGGATGTAATATTTAATTCCCCATCACTTAATATTTATGTCTATTTTTTAAGTATCTTTCTAAATAAGTGCCACAAACTGTCACCCTAGATATAGGGGCTGACATTTTCTAACATAGGTCATGCAATAGCTCATAGTATATGTTTTTAAAAAAGAGAAACGATTGACAATACAAAAATAGTCATTTCCACATGACTGAAATCACTCTGTTCCTCTGAAATAATTGAATAGTTAGTCCTTAAGGGGAAGAAAAAATCCAGCGCAGTCAGTCTGTTACACAGGTCGAGCAGTGGCTGCAGGGTCGTTGCTCCTGACTAATTCAGATCCCCTCTGAGTGTTGTGATGGTGGTGGCTTTGCCTCACTGTGGCACAAGTAAGCTCGTGGTGTTAACACAAAACAGTGCAACACCAAATTAGCCTTCATTTCTGCTTAGCTGGGCACCTTCCACTTCCTTCTTTGTGGAGAGTTGCTCACAAGTATAACAGGAGTGGAATGATTTTGAGGTGGCTGTAAAGGACCCCGGGACCCAGTCCTGCTTTCTTGCCTCTAGTTCAAAACCTGAACCTTGGGAAGTTCTATGGAATACAGTTGGTCAGTTCATCACTCCATCAGATGTTTTCTTCAGCAAGGGGAATGGCAAAGGAGCCAAGCCCTAAGGCAAAAGCCTTGGCTATGGTGGTAGCACATCAGGATTTTTCAGCTTGTCCCTCGTGAGATAACTCATGCTTGAGATATACACTTCCTGGTGAAGGATTTACCTTGCAAAAGCAAAAAATTTTTGCATCATTGTAGAGCCCTGAATTGTGGCAGTTACTCTGTGTTGTCATGAATTATACAATAATCATGAAATATAATTTAGTCACTGCTATTCCCTACCTATTTGCTCAAGAAAGGATGCAACCAGCCTTGCCTGTGGTGTGTTTTTGGTCTTGGGTCCTCATCAACTGTACAAGTGTGTCAACATCAGGAGTTTCAAGTTGATTGTATGGACTCCAGACCTCAGCCTCGGGTCTTATGTCGAGTGATATGGTCAAACTGTCCTTCTGTGAGAGGGGGAGGAAGGAAACTTTGGCCATCTTTGCCAGTCACTGATTTCTCAGTAGACTAAAAGAAATGTTTAATGAAATGACAGGTCATGACTTTTGCATCTGTGTGGCTCAATGAACTCAAGGTCAAGACCTGCTCACTAGGAATAGCAAAGGAACAGCTGACTTTGCTCTGTCCTTACCCTGCAATTACATGGAGAGGGTAACACCAACCTGCTGTTTAGGACTCAGTGGCCACAGCAGGGCCTTCGGTTTTAAAACATGTGGAACTGCTGAAAGGAACTAAAATAATTAAAGGCTCATTCTGTCCCAAACCTTCTTTTTTGTCTTCTGTGTGCAAAGTTGAGAGTTCTCAGATATTTTTATCTGTTTGTGTATGAGAAAAGAATGTTTGTGGTATTTTTAAAAAATATATTGTGAGACAGAAGGACAATATTTGAGGAATACCAGAGTTAGGCCTGTATGTGTATATGCATGCTCACGCAAGTACATGCAAATGTAGAAACAGGAATATACATATATGTAACAGACATGATTATACATATGTACACATTTGTGTATAAATGCATGTGAAATTAAAAGAAATCTCAATTATG
The DNA here is from genome assembly GCA_013397175.1 of Platysteira castanea. Classification (NCBI taxonomy): domain Eukaryota; kingdom Metazoa; phylum Chordata; class Aves; order Passeriformes; genus Platysteira; species Platysteira castanea. Next base: position 188,215 of record VYXC01008892.1, read on the forward strand.
TAGAAGTTACATGGCATTAAAACTGTTCATAGAAATGAAATATAATTCCATCCACCAAACCAAATTTAAATGATCAAATTAACCTCCATTTGCTTTCCAAGAAGTTAGTGTCTGTACCTGTTCAGGAACTTGTGTGCAAGCATTATAACCCGTGCCCTTTAATGCAATTAGGCCTGTTCAGTAACCTTTTACTTGAATCAGTTGGATTTACATTCAAATCTGGATAAAACTGCTCTGGATTTGCCTACTAAATGCCTTTGTAAACCAAGTACTATGTGACCTCAATGTGGGAATGGATGTTCAATCAGGGGCCTTTGCATATTTAATTTATTCTCAGTTGATGCAGAGTAAGATGACACTTGTTCACTGGGGAACTCCCCAAGGCTTTTAACTCTATATTAGCTTCCTCTGAAGTTTTTACTGCTCCTTCTAGCCATATTATTTTTTTATGGTTCATTTTACAGAGTATGTGGATGCATGGCAACCCTTAAATGTGTCATCTGTTCTCATGGATTCCTCCATCTCAAACTTTGAAGTTGTGCATGTTAGTAGAGATATATCCAATGACTTCTCTACTGCCAGAGATTTTTGCCTGTCTGGTAAGAAATGGTCATTCACAGCTTTGCAGAAAATACTGACTTGTGAGCCTGTAAACCAAGAACAGCTTTCCCACTTCTGACATAGACACACTGATTTTACTTGTTTTTAAAGACTATCCCACTGTTCTTAATCTGAGAGAGGGGACCTGAAGTAGTTTAACTAAAGAAGGATACAATAGATATAAAATGCCATACAATGATCACGTTATTTTGGCACCTCTTGGGCACAGAGATCTCTTCTCCAGGCATTGTATAATATTGTAGCAAATAATTAAAGCAATGATATCTTGTTTTTCTGGAGAACAGTTAAGGGAAGCTCATCGAATGGGACAGATGAGAAACCCACCTGCCATTACCTAAAGCAGCCTGTGGCAGGGGTGTGTGAGGGAGGGTTAACAGAGCTGGGAGGAAGCAGGGCTTGAGCTGTAGTAACAGCAAAGAGAAGTGCTTTTATCTACAGCCTGAATAGACAGCAAAGAGTCCTTTCATTTCACATGACTGGGAAATCCTCAATGCCACCAAGTGGTAGAAATAAGGGGAAGTTCCCACTTACTCACAGGGGACTGTTGGAACTCAGAGGAGGTTATCAGCACTTTACTAGATGGTGTTTTTCTCCTCCTAAAACCTGTGATAATAGTTCTTTTGCTGTATTATTCCATTTTAAAACCAGCATAACCTTCTGTCCTTTAGCTATTTTGGAGACTGTTCAGGGTATTTGAGGGCATTTATTTCCCATTATTCTGCTTTAGAACTACGTCATATCCTTGTGGCTTCACCTGTTGTAAAACCTTTCTTTTAAGAACAGTGTAACAATGTCATACAAAATACTGTGAGAATACATTTTACCTGCTCTTTTTCTTCACGTTTCACTTCACAGCTTGTTCAAAGAACCAGTCATGTACAGTGGTTACACTGGAAGTCCAGCCTTCAGCCGTAAGGTGCATTTTCTACCCTGACACACAGATATGCACTCATGGCCTGCAAGGGCACAGCTGCTGGGTTTTACTCAAAGAACCTGCTACCTATATCTATAGGAGACAAGGTAAGAACAGGTTAAGGCTGTGGAGGAAGGACCTCAACTGTGGTGGCCTGTGAACAATTCTTGTGAATGGAGGAGCAAGGAATTCCTCACTAGACATAAAGCAATATGGATATCTCCTAGACACTTGTCCATGGCTGTTTCAGTGGAGTTACAGCCAGGAGGATGGGAAAAATGTCCCCAAATACTGTTTTAAAAATTCATGAAATCGTAGTGTCACCCTCTAGTGTTGAAGCAGGCACAACAGAGGAAGTCTAGTCTATGAAAGATGCTTTGGAAAGTGCAGAATAGTAAAACCGAACAACAACAGTAATGAAAGTCCAATTCCTTCCTTTTCATCTGCAGAAGATGCTTTGATATGCTCTTCCTTTTAAACTCAGACAATAACACTAGGAGTGTTGAAAAGCCACTGTCAATTGAAAGTATTAAGGACAATTCCTTGAGAAAACAACAAAACCAGACATCTCTGCTCCCTAAACAGAATGAAATAATATTTTAAAGAAGTGAAAATTATTTAAGAGAGAAAAAGAAGTCGTGTAGACACTATAGATAAGTAAAAATTCTGTTGTTTGGTTACATACTTATTTGAAACTGTAAGTTGTGTTGGGTTTATTCCCCTTGATTTTTAGAGACTGCTTTCGTTTTATGTAATAGTGATCATTTATCAGACATAATTAGAACCCAGGTAACAATAATGGGGTAGGGAATAAAATTTTCCTTTTCTTTTCAGTGAAATTCTGTGAAGTCAATGAGAACCTTCTTGGTTGAAACTCAGCAAGAGAAAAAGGGGTTTATCTTTGCCAAATGAAACAAAATCACAAACTGAGACATAAAAGCTAGACTTGTGTGTTTATTGTTCTGTACAGGTTTGGTTTTAGTCCCATGACTTAGAATTTTGTTCTTGCCTATCAAATACATTGTTTTAGGAGAGAAATAGCAGGAGGTATCACTTAGCTGTTTTTAATGAACCTTTTAATAGGAAAACTAACAGAAATTTATCTATGTTTCATTAAGGAAGTGGACACTTAACAGTTTAAAAGTATGAGAAATTGGTCTAATTTTCATTTCTGAAATGGTAGTAACTTGAAAAAACAGATTATTTTTCCTTTGTTCCCCTTATGACAGATTTACTCCTGCCCATTTCTGAATCGAATTCAACCCCAACTGTGTACATCCCGTCCCACGGATTTCTGATGGGCAAATCCCAGGTGATCCGCGTGGGCTCAGAATGGAGAAACCTCAGCCAGTTCCTGGGGATCCCTTACGCTGCCCCTCCCCTTGGAGAGCGGCGCTTCAGTCCCCCCGAGCCCTTTGCTTGGGTGCAAACCTGGAATGCCACAGTGGCTCGGTAAGGAACCCCGTGATCCTCTGCAGGACTGCTTGTCCAGCCAGGGCTATGAAAGCTGCTGGGGTGATGACCACAATATTCCTATCCTTTCTTGCAAAGCAGCCTACAGAGTACAGATAGATACAAGTTTGAGACTTTGATAAGCGAAGAGAATAATTTCTCCATGTATATATTAAAGCATGCAAGTACCTCAAGAGAAAGGGCAAATTCCAGTACACTCCATTGCCTTGAATCTCTGCATAACTCCCCACCAGCTGACTGCTGCCAGTCCATTTTCATTCTGAGTAGTATTTGTACAGGTCTTTATTATATTTATACAAATAAATTTTCCTCCTGCTGAGCCATAAACCTGTAGATATTTAATCCAACAGGGACACTTAAACACTGATGTAACCAGAAGCCATGGGCCTCATATAGAAATTCTCTGCCTAGTAGTGCCCAGGAGGTCAGGCTGAAGGACTCAGAAGATCAACCTCTTCTGTCCAAAACCTGTTAGAAGGCAAATACCTGGGGAGTTGAAGGTGTATTTGGCCTTTGGTGATCTCGTCCTTCAGGCTGCACCTGAGCTGTGGAGGTGTGAACAGCATAACCGCGGTAGCCACGACCTCGTGTACACTGAAGGGATCTGATGGGACGTAGCTTTTTGTTTCCTCGAGTGTATAGAGATGTTTAGCACACACAGTGCCAGCTCTTGCTGTCTGAGCCACAGTGTGGTCTTGTAGGGCTTAGTTAGACCAACCTGCCTCTCTGGTCTCCTCTTGAAGACCTGGGGTTTCAATGAGCATTCTGGCTGAGATTTTCAGAACAATTTAGGGACCTTAGTTAATCTTTTCCTGTCTTTTGAATCCACAGTCCTTCCTATCCACAGTGCCATTATCTTCTTTTTAAGGTTAAAAATCAATTATTTGAGTTTACACTTGGAAAGTTGGAGAGACCTCACTCTCTGTATAGAAACTTGTTTTTAGGATTCTATACTGCTGCTGCTCAATTTTTGTATCTAAGAAGTTCACATTAGCACAGTGCCGTTATGGATGGAAGAGAAATATGTATTTTTTCAGTTTAGACTTGATAAAAGATTTAAAAAACTTTAAAACCCCAACCAAAACCAACACAAATCAACCCAAACAAAAACCCCAGCCAGCTACTGAAGTCTCCAGCTGCTGGAAGAGCTGTGGACTTGCTTCAGCAGGTGGCAGCCTTTCTCTTGGGAGCTGGAGAAAAAAAGCCATGATCATGGGTGGTGATCCCTGCTGCCCTGTGCAAAGCTGTATGATTGATAGTGTAAGACCTATTGTCCTGGAAGGTTTCCTGCCTGGGATTTTGTATTTTGTCTGGCTAAAATTGCTTAAACAGTTTTGGTTGGAGATGATGTGCTTCACTATGTCAGTGTGAAAGTTGCTGAGTGACATCACCATCCTAAGAATCTCCCTCATGGAAAAAAAAACCAAACTGTAGAACTCCATTAAGTCCGGTCCTTTTTCTTGTTGTTTTCTAATAATTTCTTCACGCCCTTAGGACAAAATTTTACAAAGGAACTAAAAATGGAAATTTAGAAATAATTCTCTGAGATATTACCATCTTTTCCAAAGCCTCTTTTGGCTTCTTCACTAATAAATTGTGAACTTTTTCCATAATTTATTGTGTGATATGGATATAGTTGTGAAATAGAAGGAACTGGCTTCAAAGTAGCTTGTCACTGAACAGCAAAAATCATCCACTTGATTCAAGCTTGATATGCTTGAGCAGGTGAATCTCATTCAGATGATGGCCAGAAAATTATTTTCTCTACATGGTTGGCTGCTGAATTCCTATTGAAAGGGTACTCTTAATATTAATTGACACTGTTAATGGTCTGCTATGATGCTTAGAGCAAAGAGATTTTTAAAAAAAGCATTAGAATTTTGAACTTACCAAGTATTCCCACAGGCCATTAGAAATTAAATTAAACACAAAGAAATGTAGCCCACAGGCCACTAGGAAATAAATCAAAACTTATGTAGCCCACAGATTATTAGAAATTTAAATATATAACTGGCATTTCAGCAAAAGAGTGGATTTTGTAGTGTGCAGCCAATAGAAGGGGACACTGTGCCTGAGACCCCCAGTCCTGCTCCCTGTGCAGTTGGTGCTAATTTTGTGCAGTTTATGTAAAGTGTGGGTTTTTTGAAAGCATATTTTCAAGTTTTAAGCTTTTTAAAATGAGGCAGTGTTTCTAAGGAAGGGTTCTAGACACACAAATACAATGCAATATGTGTGTGCATGCAAACCCACACACCTGTTTCTAACCTATAGGTGGGCACAGTTTTAAATGCGATCAAGATTTACAGATTTAAAGATTTTATTAACCTAATGCATCAATATATAAGGAAGTAGCAGCAGTGGAAGAAGAGTACAAGCCTTTTTTGTTGTAACTTTCTCAATCTGTGTCCGTAGGGCAGCGTGTTGGCAGCCAGGAGATGGAGAGGCCCCGTCACAATCTGTCAGTGAAGACTGTCTGTATCTGCACATCTTTGTTCCTGCCACCACTGTAAGTTAGATGTAATTAAAGTCGATTTTCTTTTTGTAGCTGAGCATTGTCTCTTTCCACACTACTTTTAACTGGCATGAATTGCTGTTTTCCCTGTGTTGTTCACAAAGCCTGCCAAGTTAAATTAGACACTCTGGTGTTTTTACTGGTACAAGAGTATTCCCTACAGGCTTTGCTTGAGCCGTGTTGGGTAACCAGGAGGACAGCACACTAAAAGCTAGAAATAAGAGAGAGACAGGGAAACAAAACACGAGAAGAAGGCGGCAGCAAAGGAGGAGGAATTAAGGACAGAGATGGCAGTGTTCCTGCAAGGAGACCACCTGTCCAGGAGACAAAATTGCAATACAATACATCAACACTTACCACCAGTCAGGGAGCTGCTGACTGGTGGTTTTTTTCCACCCTCATCTTTACTGTTTCCCTGTTGACATCTGTGGGAGGTCTGTTGGGAAATGAGGGTGGCAAGCAATGCTAGATTTGTGGCCAGCTCATAGAGCTAAAAAATAGACGTTTCAAAAATGACTGGGCCAGTAGTATAATATGAGGAATTGTCATTGGAAAGTTCTTGATTTTCTCATTCTGAACAGATATAAAAGAAAGCTTCAAGTTAAAACCAAGCTAAAATGATTGGCCAACCCCTGGGGAGCTGGGGATAAAAATGCTGAATAACATGTGAATTCCATTGAAAAGTGGGCCCAGAGACAGGAACTTTTTCTTTCCACAGTACTGGCAAATATCAGAAGGTGATGGTAGTTGTAAGAGAAATTTATGAGTCTGTCATACTGCATGTCTGGAAAGAGCTGGTTTAGCAATCTGACAGCAGCACAGAGAGTCCCTCGCAGGCACATTTTAATCATCAGAGAGACCAGCAGTCTGTCTTCTCCCTGCAGCATGAGACTGTCATTTTGCCTTGAGTGCAGTCACCACTTATTGAAAACATCAGGTCACTGTCCCAGGCAGTTTGCCATCTATGCTTAAGAGCTGCTTTCAAGATAGTTTATTTGAAAGCATTGTATTTTCCACCAGACTAAATAGGCTTGTCTCTTCTCCTTGTCAGTCCTGTGGACTGAATCTCTCCTGTCTTTTGTTGATGTGTAAGGTAGAAGTAGATCCAATCAAGAAAAGCAGTTTCACATGCATGAGTCTAGTCTAGGAGAGAACTAAAACTTCTGGTTTTGCAGAAGTAGCTGGGAACAGAAGGCATTGCATTTTCCTGTCTCTTTTTGTGGTGAGGTCTATTTTTTACTCTCATACAGAGAGATAGTTATATATTTTCTGCCTATGGAAAGTCAAATTAGCTAGTAAATATGGAATATAAAATCTCCCAGAGAACAACGAATTCAGAGGTCATTCAGGAACATTTTGAGCCTCAAAAAGAGCACTGTGCGGGGGCTGCTGCCTGTCAACAAAGGACTCTCAAAGTGTCAAGCAGTGAAGAAGGTGAATGACATCATTTTGCTTCTACAGCTACATGTACCACAGTTAAACTGGCACTTCTGACTTTTTTCCACCTCTAATCATCACCACCTGTCACATTAGCAAAGCAAAGTTGTGCTTTACCTTTATTTAGAAAGCGTAATATTGTAAGATCAAGACTGTAAAATCTCCATTAAATAGAAATAAAACCCCTCTCTCTTCTTACTCCATTTTCTGCACATTCCCATCCTTAGTGCATCATCCCCATTGCACTCAATTCTTTACAGAGCAATTTTGTACAGTAGTAAAAGCATTGGAGGTTGCCCGTCTTGGTTGAGTTTAAATCTATCCCTGCCAAGTAGCTCATCAAGTGTTTTACAGAAGGATGAGCAGGGAGGTTGGACCAGATGGCCCCAACAGTGTTCCCTTCCAAGGTTAACCATTCTGTCATTCTGTGATGGAGAAGATGGATGTGAATATTATGAAGCTTTTCAGACTTCCAGCTGACTTGCAGCTTCCTGGTGGCTGCTGAATTTCATTCCCCTATTAGGGTTTGCACATGGGACATAAGCCCCTGCAGTCATGAGACCATAATTGAGCTGCTGGGCTTCCCATTGCTTGATGCAGACCAGAAATGGGAATGCTGTGTCCAGAGACTTGGCTCTGTGCACAGTCCCAGTGTTAAATCTTCTCCTGAATTACTCCGTATCTGTTGCAGCTGTTCTAAATGGCTTTGGTTGGCCATTTCCAAATTTTACTGCCCATCTTCGCCCTTCTTAAGCTTTTTATTGTGTAAAGTCACTCAGAATTATGTAATGTGCAATTTACAGGGCAGCTGGAGATCATGGTTCTATGGAGGCTGAGGACACATGGGAAATGCTCAGTGTGAGCCTCAAGCTTAACCATGCTGAGCTGAGGGGATGGAGGCTCAAAATAGTAGTTACTATCATTTTTGCTGAAACCACTCGATGTGCTTGTGTTTCAGAATGTATTTCCATTTGAAAAGAGATGATTTTGTTTTTTTTATTCACCACCATCTCTCTCTGTCTTGCACACAGTGCAGAAATGGGAGCCAGGGACAAGGCACTGCAAGTTAGGCAGTTCCAATTCAAGAGAAGTTCATGAGAAAAACACCTGTCTCAGTGCTTGTAATTTTTTGTGTTTTCTTGACAACATTATTATGTTCACAAGAAGCCCCTGAACTGATTCATCAGAGAGATAAGTGAGGAGTGCACACAACTGTGTGCAAATTAAGGGCAGTTGAGGGTAGTTTGCCTGCTAACCTGTAATTTTGCAGCATGCTGCAGCCATTACTGCTCTGCTGCTTCTCCAATACAGCCATTTGTGTTTTAGCTAGAGATATCCTTTGCCAGAACAGATGGGACTGCTGTGTTTAGCTAAACTCCATCCAGAAAATAACAGCAAGAGAGCCCATTGCACTCTAGGTGCAGGGAAAACCAACCCCAGATGTACTTTGATGCTGCTACAGGAAAGAAAATAAAAAAAAATGAAAAAACCAAACCAAGCTCCCCCCTTATGTTCACCGAAGGATCTTTCTTTTGAGTGTCATCTTGGCAGACCTGTAACCTGCTGATAAGTGCTGAGGTGCCCAGGGGCTGTTCTGCCTTTTTGCTGCTCACGCAGCAGCAGCCTGGCCGCAGCCCTGCTGTGTGTGCAGAGAGGGTCCACACCTGGTGCTGCTTTGGGAAAAAGCTTCTGTTTCTGTGCAAAATCAGGTGGCTCTGCCAGGAGTGATAACATGGGTGCAGACCAGGACTCCTTGCTGTTGGAGGAATTCTGCTGGGCTCTTTTGTGGCAGAGTCCCTCTATGCTTTGTGAGATGCGAGTCTCTCCTCTGCAGAGACAAGGTCCTCTCTGGAAGACCCCTCTATATATCTGGTAGGGGAAAATTTATGTGGGGATTGAAGGAGCACAGAATGTTATCAATATCAATGTCAAGTGACATTTTTGACACTAGACAGTGTTTGAGTGCTGAAGACTTGAGAGCAGGAAGCAGCTGTGCAAAGCTATTGACTTAGTCTTACTCAAGATGGGGCAACCCAAGAGGCCTTTTCCTTCTCCTGTTTCTGACTTGTTTGAACTTCTCCTGCATGTTTGTGTAAAGCAGATGTGGTCTAGCAAAGACAAGCACACCACATGCTCAGTGGCCAAGGCAGCAGGAGCTAGCCTAGAGGAGACGCTGGCTGGTGGAACAAAGTGGTGCTGTTAGATCTACTTTATACTGGAGATGGTGCCCTCTTTAATGATATATAGGTCATTGTGGACAATTTGTGGACAATTGTGGATGACACCCCTTAAATTCCAGACAGATAGGCAGATATCCCCTCTTTATGGCCATTGTTAGAGAGCTATAAAAGGCTTAGATAATGTTCATGAGGAAGCTGCTTGTGTTCTCATCAGTGACCTGCCAAAGCTGGCTACAGGAATATTGATCTGGTCGTTGTCATGGCAGGTCAAAAACATGTCAGTGTTGCTGTTCTTCCACAATGGGGGAAGTTACAACGCTGAGGAGGGAAAGACTACCCTAGATGGATCATACCTGGCTGCCATCGGTAACGTCATTGTCGTGACGGCAAACTACCGAGTCGGTGTCTTTGGCTTCCTGAGCACTGGTAAGTCATGGATTTCCAGAGCAAACACAATTATGCATTCTGTAACACTTCTGTTTCTTATTTTTATTTTTTAAAGTTATTTTTTAACTTGAAAAATCTATATCTGTCACTGTTTTTTTTTTTTTTAATTTTTGAAAATGTATGACTGAGAAATGGTGGAGACTTGATCAGAAGAGAAAGGGAGAGGCTGGAGGAAGAGGGAGAGCAGCAAACCAAACCCAAGTATCTATATCAAAGCACTGGCTAGACTTCTGATTGCAGATGAGATTCTGGATATTGAGTTTTTCAGACACATATGAAGATAGGTTAGTCACCAAAATTCATGCTAATTCTGGTGGTCTGCCATTGTAGGTATGGTTTGCAATGGCTCCAACTTCCAAGCTATTCTACCCATGAAATTTTGCTGATGCTCTCTTGTGCCCATGTCAGAGTGGGGAAGAGGCAGAGACAGATAACTTGAGGTTCATGGAAAGAGGGATGTGAAAGGATGAAAAGTATGGCACAGAGGTAGTTGGGTGATTCTTCAGGAGTTCAGCCTGACTTTTCTGAAGGACTTGCAACATTTAATCTGAATCTGTACTGTCCTGGATGTGCCTGTACATTCGCATGTTCTCTTTGCAACCCTTCCCCATGCTCCAGTGTAAAGGACTTCTGCTCCCCTCTTGCCTCCTCATACCAACTGCCATTAAAATCATACAAATCCCCATTACAAAGAGGATTTTGTCTTGTACAAAGAGGCATGTACACATGAAAACATATGTTCAATCTCCTTAAACCTTTTTGGTTGTGCCATCTTGTCTTGGGGATTGTTTTATTTCATTTTGCCTTTTTTTAGCCTTGCCTTTTTAAGCAAGTAGGGAACATTTTTCTTTCTACCGTCTTTCACTTCTGCCTGGGGCAGGGGAACTTATGGTAGAGACTCATGGAGAGAAAATGCAACAATTGCAAGTGGAACTCTTTCAGTCTGGTGGCAATCCTCAGTCTCTTTAGTGAGCATTTTAATACATTTATGACCTTTAGGAGGTCATATTTGCCATTTTTGCAAATACCTGACCTACATACTTTTCTTCAAGATTCTTTTGAGTGCTCACAGCTAGTGATGTTGTTAATTTTGCCTAGTTTGGGGTTGGAGCTGCAACTATTGGTTACTGTTGCACATCTCTGCTTACTGTTTTGTTCAAAGCTAACTTCCAGCAAAGCCTGTCTTTCATTCTGTAAATAGAGAGATGGCACTACAAGCTCCTTACTTATTTAGATAAGAAGTTGGTTATGGGTGTATCTGTTTTCATCAGTGCAAACCTGATGTTTATGAAAGTGATACCATCATTTCATTTTGTCTAGAGCCAAATGCAGTGTGGATATGTGCTGTGGGAGCTTCCATTACATAGTACTGCCCACACGTTACCCACCACCCTCCTTCAGCCCTGTGAAACTCACCTAGGTTTCTTCTGAAATGGAAACTGCTGGCTGAGCTGAATATGATGTAGCAGTATTTATATGATGGTTCATGATTTAGGGATCAGGAAAATTATTCAGTCTCTTTTTCACAGGGTTCTGCCTGCATGTCCCAAAATGTCAGTACACGGGCTTGGTGTATGTGGTTGGCATTCCTGCAAACCTTCAGATAGAGGTGATGCATTACAAGCAGGGACTTCTTGGGGACCTTCTCCTGCTCCACTGTACTGTGGAACTGTGGCCAAGGAAAAGTGCAGTCTTTCCTGGCCTCTTCCTCTTTGGGAAGTCCTTGATGTGTATTTGGGAAAACCATACAGTCCTAGACTCATAAAATATCTTGAGTTGAAGGGGATTCACAGGAATCATCGAAGTCCAGTGTAGTTCGCTTATCGCGTGTCCCGGAGCGGAGAAGGAGAGATGCAGCAGGCAGGGAGATGCAGCAGGATTCTTCTTTATTTAATTCTTTACAGTTCTTTTATAGGGTAATTTTCTCATGGTTTAATTGGTTAATTCCTTAACCACCCCAGACGGGTGATTGGTCAAGTATATTCAAAATATTTCTCTACTAGTAATATAAACAATTAGCAGGTGTCCATAGTTTAAAAAAATTATCAGATAACTTCCATTACAGACAGAAATCTCCCACGGGATTGAAAGGAAGCAAGAAAAGTTCTTGCAAGCAGCAAATCTGTATCCACAGTTCAACTCCTGGCCCTGCACAGGACACCCCACCCTGTGCCTGGGAGAGTTGTCTGAATACACCTGGAGCTCTGTCAGGCTTGGTGCTGTGACAACAAATGGGTGATTGTTTAAGTCATTAACCATTAACATTCTGGTCTCTTGCCTGGTCCTTTGGAACTTTTGCTGTTGGGTTCAAAGGGGGCAGGAGTTCACCATTAGGACCTAGAAGCAGGGCTGTTAGAAGGCCCTACAGTTAGAAATAAAAGTTATGAACTTGTGAATAATATTAATTTCATTGTCCAAAGTGCTGAATCCTCTCAAATTGTTACAAATTGCAAAACTAGAAAGGAAGGAGTTAAATGGATTTTTAGAGAATTGAAAGGTAGTGAAAACAACAGATTTTCTTTTGTTTGGATGGGGTTTTTGTTAGTTCTGTGGTTGTTCTGGTCTTCCAGTGGCAGGGTTCTTGCAAAAAGTGAAAGAGCTCTTTTTCTTCTAAGCATAAAAGATGTTTAATTTAATTTGCTATCACCCATTAATGTGGCAAAAAGCGATGCACATTCTTACTAGTGCCTTCACCTCTTGCTTTGCATTCAGAAAAATTAAGGTGAATTGCCAGTGATATGGATGGTAAGAATATGGAGAAGGCAGTCATGTTTTTAGGTTTTATTCTTTTAAGTTTCCATGAAGTCATAGAAACCACAATGATTTTCATGCTTTTATTTAGCACTATTGTTCTTCTCCTGTTTAATATTAACAGAAGGAAGCACACGAGGACTCTGGTTTCTTTTCAGTTTCCTGTGGTCCTCAGGAATGTGATCTTTTCCTACAAAAAGGCAGTGGAAAAGATCCTGGCAGACATGTTTCTTTCAGTCTAACTCCTATGAATGTCCATGCATGCCTCTGTTCTCCACTGTGGTATATTTCACAACCTGGTTGTGGTTTTTGCCAGGGAAAGAGGAACTGGTTATGTTTCCCTCTTAGGTCTTTTTGTTTAGTATACTGGTAGCCAGGCAGATTGTGTGGTTAAAATATTTACATGGATTTGCACATAAAAATTTCTTCACCAAAGGGTGAAGAGTTGTAAAGCGTTGGAACAGGCTGCCCAGGACCATGGTGGAGTCGCCATCCCTGGAAATATTTCAGAGCATGTAGATGTGGTACTTGGGGACGTGGTTTAGTGGTGGGCTTGGCAGTGCTGGGTTAACAGCTGGACTTGATGATCTTAAGGGTCTCTTCCAACCTGAAGGATTCTATGATTTCACTTCCTCTGGAGTGGTCTCAATAGGGATGGAGCAAGCCCTTAAAATGGGATTTCCTTTTTGAAGAGTGGGTTTATTGCTGGATTGAGAACCATGGGAACTGGTCATGGTGTGCAGAACAAACTAAAAAAAAACAAAAAAAAACAACCACAAAACCAGAAAACTAAGCAGGGAAAGCTTTTCCTCCATTGCTTCATTGGTGTGGTTTGGACTGATCATCTGAAACAATGGCTGCAGGTCATCGTTTTTTGGGCCATTCAGTTTTTGGCTGCCCTATTGAAGGGCTGTTCCTAACAATGGCTGTCGTGGTGTGGGCATCTCTAAGCCTTGCAAGGTTACCAGCAATCTGTTCTGCTCTATATTTATTCTGCTGGGTAAACTGGTGTGTTTGATACCTCAGTAATTCATTACAGCAGTGTAAAGGATGTTCTCTTTAACTGCTCTTTGCCTAAGACCTGCCCAAGAAGTGGCAGCTTTTTATTCAACACTGTTAACTTTGATTCACTAGTTTCTGAACCTACCCTTATTTTAAACTTGTACTATTTTGTCTTGGCAATGGAAGAAACAAATAGTTTCAGCTGTTTTTCTATTCATGGCTTTTCTGTTTTATCCTGTCGGTTTTTGTTTTTTTCCAAGTTTTAAATGTGAAGAATTTTAAAACTTTGAAAACGAATGGCTCACTGTGGATTAAAAAGAAGTAGACAGTAAATAATCATTTTCTGTTCCTGGAGGAATTACTTATTTCTGCTTTTGTTGACATAAAATCAAGCTTACTTACAAGGTTGCATGATTAGATGCTTTCAGCATTGGTTTCTTATTAATCAAAGTATCTGGTTGCCACTTTCTGGTGTTGAAAAGGAAATGGCCATACTGAGGCATGAGAAGCACATGATTAATTATTTGTTTGTTTTTATGTTTACAAAAATATGAATATATATATATATATCTCAGATTTCTATCAGATAGACATAGGACAATCTCAAAGGATATAGGCAGGAATATTAGAAGTTTTAAAATAGTATCTGGGAGAGTGTAAAGAAATTCAAGATGTTGTGATTTATAATGATTGGTCAGGAAGCCCAAGCGTAAAAGAGATGTAGGAAGGAAACATACAATCAGGTGTACTCCAGGGAAACAGTCAGTAATTCTTATAGGTCCCTTCCAACTTGAGAACTTGGCAAACACACAGATTTTTTTTGTTTGCTTTTAATTCATTTTAAGATTGAGCTACTTATGTAGAAAAAGAATCTTATGGCTAGATCTATGGATACTTGAGCCTGGACTCAAGTCTCTGGCCATGATGTGTCCTAATGGAGCTTAGAAGTTGGAGTGTTATTTTTCTATCAGTGGGACAAAAAGGCACCTCCAGGGCTACCCTGTGGAGTGGTAAAAGCTGAAATGGAGTCAGTGGGTAAAGTGATTACCTTGGAAGAGACGATATCAGACTTTAAACTCTGGTATCAGTTTTGTCAAGTTTCAGCTGCAAGAGCTGCTAAAAATGTAACATTTACTCAAAACTTCAATGTTTATAGTTTTCTTTTCAGCCATATTTTGTTTTCTACGCCAGGTTCTGCTGAGGCGAGTGGAAACGCTGGCCTTTTGGATCAGTTGGCAGCTTTGAGGTGGGTGCAGCAGAACATCGCCAGCTTTGGGGGCGATCCCAGCCGGGTTTCTCTGGGAGCCGACCGCGGCGGGGCGGATGTCGCCAGCATCCACCTGCTCACCGAGACAGCGGATACGGACCTTTTCAGGAGAGTGCTCTTGATGGTAAGTTCCATTCCTGCTTCAGCTTCACCTGCCTTGTGAAAGGATGTTGTGACAGAGATGAGGATGCTGCAGTGTGTGGGTGCTGGTTTTATTTCTGCTGTACCTTGACAGCACTGACACGGCTGTTATTGCTGTAGTTATTTTTCATCTCACCTGTGACTGTTATCTCCAGGAGCTGGATGCTTCACCAGGATGTACAAGAGATGCACTTTGGTGTTTCATTTACTCATAGTAAGAATCCAGTTTTCGTCACTGTGGTTTTTTGAGTATTATATAAATAACCTTGTTTCGTAACCTGTAGGTACAACAGCTTAGTTTCCATTCCATAAATACGGTTGCTGGTCAGCAGCTTTTAGACTCTGAAACTGATGAGCCAAACTCCCACATGTTAAAGTATCCAGTCTTTTTATCAGATCTTATGACAGATTTCATTTAAAAGAAAAACCAAGTTTCAGAGAGTAAAAATCAGTTTACAGATGGGGTTGTTTCCTGTCAGCTTAGACCATTTTCTCATTCACTCCAAGTGATCCGTATTCTTATAGCCTCCCCTGTGTTGAATCTTAGGACTTTGAGATCAGTTTTGTCAGCATCAATACTGCCATTTATCTTCACAGCCTCAGATAATCTTAGTGTGCTCTGAAATGAGGCTTAATAACCAGAGGAAGTTTATACATCCAGCAGAAATGGTACTTGGAAAAAATAATCTCTGCTAGCAGTATTGCCTTGGAACAGTGAGCAGTGGGATAGAATTCTTGGTTTAGGAAGCTGAAGGCCCAATTAAATAAAATCTTGCCTTGAAAATAATGACATCTTAATTCAGTACTTAATTTTTCTTCACTATTCCCTTGCTTCAGGAAACACAACTTGCCTTTTGCATCCCCATGGCTCAATAAGTTTATTTTAATTGCATCACTCTAGTGGGGATGGCAAAGGAAGTTTTTGAAAATTGCTGTTCATTAACTGGGCTTTTTGTTTACTTCTCAGATAATTCCTCACACAGCTCCTAGATTTTTAATCAGCTCTTGGAATAGAATTTAATTTGCTAGAAGACCCAGAGTCCTTTTCTCTCAGTTTCATCCTACTTTGAAGTCACAAATCCTTTACAGACATGGCTGAGGATGGATGTGCAATTTAAGCTGAGCCACTTAGGGAAGGGACTCTTTGCTTATTGTTGCTCCTGGAGAGTAATTTCGCATTATATCTTTTCTTTCATTAAAAAAAAAGTTTAAACTCATTCTTTCTCCTACAGCAGAACACTGAATAATGGAAAACAGTGGCAAGTGCAATGAGCAGACAGGTGCACCTTTCCCACTTTTCTAGTGTTTATAAGAATTTTATTCCTGGGACTGTGGAGATCACTGTCTTGGCAAAAGCAGCATGTCCACTGAGGTCAGAGTAGTGTTAATTTCAGATTTCAGAGTAGTGTTAATTATTTATCCTGACAGCCTCACAGTGGATTTAGTTTTCTTGTGAAATACACTGACAAAACAAAAAGCAAGCTACAATAGCAGTACCTTGTAGCTTAAAAATATACTTGATCTCTTTTTTTTTTTTTTAAAGTGGTGCTAGAGTTGGTTTTTAACTTACATCTCCTGTAAAGGGATGTGTCTTGCTTTTGTTCCAAGACACCAAAATCATTCAGTACGTTTAATTTTACTGTAAAAAAGAAGGTGCACACAGACTAAGAATAATGAAACTGAGAATATATACCAGATATAGCTTTCCTGAAGGAAAATCTCATGAAACAATACAGCTCTTTGGCAAAAGTCAGCTTTGTTCTCCTTGTTTCTTTCTTTGTTACGCATGATAAAACCATGCTGTTCCTGAGCATGCAGAGAGGTGTGGTGTATGAAACTTTCTTTACTAGAAAATATGCAACTGAAATAGCAAAATGCTTTTGAGTTTCCTGTGTCTGCCCTGTAATAGCTTTTGTTTGGAACAAATCTGAAAACAGATTGTACAAATCAGTGCAAAGCTATCATGGGGACTTTTTTAGAATTTATTTCATCTTCCAGTGGTATGATTAGAAATAAGTGGTATGAGTAATTATAGTCTTGTTTTAAACAGTTTAAGAGCATTAGCCTGGCATTCGACTTCATCTTTTGATTAATTGATTGATTTACTGGTGCAGTTTTGATGTAGAAGGCTGGATCGATGGTATGGATTGCAGGAGGCTGCAGAGGGCAGCTGTGTTAGGTGTCCTCTCCTGGCATTCCTGGTGGGTCTCAAGGGCAGCTCCCAGCCTTCTCCCACCCAGTGCAAGGGAAGACACCAGGTCCCTCGTGGCCATGGAACCAGATCAGATCATAGTGGAAAGAGAAGATTTATTTCCCTTCTGTAACTACTGCGCTCAGGTGCAGGGCTGTCTGACATGGACCCCAAATATCCTTGATCCTGGTACTTAGCTACTCTTTAGAGCCCCTTTCTTCCATCTTTTCCCATCTCCTTTCCCCCACCTTTACCAGTCTCATTTCCTCTCAAACAAACCAGCCACCTCTGGTTACTTTTTTTTCCAATGTCCCCAGTTTTGCTACATTTCTACCCAAATTTTGTATTTCTGATACTGTTTCCTAGGTACTGTCATTTTTGTATAAAATCCCCTGGAGGCTGTCACCCCTTGCAAGCTCATGTTTCCCAAAAGGTTCCAAATAAATCCTTTCAGTTAAGTGTAAAAATGGCCAGACCTCACAGAATTCCCCCCTAACCATCTGTGAAATCCAGCCATCACTATGGCACATTTAATTAGTTTTTGTCACTCATGTCATTACTGTGAAGATGTCAGAGTGTCTGCACAGGTCGCCCAGGGAGGTTGTGGAGTCTCCATCCCTGGAGATATTCCAAAGCCACTGGGACATGATCCTGGGCAAATGGCTCAAGATGGCTCTGCTGGAACAGGGCAGGTTGGACCAGAGGATGCCTGGGGGTCCTTTCCAAGCTGAACTGGTCTGTGATTGTTGAACCTGTCAACATCAGAACATGTCTTATCCCCTTCTCACAGAGTGTGTCCAAGTGCTGCCAATGGTGTGGGCTCGGGGACTCTTTTGTCACCTTCCATCAAAGATACATTCTGGCGCTGGCATTGCAAGGCTGTGTGCTTGTATCAGTTGCACACTAGGTTTTCCATTTTCTAAAAGCAACACAAAGTAACTACTGAATATTATTTTAATGAATAAATACAAATCATGACTTAGAAATCTGTAATGCTCCCCATATACATTTCATGGATACAATGCAGTCACTGTAACATATTAATTATCAGTAACAGTAATTAGATTATACAAATTCCTGAGTTCCTGAGTTTCTTTTGCTTTTGGGAGTTCAGTGTTTACTGGCCAAATTACATTCATCCTTTAAGTTCTGAAATATGTTTAAATAGACTGTGAAATATTTTGATCTCTGAACCTTTTTTGCCAGTGCAAATGACCTGATATAAGATCTAAAGAGCACACAGATTTGTTCTAAAAGGTGTTTACAGATGAAATATATATATATATATCCCCTCCAGTCTCTGTTTCTCCAAACCTTCATTATTCAAATCTGTGCAAAAAGGTACAAGAGAATATTGGATTGAGACCAACTCAGCTCAAGAACACAGGCTGCAGCAATTTACACCCTCAGATGTGAGCGATTGCTTGATTGAGAAAGCAATCACAAGGCAGGGTCAAAGGAACATGCTACCTGCTCTTTTATCACTTAGAAAAATGTACAAACCTATAAAAAATAAATGAAATTTCAGAAAACCCTCTAATCCTTAAGTGGTGTGATGGAAAGTGTAATTAGTATTTGACATAACTCTCTTCAGACAAGAAATTAGGAAAAATCTTTAACATCCACTGTTGTTCTCTTAGTTTAATTATTTAAAAAGCTATTAATATAAATATTATACATAAATATGTGGCTGACTTTAGAAGTCGAACTTAAAATATCTTCCTGTACACACAAAAGGTCACACCTTTGCAAGCCAGCCTTTGCAGTTAGGCACAATATCATCACATTTTACTTTACACTTAACCCCCCCTTTGTTCCCTGTTTTAGCTGCTTTACTGTGAGCAGCTGAGTTACGTTTGGATATGCCTGAACTCCCATCTCAGGGATAAGCAGGAACTGTTTTTTCTCAGTGAAGTAAACCTGTTCTTAATTTTTTGACTATTTTATGATACTGCAGGCCATTGCCAGCAGATTAATTAAATGTTACTTGTAAAGTCAGTGATTTTATTTTTTTCTCCTAAAAGGTAAGTATGGAGTCACTATAATCAAGTGTTTCTTGGATGCCACGTTAGATACTTTCTTGGGATTACTGACATCTTTCTGACCCGTTCTGGATGACAATGGATAAGTCTATCTTGAGAAGAAAAAGGCTCCTTTTTCCAGTGTAGATAGGTTCTGTAAAGAAGGTTTTCAGCCTTCTGGAGAATACCAGAGTAAGACTTGAATTAAGTTCTTGAGCTGTAGTTTGTCCTTCCCTCTGTGGTCACCTCTGTACAGGCATTGCCCCTGCTGGAGTCACCTGCACCACTTGGCTGCTGACTGAGAGTCTATCTCAGTTTATCCTACTTGTGAGCCAGTTCTGGTGCACTGGGGATGTTCCCAGCACATGCCATGGCTGAGACAGCACCCTTGAGAAGGTCTCTGGTTAACATTCAGAAGGGGAAATGCAGAAACACTGCTAGGGTTTGGTCACCCGCTGGGCTGATTGTATTTCTCAGCTGTTGAAGGACTGCAGGACCACAGGAAGCTCTGGTTTCTCTTCTAACCCATCAGTTTGTGGTTTTTCCCTGTTTGTCTTATATTTAGTCTTCATAGTATGTAGGTGGCAAGTGAAGGGCACTCTTACGTTTGTTCCCTGTATATATAAGAGATTGGGATTTCTTCTTTCTGGCACTTGCAAAAGAAGCGTTGTCATCCTCTGTTAGGGAGAGGTAGGAAGCGATGCTTTCCCTCAGGCCGTAGCTGAGGCAAGAGTCATCCATTGCTGCCAGGGTGCTTTTGGTATCTTCAGTCACCTCCAGCCTTTAAAAGAACAAAATTTTGTTACCATTTCAGCTACTTGGACTGAACCTCTTGGGATAATATTAACAGTTGTTAAACCTAATAATGTTATTTTTATTGTATAAAAACATTCCTGCCTCATAAATCACCGAGCATTTCTGTCACTTAGCATTTCTCAAAAAAACAGTGCAACAGTGATATCTAAATATTTTTTGGCACTTGAAAAGGAAGTATCATCTATATTCTCTTCTTCATCTGTAGGAAAAAATACCTCAGTACTGCACAAAATTTTCTTACCCTCGTAAGCACGTGAATGTTTTGTGAAGGAAGAGTAGTGGAGGGAAACATACACTTCAAAAGTAAAAGGTGCTTTTCTTTCTGAGGGTGGTTGTTTCCCCAGCTTCTGAAACCTGACCTACTTTCTCTTGTGTCAGTTGTGATATTAGAAATCTCATTAATTGGGCTGTGTGTTGAGACAGACACAACAGGAAAGGTTTATTCTGGCATAATGTGTTCATTGCACCTGTGCTGCTTCCTGGGTGTGTGAACAAGGGGGAGCCACTTCTGCCAGCCAGGGCTCACCTGTGAGCCACTGCACATCAGTGAGGATGGGTCAGCAGTGGTGGTGTCTCTGGGCTTTGTGGCCTGTCTCCTTCTCCTGCCCCTCGGTGAAAGGACTCAGGAGTCCCAAAGGGAATGAATGCATGGATAGCTGGATAGGAGAAATGATTGAATGCTAACTGTACTTTCTTTCAAAGTTAAACCTAGATTATCAGTTAGGGAGCTGGGCATTCAGTTTTCATGGGTTAGCTTGATATCAAAAGGTTGTCCAAGCTTTAAAACTGCTTTCAGGAGAAGGAAATAAATAGCTGTGTCTTCTGTGTTGCAAGTACAAGTATATACAAGGCTGGGGAACACCCCTGTTGTTTCTGGCAGCCTGTGCTGTATGTGGTACCTGTGAATGTTTCTCCAGTTGAAATTTTTATTCCGCATCACCACAGGAGGAGCTGGATTCATTATGGTGTTGTTGTTAGTGCACTGGGTAAGACAAGGTGTTGTAAGGACACAGCAGAGACCATCAGCAACTTCTGAACAGGGAAGTGAATACACAGACAGTTAATACTTGCGTGCTCAAATAAACAGTTTTGGACTCAGCAGTAGCAGTCAAAAATTTCATGTTCTCGGCAAGGACACAGTAACACAGGCTTAATTTTTTTCCTTTCCTCATACCTTTGCTTTTTAGTTTATCATTGTATTCATGCAGTACAAATGAGAAACTGAGATACAGAAAGACAAAGTGACTTGCTCAAAGACTAGAAGGAAGTTTGTGACAGAGCAGAAACTTAAACCCAGTTTTTCTGAGCCCTCAGTGAGTTCTGCTTTTGCCTCCTATTGTCTCAGCCATGAGTGCAAAAAAGATCAGATTGGATTGTGTGTGCACCTCTTCTTCTGTGGAACATGACTGTGGAATGAATCAAAGTTCACATGTTACTTTCATCAGTGTTTCTGCTCTCTACCCTCTTCCTGCTCCACTAGGAACATCACAGATTTTCTGCCCAAGAAGGGAACATCATGGCTGAATGCTGGTGTTCTACATCTCTGAACCTTATTTCCGGGGGAGATTCTGTATCATCTCATGGTAGGGCAAGGAGGAGAGCTAAATCTAACTTTGTCTCCTCTTACACCTATAAATCAAGTAAAAATGTTAATTGTTACAAGTTTTGAGTTCTGCCCCATCCCCGATTTTAGGCTTCAATTGTTTGCTTATTTCTAAATGGTGAAATATGTCAACTAGCTAACATGTAAATACATATATCTCTCCTGCCCAAATTCTTACTTCTCTCTTTATATCATTGGACTTGAAAGTTTCATTTGCTTTTTTTGAATGTGAATATGACTTTTGCCCTCAGTTTATCAGTGTACTCTTCGGCCAGCACGCTTTTTGTTTTACCTATGAAATACTCAGGTATAGTAACTTCACACTTTTAAAATTACACAGTACCCATTGCTTGTTAAAGCACAGAACCTATTGTTCTCTTGTAACTTTTAGGCAATTAGTTTTTTGCAATTTCCTTCCTCGTTTTAGAATGTTCTCATTACAATGTATGGTAACTGCAGCCATTTAATTGTCATTTGTCAAGTTACCTCTCTGACACAGGTTAAATTGCCATAAATCTGGAAAACTGTCATTGAAAAAGGCGTCATCCACTGGACTGATATTAATAACAGTGACTGCTGAATCTAGAATTGAGCTAACAGCATAAGCCCCTTGATTTAAGTTCTGCTGATAAATTCCAGCCATACGCTTCTTCTAAAGTGGTAGGGAAGAAGCTTAAAACATTTCTGAAAATTTTCTGCTGCATATAAGGTTGTGTGCTGTAGTGGTTCTTAAGAGAAATGCACACAGAGAACCTGGTGTTGCATGGCCTGGTGCTATCTGCCTGTCTATATGGCAAATGAATGGATGGCAAACGTGCTCATGGTGGCAGAGTCTAGAACCCAGAGTACATGGCATCTGTACAGCTGAACATTTTTGTATGCTCACACTTGGACTTTAGGTGTGCTCTGAGAGGGGCTGGGTATCCCTGACCTGTGCTGACCTCCAAACTGCATTTGGAAGTTCTCTAGGGAAGTGCTAGACCCTGGTGTTTGGCCCAGATAGTGTTATTGTCATGGTCATACAATATCCTGTACCAATACAGACAGGGCCTATCTGGCTTTATTTAGCTGAGTTCTTGTATTGATTTCAGTTATTCTGTTAAGGGCAACATATTTTTTATTTAGGATGAAAAATAAAGTAAAAGATATAAACCAAAACCGTTTCCATTGCTTGTTCTGTGGCAGTATTTGCAAGTCTTGGACACGGGCAAAATTTCTTGTTCTGGACCTTTGACAGATAGTTTTACAGTTGCCAGTGGAAAATATGTTTGTTCTGCACTTGTTTTTACCTGAGTAGTGATTGACAAGATCTTCAAGGCACTGGAAGGTTTGCCGTGGAGAGATGTAATACCAGTTATTCGGAAGGCGGAAGATCCTGTAATGTTTCACTTGCCTGTGCCTCACTGACAAGGAGTATAACCCTGGAGAGAGAGAAGAACTAATTACACCAAAGTAGGGCTGCAGTTCTGATTGGGTATCTGTAGCAGAATACAGTATCTGTAAGATATGGTGCCGTTACTCAAAACATCTCAGAAAGAATTGAAAAAAAAGAGTGGCCATCCTAATTCATACTTATATAGTATAATTTATATATATAGGTAAATATAATAAAGGCTATAACATGGCCTGAGATTTTGGTTTAAATTTGTGATGTGCTTTTCCTTTATTTTTGCTGGTATGGGATCTTTTGAAATGGCGTAAAGGAAATAGGACTTTACAGAAGTTGTTTGCCTTCCACTGAACAGGGAGATCAGACTCAGAGGCTGGTATTCTGATTTAGTCAGCTTCGAGTAATGCAGTAGCTGAGACCTGATAATGCAGACCTGGCAGGAAATGGCCACTTGGATTTTAACTTTCCTTTGTTTAGAATGGTTTTGCAGCATCTGTTGGCGAGGACTGAATGCTAATCCTAAATTTCTTTGAATTTAATATAGATATTAAGAAACTATTGGCCTGTGGTATGCAAGAGGTCAGGATACATGATGTATTATTCCCTTTCACCTGTAGTATTATGATATTAGGATGTGTTCTGGTGCTTCAGAAAAGGAAGACAGCACATTGCAGATAGGAGATTTGTTCAGCCTGGAGAAGAGGAGACTAAGGGGAGACTTCATAGATGTATTCAGCTTCCTCGTGAGGGGAAGTTGAGGGGCAGGCACTGATCTCTTGTTGCTGGTGACCAGTGGCAGGACCCGAGAATGGCCTGGAGCTGTGTCAAGGGAGGTTTAGTTTGGATATCAGGAAAAGGTTTTTCACCCAGAGGGTTGTTGGGCATTAGAACAGGCTCCCCAGGGCAGTGGTCGCAGCACCAGCCTGACAGAGCTCAAGGAGTGTTTGGACAATGCTCTCAGGGACATGGTGGGATCCTTGGGGTGGTCCTGTGCAGGGCCAGGAGTTGGACTCAGTGATCCCTGTGGGTCCTTTACAACTCAAAATATTCTAAGATTCTGTTTCTGTGTCCCCACTGAAGAAAAAGAAAGTATAACATTGGTACAGTAAATTCCTATGTAGCAAAAGAAAGAAAATAAAATTGAGGGCCTGTAATTTTTAAAAAGTAAATAAAAGATCCCCCCCATCCCCTCCGTTTATATAGGAAACACACTTATCAGCCACCCCCCTACTGGGTGGGCATTTTCCAGCTTCTTGAATCAATCTTTTGTGGACCAAGGCAAAGCTGTGACTTTTCCTCCATTGAAAAGTCCCACTGCCTCATGAGGTTTGCATGCGACCAAAGTAAATAATAGTGTTTAAACAACTGTGTCTTGTTTGTGCTGCTGCCCGTGGAACTTTCCATGGCCATCAATAACCCTGTTTCCAGTAGGTGACTGGTGAAGGCTGGCACACTGCACTGGGTGTCTTCACCTTCCCATTATATACATTTTCTGGTTTTGGACTGAGCCGTGTGAAAACTTGTAATGCCTGAGATCAAGAGGGGAAAAAATCTGTATTGTCTCACCTTTCCTAGTTTCACTCTCTCTGATCATGAAGGATCCGACCTTGGTGTTGGGTAGCTGTAGCAGTTCCTCTGCTTTTTCTCTTCCCAGCCCTTCAAATAACCAACTGTGAAGCAGGAAAAAACAAATTCTGAAATTTGGACACCAGTGAAACAGAGAACAGCATGTGGCTGTGAAAGTGCTGCATTAGCCAGAAAAAGGGAATGCAAAAATAACACTGTAGCTTTCTGTAGTTATTCTCTCAACTGTGTTCAGGCATATTTCCCCAGTTTATGGAGAAAATTTTGATGGTTTTGAGTTCCATAAACTTTTGTGAGGCTAAGAGAAGAGTCATAAGGTTTGGACTTATTAGGAAAAACAGAACTTTTTGAGCTGCTTTGATCTGAATTGCTGGGGACAGATCCATGTGTTATATTGATGACATCTGTGGCATTAGTCAAATCTCTCTTTTTCATTTAAACCACTTTTGTTAACCCCAAATTGTATCATCAATAAACCCCCAATAAGTCACAATTATTTTGCTTCTTCTAGGGAACAGTCCAACCATTTAAGTTAATGGGCTTTGGGGATGAGGGAAAGTGGAATTAGTCCTACAAATTTTCACCTTAGCTTGGTGCACTGCTGTGTTTTGCCACAGCCAGTGTTTCACCACGCAGCTGGGCTTGCTCAGCTGGTCAACAGTTACTGGCATTTTATTTTAAAGTTGTTCTCATGTCTTTGACCCAGTCTGCTGTCATTAAAGCTTCAGACAGTAGCTTCCATTACCCCACATCTCTGCCCTGCCTTTGGGAAAGCATGCCTTTTTCAGGAGGATGTAAAACCATGTTAAAATTTAAGCACTTGCATAGTTCACAGTGACATTCACAGTTCATATCCTTAAAATTAAACAGGTATTAAAACATTTGCCAGAAAACTTTTAAGTGTGTGCTTTAATGTTTTTTTTTTCCTGAGTGGTGTCTATGGCAACAAGAAATGTCTGAAATTTCCTTAGTTCTTCCAGTGAGAAAGTTTACATTCTTGAATGACTTATTAGTGTTTCTATTTGTTCTTTTTGGCCTGTTTTTCGTGAGCAAACCTAGCTTGAATTTTACTCTATGTAAATATTAAAATCCATTCTAAATAGGCTCTCTTCACCAATGCCTTAAAGTTAGAGATCAGTCCATGCAGAAGTATATTAAATATCTTATATGCCATTTGAGGTGGTTTTGGCTCTTTCCAGCATTTAAAAGAATGATTTTCCTTTTCATTTAGTCTAAATTTATATGTGGATTTGATGTTCTCAGTTTTCAAAAGAGCTATTTTAGACTGTCAATAAATAAAATTTCTGTCTGTCAAGTCACTATTGGCATTGTTTGGATTACGACTCTGAGTAATCAGAGGAGATTATGTAAAACTGTGGTGTTGAAAGGCTGTGGGAAATGCATTTACTTACCCATGATAAACCTTTGCTACATATTTTCCTGGAATATAGTTTTCTCGACCCGTTGTAAGGGAATGGACTCTCCACCAACCTCCTTCACTGTGTGAAAACAGGAGAAGGGATATTTTCAGATGTATTTTCAGAATTTGTCATCATTTTGGAAATTAGTGAAGACATTCAGTTCAGCCTGCGTCCTTCTGTGTGTGCTCCTGAAACTATGTATTCAGAAAGGAACCCAGTTTGGTTTCATTTAGAGTAGTTCCATTTCTAAACCTACTTGAGAATTAAATTTGGACACAGAAATAAGCTACATTTGTTCCATTTAAATTACGTAAGTAATAAAATATTTTTCTGTAGTTGAAAGAGGAAGGGTAAATACTCAGAGGTTAAACCATGCTGTGCTCTGCCTTCCCACAGCTAGGCTTGTACTGGTGTCCAAGATACTCAGTTTACAGCTGAGTGTGTTGTGTCTGGACAGCCCTGTAACACCAGGGTAGAGGTTCCTGGGAAATGGAGCCTGTCTGCTTGGGAACAGGCTTTCAGTCCAACAGAGCCTCGTTCGTGGTTTGCTCTTTTCTTTGTCTTCCATGAGCTGCAGACCAGATTCCAATAAAAAAAGACCTTGTAGCTAAAGCTGCAGACGTGTATTTTCCCCAATATATCTTAGGTTACTGATGTGATTCCGAATGCTGTCTTTGGCTCTTGAATCCCTTCAGAAATACAGGGTACCAAGAATTTTCACAGGCACATATAGAGCTTTACTCATAGTGCAAGGATGCTGATGACCGATAGCTTCTCTCCACCTTCACTTTAAGAGTTTGAATCCAAATAATAGTGTCTTGTATTTGAATGCTGTTTTTGTGGATGTTCATATAAATGCTCCCAAAATAATGTCCAGACTGCAGACCAGAGTCTCAGTGTGTGTTGAAACAGCTGAGTTGAAATCACTTAGGTTAGATGTCATGAGTTATAGCTGCTGGGACCGTGGTCCAGAATGTCTGTGCTGAGGGGAAAAGGGAAGTATCTACTGGTTGGAGCTGGAAATTTTGGGATACCTCAAAAGTTTTGTATTTGGTTTTCCAGCTGAAGTGAATTTATCTATTAGAACTTTAGGTTATTTTGGTCTTTTTTTATTCCAGAACTCTCCTAGACAGAACCAAGAATTGCAATGAGAAAAAAACCGGAGAGACTAATCATCTCTCTCTCTCCAAACTGTAATATTACTAACCCTGAAAAATCTCTCTGATGATTAAAAATCCCAAAGCAGCACATGTCTTCTGGGGCAGGAACTACAGAAATTATGTAGATTGGGGCAAATCTTGGAGGACATTTGGTTTGACTACTGCCAACCAAATGCAGTTGTTCATCTGGTAATGAAAGGTGCCTGACCAGTGTGGGGAGTGAGAATCTGTGCCAGTGGTGCTTATCTGATTCTGCCAATCCAGAGCAGTCACAAATATCTGTGAGGAGTTGCATTTCCTGTGGTGTTTCCATATGTCCTGTTCCTGGCAGAGCTGGTGGGGCTGATTACCACTACTCATCATTACTTTGGTAGAAGGCTGAAAAGCTGCTGTTGTAGGAGCAGTAGGTGCTGCCTGCTTATGCTGATTGCTCTGTGGTGACTCCTCATCACCTGTGCTCTGGTCATGCCATGCTACTCTTCTTTTTTACTGTATTTTACCTCTTTAAATGATTTGGGAAAGAGAATTACTGCTTATGAACAGGAAGAGGCTGCAGACAAACAATTCTTACTGACATCAGCACATGTCCCAGTAGGGGAGAACAGGTCCTTCATTAGGACACTGTGGTTTGCATAGAGCTTTGGACTGCCTTGTCTTCTGTGAACAAGCTCATGATTCAAAACAGGAAGACGAAAGTTCCCATCAAGGCTTGCTTTGGCTCTTATTTATCCATCAGGAGAAGCCCTTGATCACTGCACAACAAACATGTCAAAAACTTCTGCTGCAAAAGCCTGTTCTTCTGGAAGTTGTTCCTGCAGTAGATTATACTTTGCAGCACGTGTATGCACATGATGTGCCACACATATAATTCCCATTGATACAGGCATAGGCAGTCACATGGTGGTGTGAGAGCCTGTAGATGATGAAAGCTGAGAGTGAGGCTTTAAGCTGGAATTTCCAAGGTAAAGCAGTTGTTGTACCATGTCATGTATGTTCTGCAAACTGCAGCGAGGTTTATACTGCTAGAAGCTACCAGAGAAGAATGCCCCTGGTTTAGAGGAGCTCTCCATCAGCAGAAAATTTATCTGGTGTTATTGTCTGAGCCTTGGGACCTTGAGGTTCAGGGAGGCAGGGAAAGCACTGTGTCAGCAGAACACAAGTGCAGCCATTCTGGGTCAGACCAAAGGCCCACACAGGACTGTGTCTTGTGACTGACAAAGGCCACAGCAGGTCATGGTGGCCTGGAGAAGAGTCTGAGAATTCATCAGTCGTCCATGATGCTTCTCTTGAGTACCTCTCTCCTCCAGCCATTTGACTGTCTGGTTGAGAATTTTTTTTACCTGAATTTAGATGTCCTCAGAGGATTTCTCTGCTATTAATGTGTCTGGTCTCCCATTGAATCCATCTGCTCCATCAGCTGCAAAAATGAAGTCTTTCATTTCATTTTGAGCAGTGCAAATAGTGGCTGTGGGGCCACTACTGGAGTAACTTCCAAGAGGTCACTGTGTGCTGATATAAGTTGTGCATAGAAGAACATCAGAGCTGCTGGCTTCCATTTTTCAGGAAGTTCACTCATTCCTGTGTCTGGCAATACTTGCACTATGCTTAAGGTCAGTCTGAACTAGTGCTCTTAAGCCTACTTCCTTCTGAGGTTCTTAAACTCTTTGAGTGGAACTGGCTGAGAAATTGCTGACTTGTTTTTTTTCCTCACTAAGAAAATGCAGAATCAATTCAAATAGAAAAAGAAGAAAAAACCTCCCACTTTTTATTTTATTTTTGTTAGATTTGCTTAAATCAGGAGGAAATTCTAAGACTTAATCATAATGGAATTGTTAGATTAAAAAAGATGAGAGAGAAAATGACAGACACACTTGACATAAAGAAATTCAGAATGATTTTCCTTTTCTTTGTGATTCAAACTATTTTGGCTCACACTCTGTTTTCCACTAACATTTGAGGAATACTTTCTCATAATCATTTTTCAAAGTTGAAAAATGATTTTATGAAATTCTTTTCTGAGTCCTATTTTAGAATAGAGTCTGAATCCAGCTTGAGAAACATAAGAGAAATCTAAGGATCAAAGAACAATCTGTAATCCCAAATCCTTAAACTACATGGAAATTTACACTATGGCTAAGCATCCTTCCTAGAAAATTCTGAACTTGGTTCATTTTAAGGAACTGCATGCAGTTTGGGCCAGGTGCATAAAACAGAGCTTTGCTTCAATTGTAATAAAACCTAATTTAAAGATAAATTGATCAACTTACTCTGATAGCACACGTAGTTTTTCCCCTACATGAAATATAGGTTGGCTTATGTCTGCTGAAGGATAGTCATAGAGAACAGCAAGGAAGTCACTTTCCTGACCTGTGAAAGAAGAAAGAAAATATCACTTAAAACAGAGGTAGAGTTCTGAAACAGAAATTTAATTTTCATTAAGTATGATAGATTTTATGAAGTAGGTCAAATGGGAAAACAAAATCTCTGAAATGTGACTTAATTAACATAAAGAGCAAACTATAGATTTATAAGAGGAATGTGAAAATACTAGAAATGAAAAAGTCATGTGGTTAATTGTAAGTGACTAAATTTAGACCACCTTTTCTAGTAATTACCATATTTAAAGGACATATTCAGTTTCCAAGTGAAAAAATTAGTAAGTATTTATAGTATTAGGAAGTAACCCAGTTTGATTAATGCCACTGTCTCTAATTGCCTCCAGCTACAGTTTTGTCACATTATATTTAAGAAAAGGAAGATGCATGTTGAATTGTTCCATCATTTAACACCACTGATACTTTTTAAAGGTATGAAATTAATTTAGATCGAGTTCAATGAGAGTATGGCGGTTATTGCCCATTTCCATCACTTTTTAAAGGAGCTTGATGATCAAGCACTGCACTTTGTTCTCACCCTTGCATGGAAAGTGTACTAGAGCTTCAATGAAAGAAAAGAGGCACATGGGTGTTTAAGATTAGAGCATTGTACAGTGGCAATTTGCAGAGCTGAGGTCGGCAAAGAGATGAGACCTTTTACATCAGCTGGGATGACTCTGGGTCTGTGTAGGACGTGCTGAGTCTCCTGGGTTTCTGAAGGATGGAGCACTTTAC
Organism: Platysteira castanea; assembly: GCA_013397175.1. Lineage (NCBI taxonomy): Eukaryota > Metazoa > Chordata > Aves > Passeriformes > Platysteira > Platysteira castanea. The sequence goes on from VYXC01008892.1 coordinate 218,255, forward strand.
ACAAGACTGGGACTATTGACCATAAAATGCTCCTCATCCTGCTGCAGTCTGTGGTGCCCAGTAAATGCTGACAGCTGGGAGACTCAGAAATGTGTCAGGCTGGGTGTTTTGAGCTCTTTGGCAGAAGTCCTGGCAAGAGGGATTTTGCCATATACCGCCTGTGTTTCTCCTGGAAGCAGTTCCTTCCCTCTGCACATCTCAGTACCTTCCACCAGCTCACAGGGAGACAAAGCTTCCCTCTGCCTCCACCAGGATCAGTGCCCTGATCCTTAGGAACACCTAAGGATCTAGCAGTACATTTGCAGAGGTGGTTTGCTCTCCATACTTTCCTCTCTGTGCAGCCCAACATGTATAAAAACAGGTGTGAAGATGCCCCAGGAGAGAAAGAAATTAGACAGAGAGATAGACATACTGTATCTTGTTATTTTTTCTCATTTAATATAGATTCCTTGCCAACTTCTCTTTAAGGCTTTTTAGGGAAACCTAGATGCAACATCCTGAATGAATGCTGAAACTGGCTCTGTGTTTTCAGCCTGTGTTTCTCAGGGCCTTAGAAACAACTCACAGAAATAAAGATAAACAGCTGAAGGAAACATGAAGAAAAAAAACAAAACAGGTTATGCAGAGAAGCTGTGGATGCCCCATCCCTGGAAATGTTCAAGGCCAGGTTGGATGGGGCCTGAGCAACTTGATCTAGTGGAAAGCATCCCTGCCCATGGCAGTGGGATTGGAATTAGATGATCTTTAAGATCCCTTCCAACCCAAATCATTCTATGATTATTTTGAGAGTGTGTTTAGTATTAGTATTGCCATGGTTTTCTTAGCTGATCAGTGTCACTGAATTAAACAGGACTAGTGCAGTACAGCCAACCACTGTGATTTGTCTAATACAATTTATTATACACTTAATTCAGCTCTACTGAAGACATTCTGTGCTAAGCCTTTGATGGCTTCCTTGTTCTGCACAGAAAATCTAGTGGCACTTTCCTGTCTGTGAAACTATTTAGTACCCGAGGCTAATAAGACCTAAACATTGACACTAAGTCTTTTCTGACAAAACAAAATCTTTACCCAGGACTACTACAAGAAATAGAGGCCAGAAGGTGCATTTTAAAAATAGCAAAATGCGGATGAAGTGCCATCACTTAATTTCTCATTGCAGATTGCAATACAACATGTAATACTACGTGGAATATAACTTCTTTTAGCTTAAGGACAATGTCTTTAGCAATTTTTTTAATATATTTATGCTGTTTATTTATAAATATTCTGCTTCCATAGTGAAAGAGTGGAAAACAAATGCTTGTCTGCTCTCCTTCCTTGCGTACTGGTTATTTGCATTTCGTTATGCACTGTGGGGTACATGACTTTTTCTCTACTCTAGCAAGACCTGTTACTTTGCTTACACTTTCATATTTATATTAATTTTTTGTTTCAATTTTGCATGGCAATTTGTAGTTCTGAAAAGGAAGGAATTTATCAGGGTATTACCTTCCACATCCATGCAAATGTTACCTCTTAAACTGCATACAGTTATATAAAAGTGTGAGGAAAGTAGAGAACCCCCTCCTTCTTCACTGCTTTTTGCTTGGTATTTAAGTCAAACCTCACTGGGTTTTTTGGTCATGCAAAATACCCCACCACACTCTACAGCATTTCACAGAACCTGTACAAGCTCCTTACAAACACAAAAGCCTGGAAACAGGAACTAAACAAATTACACTCTTTCTCCACACCTAAATTTCACAGTGATCTGACAGATTTGATCTCATAAGCTCCCCACACTTTCATGATGTAGAAGAAAAAGATTTGCCTGAATTTATCTAACACAAGCTCTCCTCCGCAGTGCAAGTGTAGGTTACATCTGAAATGGAACAACTCAAAAGTTAGAGTGGAAAGATCGAAGCACAATCGTTTCCACTGAATCAGGTGTTAATTCTGGGTGGGGTTTTTTTGGAGTAGGAAATAAATGTGAAATACATGCTAATTTTAGAAGTCTTCACACCTGCATGTCTTGCAAAGTGTGAGACTGAATACTGTATCCTTCAAATTATTCATTGGGAATGGACTGTGAAGCATTATTAGAGAGTAGGAAGAGCTTAGGCAGAGCATCCAGATCCAGCTCATTGCCCTCAAAAAGCTGCTGTACTGTGCACTGATGTGGTCCGTGTCCAGAGTGGGAACGAGCTGTTTGGAGTTCAGCTCCATGCATCACCCAGCTTTACTGGCCAGCAGAAATATTATGATTTATAGCATGGTGTGCACCAGAGGGGGTGAAGGAGGGCACTCAAGCATCTGGGAGTCTGCAGCACTGCAAGGTGTGGCTGCAGAGTCACACTTTGGTACCCAAGCTAGGTCTAAACCAGCCAGCTTGGGAAGTGAGAGTTATACAGGTGCAGCCCAAAAGGATTAACCCTTGATTCAGGGTCCCAAAGGAGGACACAGAGGGGCTCGCCCTGGTTACTCTATCATCAGTCCCTGGGTTGTGCCAGGGATGCCTGAACACTGTGCTGGCAGATGGAGTGCAGTCATCCTTGGGGTCCAAATGCTTCCTTGGGAAAGGCAGCTTGTACACTGCTCCCTTTCTCAGGACCAAGGCTGGCACACTGGTGGTGAGGAGAGCACAAGGCTTTGCTTTCAGTGCAGCTTTCAGGCAGCACAAAGGGCTGAAACAGGTCTGATGAACATTCACTCTGCAGACCAAGTCTGCAGGCTCCAGAGATGTGTTTTCTTCCCCCTTTCTGCTGGACACTTTTTGCTTTCATCCTTTCCCTTCATTTTATGTTTCAGTCCTTCATTTTATTCAGTCTCACTGAAATGAGCCAGTGTCAAACCTACTTCTCCTAATAACTATTCCAACTATTGAAAGTCCATGGATTGGAATCTCCACCTCAGTTAAATCAAGTCTGTACCTGGCCTGGTGGAAATCTGTGTTTTGTGATGTGATTTGGAGTTTGATCTGCTCAGGAAGGCAAACAGATACAAACTCACTGGATTAACCCCAACACACACTTTAGTACTGGGTTCCTTTTTAGAAATCTTTTTTCATTGGATTTGAATGATAGTACTGATGTTTGAATTCCAAGCTTTCATCAGCAACATCTAAGCCATTACAAAAGATGCTAGTCTGATCCAGACTAAGACATGGATGGATTCAAAGAGCTATGTAGGCTGATCAATCTTAGAATCATAGATGAGCTTGAATTGGAAGGGACCTTTACAGGTCCTCTGAAATGAGCAGGGACATCTTCAACCAGGTCGTGTTACTCAGAGGCCTATCCAACCTGATCTTGAAAGTTCCTACAGGTGGGACATCTATCACCAATCTGGGCAACCTGGTCTAGTGTTGCACCATCCCCACTGTAAAAAATTTCTTCCTTATATCTAAATCTACCCCATCTTAGTTTAAAACCATTATGCTTTGTTGTGTCACAACAAACTCTGCTATAAAGTCCATCCCCATCTTTCTTATAGCCCCCTTTAAGTATTGGGAACTGCAGTGTCTTCCTGAAGCCTTCTCTTCTCCAGGCTGAATAACCCCAACTCTCCCAAGTTTTCCTCATAGCAGAGGTGTTCCATCACTCTGACAATTTTTGTGGCAAAACCCTTGCCTTCGGATGAGTAAACATAGGTATCTGGTGCAATTTCAGCTATGAGAGTACCCGAGATTTCCCTGAGTGCTTGGCAGGTGCCACTGCAGCTACAGGAGACTTCTTGTCTCCCCAGGTGGTAGCAGAAGGTCAGGCAAGGTTTAACACCACACCTTTCTAGATGTGCTAGACGTGTAGGAGAGAGCAAGTAGATTGAGTCCTGAATTCCTAAGTGGATATTTTCCCCCTGTAATCACTGTGCTATCAGTGTTTACTGAGGTGTCTTTCAGGGGTATGTTCTATTTCCATCACAGGGAGGCTGCTGGTGTTTTTACCCCTGACACAGTCTGACTTTTAGTGTATGCAGGACCAGTACAAAGTCAGTGACAGCTATGGCATGCTCATCAATGAGGTCCTGCTCTGAGTGAGTGCATGTCTCTGTTTGGGTGCTTATTTGTGGTATTTGTGTCAGCAGTTGTTGGGAATATCAGCATAAGGCACTCTTCTTCCCAAAAGAGAAATTGTAGTAATATGCTGAGTAGTATTTGGTCTCTGCTATAGCAGGACCTCTATGGCTGCAAGGCTGCCCATCTCAGCTGGTGCCTGATCATACTAAAAGCAGGGCTGAGTTTCCTTGCAGGAGAAATGAAACCAGACTGATTCCTTATCCTTATAATAATGAACAGCCCAATTGGAAAATCTTTCATGGAAAATACCCAAAATTTTGATTAATGCCTTCCCCCCGTTAAAAAAAAAAAAAAANAAAAAAAAAAAAAAAAAAAAAAAGACAATTAAAAAAACCCCACCCGCAAACGCAAAGGAAAAAACACAAAATTGTTTTCTCTTCTTCACCTTTGGGGAGTGATTTATTGCAGCTCTTGTGCCAGCTGCCTGTATTAGTGCACCATGAGGGCTGAGGCTGTACTGATTCTCCACCCACTGACTCCCAGTTTGTAGCAGCAGATCACCAAATCCCTCTTTCTTTCTCCCTCCGATGCATGACCTCTACCAGCCTAGAGAGGCGCAGGGAGGGATTTGCAACCTGATTTATTCACGAGTGGATCCAGAGGGCAGATGTGCTATATTCTGTTTTGGCAGCTTGCCCTGTGAAACTTGTATTCCTCTATAGCCTTTATGGATAAACCTGGTGACAGGTTGGCTGTGTGCTAATTTTAATGCAATTATCTGACAGTGGATGGAAATGAGGTTCAATGCAAGCATAACATCATTAAAATTTTTAACCTTAAATGAAGGAACCCCAAATTTCAAGAATAAATTTGTATAAAATATCACATGCAATTATGTCAAAACACAGCATTCCTGGTTTCTGAAGTAACGTTTCTGTGCTTTCTGATTTGAAAAGAACATCTTTCAAGGAGCAACAGCAAATAATATGTTTAACATTTGGGGTTTTTAATTAAAGTGCTTCTTAGAAAATGAGCTAGAACGTAGCTAAATATAAGCACTGTCTGGTGGATGCCCTCCTGCTCTCACAGCAGCCACGCACTTGCCTGCTCTTGTCAGGCGGGTGAAGACAGACACATGGCTGAGTCTATCGCATATCGTGAACGTTGTTTTCTCTCGAAAGGAATGAAATGAGTGCTTACCCGTTTGGCTCGGCATGTTTGTTTCCTCAGATGCTCTTGGAGTTTTCACAGCATTTCCCATTGTGCTCACTAATTCCGTCAAAGTTCTTCGGACCTAAATCAAAGCAGACATTGAAATTTAACATCACAAGAACACCTGCTGTGCCAACAGATGAGAAATGACCTCGTTTGGGCGTCTCCAATTTCGCACAGTTTTGCTTTTGAGAACTGTTGTGTCAAATTCATGCGAGAGTTTTACATACTCGCTAAACTCTCACCACTTTGGTGCTTTTATCGGGGGAATAGCAGAAAACCACAGCTAGGGAAGTTGCTCAGAAGAACATGATGTAGTAAAAGTTTCCATTACCAGTACCTCAGCACAATAGGAAGTAACAGCAGAGCTGTGCCCATATGGGCATCTCATATACAAAATGTTTTTTCAGCATTTGGGGTTCTGAGGCTACAAAGAATCTAATTAGACTGATGTCCCTGGTTTTCAGCACTGTGTGTATATTATGTTGGTTTACTACTGAACACAAAGAACATAGCTTGGTAGATTTGGGCTTTTTTCTGATGCAGTTGTGCCCTCAGCAAATGTGGGCAATTTTGTTTTTTTAAATAACACCTTGCCTAGAAAAATGTTTGTTCTCAAAAGAGTCCTTCTGCATAAAGCCAGCAGTGAAAATTCTTCAGATACTTATCTTAAAACCTTTTGGTGGTTGTACAAGAAACAGTATCAGACAACTGTGGAATTAAATACTGTGAGAGGAACAGTTCCTTCTCATAGTTTTGCTGCAGCCATCCTAATTCTCCCTGACAGAGGACAGAGAGAAAAACATTTTGAATGTGGAAGGTGTCTCATGCTACAGTATATTTTCAGAGGCAGAGGACAATAAGCTATATCTATTTAAAAACTACATTAAAGCAAAATAACACAACCAGCTGATGGGCAATTATTTCTTAAGAATTTATTTCTGTCCATTGCCCTGTTAAAAACTTAACAGGAGCTCTAGCAGCATTGTGTGAGTGTTCTGCATCTTGTGACCTTTTCTAGCTTAAATATTTCAAAGATGATTACTGACTCTGGTGTGCTGCTCTTCACTTATGCAGGCAAGAGCCTGATGGCGTCAGCTGGAGAGGTGTCCAACCTGAGAAGTAGAACTGCTGACACCAGCAAGCCTTCATTGCTAATCGTTTTTTTGGAATAAGATTGGGAGAATTTCAGTATGTTGATTAATACCATACATTTTTAACGTCTTACAGACAGTTTAGGAAGACATCCTACAGAATAAAATGGCATTCCAAGGAAAGAAAATTCATCCCTTATCAAATGCAAGGAGCTCAGTGCTAGAACAGATGGTGGTGCGCAGTTTGACTCCATCTCATCTGCTTTCCAAGCTTCTTAGTGCTTGTTCCCAAAGGCTCTTTGCTAGAATTCTCTATTTCACTGGCCAAATGGCACATTACCCCTCATCTTTCTGCACTCAGAACTGGCTTGTGGCACATCTGGAGGGTGCAGCTGTGCCAGTGTCTTTCTGATGAGCATCTGAAACTTACTTTCACAAGAACAAAAACGTGTTTCATTGCCTGATTGAAGAAGGCTAGAAGCTAAATAGAATAGCACCCTCAAATTTAAATAAACTACTTGGATATTCATGTTTAAAAAAGGTCTTTTGATAGAAAACAAAAATTATATTTCTCCATGTAATTGCACCTAAATTTCTAAAACTGAAACCAGAATTCACCTTGTCAGGCACTGTCTGCTTGCAAGATCATAATTTCCTGATCTAATTATGAATATTTTTCTGCAAGACCCAATTTTAATTTATTAGATATTTTTCTTTTATTCCATCAAGGATAAGAGGTAAATCCATAGGAGTAGTGCAGCCAGTACTTTGGCTACAGATATTATAGATGATCCTGGCTCATCTTCAAATTAGCCAGAAAAATTTCCTGGACACAGCAATGTAGAGCTCAACAGGGCTAAAAATGTCAGCAGGATAGTGAGATAAATACCTGGACTGATAACCTCTACTGAGCTCTGTGCTCTTGCAGATGCATTTTTGCAGTAATTTAAAAGGGAAGCTCAAGTCTTGCTCAGTGTATAGAATCTAAGCTGCAGTTACCAAAAATGTTGTGCAAGTCCAGATAGATGGCAAGAATGACAGCATAAACATCTTATGTGGATCTATAATTTTGGCACATGCAATTGATATTTAGATGAGAATTGCTTGAATTTTGTGTCCCAAAAGTCTGGGGAAAAAAAAAAAAGGAGTCCTACCTCTAAGTATCACTACATGCTGGGGAGAAGGATGACTTTGTCATCCTACAAGTGTCAGGGTTGTGACCAAGGGCCTTCTTCCTACTCCTAATTTCAGATGTGCCTGAGTCACTTTGGAAAGCGATATGTAGTATTTATGTGCTGTGGAAAGAATTCTAAAAATTTTACTTTAGGCTTTCAATCTTTCTAAGAGCACAGCACATTTCACCAAGACACCTTCGTTTTTCTAGATGGTATTTAAGGATCTAAACTCTAAACATTGCTGTAAAAATACCTGAAGTGTTTCTTCAGGGTTGCTTATACATTTAAACCACTTGCAATTAAACCACTGTCTAGTCCAGAGGGATTAAATACTGGGCAACAGGCAAGTTCCTACTTCGTATTTGTTTAGAGCACATCCAAAACTGGCCTGGTTCCCTTCTGCCGTACCAGGCATCGTTGTTCTCGAACGACCCCTGAAGTCATCAGGTCAGAGCGTGCAGCTCTGTGCTGCTGCCTTAGATGTGGAAGAATCTGACTGTGGAAAATGCAAACATTACAAAGTTCTTTCAGTAAGAGTAAAGAGCAGTGACGTCTTGGACTTTGCCATCACTAACGTGGCACTTTTCTGAGTCTCGTTGCATTTTCCGTGCTCTTTTACTGTCACTGCCATTGGCAGCATAAAGTCGTGAAAGGGACAGAAAGTTCAAGATGTTCTCCAGACTCACGGCAGAAGTGCTCAATAAATATAAAAAAATGGAAAGCTCTGACCCTTGCTGTTAATTCACTTAACCAAAGTGATTAAAAGGAAAATGAGGAATCAGACTAGGTCTTACTACTAAGGCCACTTGTCATTATGCACATGGGCAGAGTGAAGGTTCCAATAGTCCAGTCAAAGGTGGTGGAGTGAATGTTCTGAGGTATGACTCAACCTTCAGATGTCTGAAAATGGGGTGAAAATGGAAGGAACTGGAAGTTTTGTTTGGGATAGGGCAGGCAAAAGATCGTTTCTGCTTGCTTGCTGGCAATGGCTTATCTAGACTAAGAGTGTACAAACTGAAGTCGTAGTTCTAAAACAATGTTTTCTAAAACAAGTTACTCGCAAGTGAGTGATAGAACTTGGTGGCTGAAGTATCTTGTCCTTGTTTTATTGTCTGTACAATACATTCCATCGCTGGATGATAAATTCTTGTGTGGTTTTCTGAAATTTTGAGACACTCTGCAAAACTGGACTTACTAGAAGCTTTAAACATCTTGTAAAGCAATTTTTTTCATTGAAATCAAAAAAATGGTAACAGTTTAATGGGTGATAAACTTCTGAAATAGCAAATTTGCTCCAGGCACTGCATCTCACTTGAACTTATTGAATCATATAATAATTTGGGTTGGAAGGGACTTTTTAAGGCCACCTAGTCCAACCCTCCCTCCGTGGATGGGATTTGCAATTAGATCAGGTTGCTCAGAGCCCTGTCCAACCTGGCTTTGAATGTTTCCACGTATGGGGCATCTAACACCTCACTGGACAACCTGTTCTTCACCCCGCTCATTGCAAAAAATTTGGTCCTTTTATCTAAACTTGATGACAGAGTTTGGGATACAAGTAGAAGTGCCATCCTTCCATCAGAGATGCAGATAATTATGCCAGCTCCAAAGAAAATAATTCACTGAAGGTGATGTAGAAAAAACTAAGGAGAAATGATGGACTCTAAACTCACTGTGCCTTATCTACCCCAAGCCCTGCATGGAGTGCTCTGAGGAACCACTGGGCTGCTAGGAACCAAAATCTAACTCTAGCTCTCCTGCTCACAAGCCACCTCCTCAGGCTTGCATGAAAATTTAGTTTTAACTATTAAGACCATATTTGTAGTGTTCCAAGCACTGGTCCTTCCTCCCCTCCCTTTTCCACTTGTGCACGTGGTGTCCAAGGAGAGGCGTCCGCTGCAGCCACGGCTGTTTGCACACAGCTGTTCGGGCTTAGGGATCTTTGCTGCCGAAAGGAAGGTGAGGAAACATCTACAGTCCCAGTCCAGCTTTGTGTCCTATTTATCAGAACTCTCAGCAGATATGAATTCTTCACCTGTCAAGACTGGAATCCCACTGATCTGCATTGTGTGACCCGAAAACCTGTGGTACAGTTTTCCCCTTCTGTTCCTGTGTGCAGCACATGCAGCAATAACTTCCTCTTGCAGAATTTGTTCTCTGAGAAAACGTGCTTCTGCAGCAGTTAAATAGCATGGAACATAAGAAAGTCTGCCACTTGGTGAGAACTTTTTCAAAGTTGTATTTAATATGATTGAGAATTAGTAAATACAAAGAAATGAAAATAATAAGAGGAATAAAAAGGCAAGATAAGCACATGAGTAAAGCCCTCCTACAAAGAATACCGTAGACTAGTAAAATTAGAACATTTATCATTCCTGAGATGCTGTGCCTTATTTTATTTTTGTTTCCTGATATTCACATCTATACTGCCAAGATTTTATGATTTAATTCTCAATAAGGTTCACAGGTAATGTCTGAATCTCATTTAGCTTGAATATGAAAGCACCAGCATACTGTTATTTTTCATGTGGGGAAAGAAAAAGCAAAACAGCTTAGATTTCACAAGCTGTATTTTTTTATGAATTTCCCTTAATTTATCATTAATCAAAATGAACATCCTTTCAGCTTTGAGAGTCTTGTACCTTTGCACTTAGAAAGAATAACATAATGCTCTCATCAAAGTAATTCATAGACACATGCAAACATGAAACAACACAGAAATACCACAATATGCACACTTCTAACACTTTGAATAAAAAGCCCACTAAATGTGGGCTCATATTTTGGTTATAGTGAAATGCACTTTGCCTCAGCATAAGGTCCTAAGCATCTATCTTACTCTGAGGTTTCAGTAGAAATACTCCTTGTCCTGTCTATCTTTAGTGCCACTCCTTATAAAAAGGATCAAGGCAGGCTCTTCTATTTCTGCCTTGGGTGGTACTTGAAATCCACAGTCTGAATACTGTCATTGTTAATGAAATAGAACACCCTTGTATATAAATAAAATTGAAACATTTGGTCTCGTATGCAGATAATCTAAAATATATCACAGCAGTGATTACCTTTAAATGCTAGGCATGGCATTCCAGGTTGCAGTATTTCTGAAAAAAGCCGTAGTCATAGTACTGCTCTCATGCTGCCAGCAAGGTTTAGCTGATCAAGTCGAGGAGCAGCCGGTCGAATGAGTGTGTTGTGAAGTTCATGCTGTCATGTAGAGCAGCATTTGCCAAACAGGCCACATACTTCCTCTCTGAGAAATAAGGAAGGCTCAAAGTGTTTGCAACAGATGAGGTTCCTGTTGCAAGTCACTACTGAAGGCACTTTTTATCTATGGGCTGAGAAAAACAGGGAGGTTTTCAATGTATTGCATCAGGGCGGGTTTTAGCAGATATAAAAAATGAGAAAAATAACCCAGCTTACATTACTTACACAAAAAGAGTTTATTTTTTTTTCCTTCTTCTTCTGAATTTATTTATCCAGTAATGCTCATTCTCCAACTGTTTTGTTTTATGCAGTTTTGCTATTTTTTTTCTGACAGACAGGAAGAGGCACAGAACATTGTTTTCACTCTTACTGAGTCTGAATAGGAATGCAGCCTTTGCATTATGCTTCATTCTGTACCGCAAAATACCTCCGTGCAATAATTAAAGCTTAAGATCAGCAATGAAGAAATATGGATTGAAAGCCTGTCTATGAAGCCCATTTTCACATTATTTGTAAAAAGTGCAGAAGCCTCAGGATCTTCCTCATCTCAGTATTTGAGATGGAGGAACCAAGATACTGGCCTGTTAAATAACCTGAGTAAAGGCACTGAAGAATATTGGACTGTGGATATGAATAGAGAAGTCAAAGGGATTTATTAAGGTTTGCCTTTTGCTTTTTAATCAAGATGTGATCTGAAAAACTCATATCCCTAACATGTAGGAAAATATAAAAAAAAACCCCTACAAACCCAAAGAAAACAAAATAACCCACCAGAAAACCCAACAAGCCCAAGCAGATTTCCTACTTCACACCAGAGTAGCTCCAAGTGCTTATGTGGGAGCTGTTGTGTAACTGTTATAGAAACCAGGAAACACATCAAATCCCCAAAGCTGTGCCAAAATTGGTTATTTTCTAATTTCAGGAGAATATTCTTTCTCTTTGAGGGTCTGTACTAGCAGTCCTCAGTTTGAAGGGACAGGAAAGCACTAGGGAGTTTGATAAGCTAATCACTCCATAGCAGAGCTCCATGGTTACCCTGGCCACTTATATTTTGATTGTTTAGGAGTCTCTTGGTTTCTTCGAATCACAAGGAGGTGACATGCATGTCCCTTAATGGCATTCACCGAACTGATGAACAATGTCTCTGGAATTGCTAAAATATCATGGGTTAGGGGATGTCTGCATGTGGGAATAGGCAGAGGCAGAGACTTTTCCTGATGCTTCTCAGCACCCTCTGCCTTAGGCTGCCTCTGACGGTCTTCGTGCCTTTACAAGAAGTCAGGTTACATCCTAAGATGCACGTGGGAACGGGACAGGTCTCAGAGTGAGCAGGAAAGATTGGTCACACTAAAGGAGAGGTTGGACTTGCTTGATAGAACATGATCTGCTGAAACACAGCAAATCTCAGACACAGTTTGTACCGTGCTTGCAGAGGAGCAGATGAGTTTGCAGAGAAGGGAGGTAAATAGAATTCTCCATTTCTGTGTCATTTCTGCCTGTTGCTGGCGGCTGTCTGCTCTTGTGGGATGATGAGGGCTGGTTTACCCTTTCAGTGCATTTAGCTAATACCATGTTTTAAATAGAATAATTGATAAGGTAGTGTTTACATCTAAATGGAAGAAAGTGCTTGTATGAATTAAGTGGGGCTTTGTATGTCATTTTAGAAGTATTCATATCCTGTTATTCAAGTCACTAACCTGACACAGACACTCTGTGAGTCACTCATGAGAGGAACATTGCCCCTGCAGGGCTGCCTCTGATGTCAGCTAAGACAGGTTTGCAAAGGCTGATGTACAAAAAAGAAATCTTCCTTCTTCAAAATTTTATCTTTTGATATAAGAGAGAACACCCTTGCCTTCACCCCATTCTTATATGGAAATTACAGTCTAGTAGACAATTATGGAGGGAAAAACATTTGTATCTCAGTCTCCCTTTCCATTGCTGGACTGATCTGCCAATTCCCTGTTACACTCCCTGTGCTGGTGTTTGCCAGGTGTCTGCCAAATGTCTTAGCTGTGACAGAGACTCCCTGAGCTGGTCCCAAAGTTTTCTACTTCTCCAGGCTCCTGAAGCCAAACTTCATGAAAGCCTGAAAAAATGACATTAATATCATCACACAGAGCCCTGCAACCTTGGTGTCTCGAAAGCACTTGTCACTATGCAGAATTGGATGTCTAAGGAAAAACAGTGCAGGATGCTGGAAAACAACCCTGCAAGAAAGAAGCAAATAGGCTCCAAATTAAAAACAACTTCTGAAAATATTTTAAATCCAGTCTGTTAAAGAAAAAACTCCAAAGATCATTGGAAAAATGAGTCAATGGTCACTTAGTTGCAGCGTGCTTGTTTTTGCACAGAGAAAAAACAGGATTTAAACAATATCTTTAATCTGGCATTAACTGAAACTTAAGACACCCTCAAACAGAAATAAGCTGCTGTTGTCTGTCCATGAAGTGATTATCTTCAAGCACAAACTGCCAAGGAGAAGGCTGCGGTATCCATTTCTCTGTGTCTCTGAGCCCAGCTTAAATGCTTCATGCAAGATCAGGCTTCAGTCAAATGCAAGCCATGCTTTAAGTGATAGGAAGCACTTGAGCTCAGCAGTCAGGAAATGGAAGAGCCCTGGCTACCCCGGAGGTCAAACCAGATGGTCTGACAGATACTTCTGGCTGGGAACTCTGTGCATCTGAGCCTGGAGAGTGCCTATTTTTAACAAATAAAATATTGCTGTACAGCTGGCTCTTTTGGGAAAGTAAGATTCTCAGGACTGTTTGCCTTAGATGTCTTTTGATCTCATTTTTGGGTGGTGTTACTGTAATTGCTGTTTGCATTGCCTATAGCGTGGTTCAGGGCAGACTGAGAGCCTGCTTTGGTTGCAGCCTTCAGAGAAACTGCGTTCACATGCAGGGAGTGCATGTGCTGAGGAGGCAATGTGGCTCAAGCAAGAATTTCATTTTCAAGTTAGTTTGGAAAAAAAGAAGAGCTCTTGATGTGAGGAGAGGAAGCTGGGTTTGGGTTTGCAGAGTGTGGGTGATAAAATCTAGTTCCAGTGAAGTTTCTAATCATTAGATGTGTTCTGAATAATTTTTGAAAAATTTAGCAGAAGTGAGCTTCCAAACTAAATGAGGAATCAAAAGACATTCAGCACTGCAGCTTATATGGTAATTTACTTTTCCAGCTATGTTGTGAGACAGAGATACAGAGTACAGTGATAGTACTTTGGTGGGTTGACTCTGGCTGGACACCAGGTGCCCACTAAACCTGTTCTGTCACTGCCCTCTTCAGCTGACAGGGGAGAGAAAATATAATTAAAGTCTTGTGGGTCGAGATAAGTAGGGAGAGATCACCCACTCGTTACCATCACAGACAAAACAGGGAAGTTAGTTTAACTTAATTTAATTAGTTTAATTTATTACCAATTAAACAGAGCAGGATAATGAGAAGTAAAGCGCGATTATGACCCTCTAGAATTTCCAACTCTCACTCTTCCTCACAACCCAGCAATTATTTAATTTAGACTCCCTCACTACCAAAACTTGGCCACACAAACCAAGCACAGCTCCATTTATTCTTTTTTATCATCTCATCAGAATATCAGCAAGAGCCTGTGGAGGAAGAATTGGGATGGTCAGGATAGCACCAATGAAAATGTGTTGAGCTATGATGTCCCATAAGAGAGGTCTGCAAGAGGCATCAGCCCTCAGCTGGTCACAGCATGATATCAAGTGAGAATTCACCTTCACATAATACTGATTCATCAGCTTCTCACCACTGTCAGCTGAAACATTTCTTAGTATCCGAATTTCTACTGTGTAGCTGAACCTCTAATATTGAAAAGAGAGATTAGGAAATGCTGACAATGCTCCTGGTCCCTAAACTAAATAGTACTGAAGGCTTTGCCTCCCATTTTCAACGCCATCACTTGTTGCAGTAGATGCTATTGCTCAACACTCTAAAGTTCCTCCTGTTCCTATGAATTTTGGAGAGCAGTGTAACAATGCTGTTGGGGATTGTGTAACACCACTGCAACTGCTTCTTCTTAGCAGTTCAGTACTGAACACTTTTGACTGGGTCGTTGTCAAAAATGTCATCGGAACTTCCTCTGTTGACAGTGGGTCCATCTGTGAGGACAGCTAAAACAAGAAGTGTGAGTGGCTTCAGTTCCCTGTAAATCCCTTCTAAATGATGCTGAGATGGGAAATTCCCAGTGATGGCAAGGTGGCTAATGACTACAGTTTTATTGTGTATGTCATTTTTTTAGAGGTTCGCTTTCAAAAAAGAACTCTGCAGGAATATCTGAAGATTTCACTTGTTAGTTTTAAAAGTGAATTTTTTAGCTCTTGTGTTCATAAGTACAGAAGAATTCCTGGAGAATTAAAAACCAGAAGACTAACAAAAAGAACACAGTGTTTTTTATTCTTGAGCTGATCTCATGATTTTTGGTTTTCTGATTCATGATTCTGTCATGTTGATGGTAATATGGGTGTCATGTAATGGAAATAAATAGGCCCTCCACTATTTCTGCTTCTGCATAAATAGTTCTATTTTTTAAAACACACAAGTCCTCTATTACTGGTACCTGGGACTAATCACACAAAGAAATTATAGTTTTACAGGAAAAAAAGGAAATGCTGAGTGTAGCTCTGTTTTTCTCTGTGTCCTGAGCCAGCCTCTAATGTGGATTCAGTGTTTAGGGAAGATTTCTGTTTAATGTGAAAACTGCAGGCTCAAAAAAGAAAGAATATTAGTTCTGGGCAGTACCATCTTCTGGTCTCACTTATTTGTTCCTGAAGGGTTTTTTTGACAATGATGAAGAAACAATGACCCTGAATTTTGATGTGAATTTGAAAAGCAGAGAACTGGTACAGTTTTGCTTCCATAATTTCTTCCCTAAGAGGAGCCATGTTTCTAAAGCCTGGAACATATTTTGGATGCACCTGGGAAGGAAATATAGTGGTATTGTTTTCAAATACTGCTTGCATGATTCCTCATGTTTCTTTATCACCTGCTTCCAGTCCTAGTAGAAATTAAACATGATTAAAAGTAGTAGATACCACATGTCTTTCAAATCCCAAAGATTTGGTCTTTCAAACCCCAAAGGCCAGACTTGCTTCCTGAATATGGGTGTTACTGAAAAAAGCAAACTGAGGAAGTGGCCATTAACATGGAAAATAGAAGAAAAAGTACAGAATAAAGAGCACATAAACCTGTTGTAACCACACACTGAAAGAAGAGAAAATACCCAGTCAGAGTAAGGCTCCATCGAGCTCTGCTCCCCTCAGAAATGTATTTGCAGAAGTTTGGGGTTTTTCTTTTACTCATTGAGCTTTGACCATATCTGCTGCTAGCCCATACACATCCCGTGCTGTGACATGAAGATTTGCCTGCCTGGGCTTTTAGTTCTGCCCCTGCAGTAGTGAACCTGTGGGACACTTCTATCCAGAACGTTTTGCAGTCTCTGTTTTACTTAGTACATGACCTCAGGGCAATCTTTCAGGTTGTAGATATCCGAGACAGGGAAACATTGCACAGCTTTAAAAATCTCCGTGAGGGGATGTGTTCAAAATCAAGCACACACCAGGATGTTTTGCTTGGTCCCAGTGAATTTGTGGATGCCATATATCATCTGATTTCAGTACTCTTTCCCTACCAAACTTGGCCTTTTAATAGGGCAACTTCAGAATTTCCACAGAAACTGACACTTTCAAAATTTGTGAAACTTCTGGAGTTGTGGAAACTGAAGCCCTTTAATTTTTTATGATTTTGTTTTGCTTTGTTTTAAATGAATGACATTTGGACCTACCAGATACTTGATAAAGCATGCTGATCACGTTCAGATCTGATGTGGAAGGATATGTTTGCCAGATTCGTGGGTAAATATTGTGCAATCCTGGATTTAAATTTTCTGCTATATTGAGGGGGTTCATAATTCCTTACTCCAAATGAAATGCAAGGAAACTACTCTTCTGAGGGAAGCTGACATGGTGTGTTATCCCTTTTCTAGTCTCACTCATCATAGCTCTGACGAACATGCTCTTCCAAAGGCCAGGTTAAAATACATGGTTCTCACTCTGTGTGCTGGGTACCCACCCACAGACAAGATACTGTCATCAAAGATATTTTTCTTTCTCTCTCATGACCAGCTGAGTCAGTGCACCTAGTCAGCAGCTGGCAAATATCGTGCCTTACAAACACAAAATAGGCCACTGCAAATCCCTTGAGAGGATAAAGCCCATTGCTTACTTGAGTTCTCATCTAAACTGAGTGCAGAAGTGAGGAATAAGACCAAGTGGTGTTTATTTCTTCTTCTTTAGTTCTTCCACCCTCTTGAAACTCAAGATGGCTTTTCTAGTGGCCCAGATTAAAAAAATAGGCTTTCCCTTTGCTTATCTGCAGCTATCTGCATCTCAATCATTAAGCTAATAACAACGCTTGTTTTCCAGATCCATTAAAAAATAAGAGAAACCTTTCAGGAAGGTAGTAGCACTGGAAATTCTACATGCAGTGAACTAAAAAGACTGCCTCTACACCCAAACAATAACCTCTTTCTCACTATTTTTGGAAACCAATTTCTCCAGTTGTGAGCAACGGTATCCTATTAGTATCAATGGCTCTGCTTGTTTGAAATATAAAAAATGTCCTGGGTGCTGGCCAGGGCTGCACAGAGCTCTGTGGGCTTAGAGGTTTGAGACAATTTCAATTTAAGGATTTGCTGTTTGTTTTCTGTTTCTTTTTAACTTGCTTTTGGAGACTTGTAATTATGCTTTGAGCAAATTCAGTAAGAAGTAAGTTAATCAGTTCAATAGATCAGGGTCTTTCATGTCATGCATCTCGAGTGTGGGGTTTTTTAGAGGACAGAAGCTAATCTTAGCAGCTACTGTAGTAAACTGATGCAAATGTTTGGAAATTAGTCATTTGAACCATGTCAGAGCTATTCCAGCCTTTCTGTTCTAGGTCAGGTCTTATCAGATTTAAGCTAATTTATCTGCATTTCCAACAGGTAGTTTTCGTGTTTACTCAAAAACGTTGTGCCATCCTTTCTTGTTAAAAACATTTTCTATCTTGTCACAGCTGTAGGAAAAATATGAAGAGTCTGGGGTAGAGACTGGACTGTAGCCTGTGCTCTGGTTTTGATCTTCATGCTCAGTTTAATCTTCTTCAGTTTCCTTTAGCCTTGTGTTCCTCCTTCCTCAGTTCATAGCACTTCCAAACCCTCACTGCTCCTTGTGTTAGCTATCTTTGGTTTCTAGACGAAATTAATTCACATTCAATGTGAATACTTAGTGCTAATTTGTCCTTGTACCAGCATTGCCCCAAGGTAGAAATTGCTCTTCTTTGTGGACATCATGCCTGCTCTCAGTCCTTGTTTATCAGACCTATGATAAAACTCTACTTAGTCTCCTCTTGTAAGGTGGGCTCTCCATTCCCTCATGTGCCTCACAGCACCTTCTTTGTATCTGCTGCTGTATCAGTGTTTCTCCTTCCAGCAGTTTTCAGAAAGATTTGTGATTTGGTTAGAGACAGAATATAGACATATCTCAGACCTTTTCCAAAACAACCACAGCAGAGATGGAAACAGCCAGACCGACCCTTCACACCTTTGCTTTGATCTTTAGAACTTGCTTGTTTTGATTTAAAAGCCAGTGTTTTACCTTCTGCAGCTAGACAGATTTTATTTCTCATCTTTTTTACCTGCACCAGTGAACCAGGTGTTCTGACAACCAATGTTGACTGATATTGTGGGTTTTTTTTCTAGGGAGGCTCAGCTTTTTCTCCGGCATCTATAATTACTACAAGGAGAGCACAGACGCAAGCAGCAGCCCTGGCTGAAGATGTGGGATGCCCTTCATCCACCAGTGAGGAAATTGTAGCCTGCCTTCGCCAGTTGCCTGCTCGTGTCCTCAATGATGCACAGACTAAGGTATAACATAGCAAAACATATGCCATTGGCAAGAAATCAGAAAGTTTCCATTCACAAAAAGCTGTGAGAAAGCTTAAAAAAAAATTTAAACTGAATCCTTGTGAAAGAGGAACTGGACTATTCTTGGTGGAGGGAAGTTGTTGTCCATGACATCCAGCTCTGAGCTATGAATACTCCCAGTTTGATTCTCCTTTAGATTAAATTCCTTTTACGCTGCTTTAATCATGTCTTCTAAAATAAATCTAAATATAGTTTTTTGCCTTCTTTCAGTTCCCTCTTGTCTGGCCCTGGGCGTTACTCTAGAGGAGAGTCAAATGTCTGTAGCTTTAATAACAGAATTTATGCAGAAAATGAAGCAGGGTGGGATGTCAGTGTTATGTATTTGAAGTGGGAGGCTTGTGAAAGCTGCAGTATGAATAATTCTAGAGGTGGATCCTTTAGCCACAAATTAAAACACCCATGGGCAATAAATTTTCTGATGAGGACCAGCATAGAGTCAATCCCTAGTTTAAAACAACATTTTTATGACTATAAGACCATCATTTCTCTTGGTCTCTTCAGCTCATTTCACCTACTAAGACTGTCAGCAAAATCATTGTTTCCTGCAAATGAGGAGTTTGCATTTATAGTACTTGGTAACTTGTTCACTTGAAGGGTATCAGATCAGTTGAATTAAGTATAAATAAAATAGTATTTAAAGAGTAAGCTAAATTGACTGCATAATTCTTTCTTTGTTTTGCCAACATAGCTGCTAGCTATAAGTGGCCCATTCCAGTACTGGGGTCCAGTGATGGATGGAATTTACCTCCGGGAACCTTTGGCTAAAGCCGTGCAGCGCCCTCGGCTCCGGAAAGTAGATCTGCTCATTGGAAGTGCTCAGCAAGATGGGCTCATCAGCAGAGCCAAGGCAATTAAGGTGGGAAGACACTCCCTGTAAATGAACTGATAATATCACTGTGATTATGGTGATGACAGTAATCATATACAGCCTGGAGAAATCCTTTTCGATTTCTAAAAGCTGTGAATTATGTTCCATGGTAATATATAAATACATTGTCCTTCTCCAGCCAGTCATGGTCAGGATGGCTAATGGCATAATAATATTTGTTGAATAACATTTCTATGGCAGATATGAAAATGTAAGAGATCAGAAATTATTTAGCATTTATGTTTTACTGTCTTTAAAATTCTATTTCTAGTTCACTCTCAGTAGTATCTCACAAAGAAGAAAGCAACTTGATTATGAATTTCCTCTCTGCACAGCAGGACTAAGTCAGCATTTTGGGGGTTTTTTTTAGCAACCTTTTCCTCTGTTGCATCCTAGAAGTACATTTTCTCGTAAGGATGATTCTGAATATGGACTAGCTGTAACAAAGAACAGCACTGGCTTGATGTGTGGTCTACGGTTTCCAGATATAAGCTGGTGAAACCAAAAAGAATTGCATCTATGCTGTACTGTCTGTTGTTATCTTGCAATAACTCTATGGATTTTATCTCTTAGAAGGCAGTGAAAGGTCAGTCCCAGCTTCTCTTTGCTGCTAGTCAGTAGCACATAGACCAATTTAATTCAGAATTAATAGCCCACCTAAATTAAGTTCATATTACTTGTTTACTCTCTATCAGAAGTTTCCTGCTCTTATTTAATGTATTTTTCTCTTTTGGAATCAATTGCAAGAGAAAGTTGTAGGAGAAAGGCACAGAAGATATAGTGTGATGCTGGAGGCATACAGATAATGATCCAGACCCTGTGAGAAGGGAATAAACCTCAGTGACCTCATTACAAGTCATGTGATGAAGACTAGGAAGTGAAATTCTTTCCTTTACCCCTATTTCTGTATATGACAGTTGTCTGCAAAATTGAGATGAAATTCCATGATTTATTAAAAATTTTGCAACAAATCATGGTGTTGATGAAAGGCACAAGTGCTAAATCCCAGCACTGACACATTGAAATGAAAAGAAAAAACACTTGTAGCTGAGAGTTCAGCAGAAAAATGTTGCCTGTCCAAAAATAAAATCTGAAATACCTTTTTTATTTAAACGCTTGCAGAAAATTAGATTGGAAAGGAACTCAGTAAGTTGCAACTCAAGTATGCAACTGAACCATGAGAAAGGGTCATATCTACTGATGACTTTTTTAATGCACATTTTCCTCTATTTCTATTTTCCTGTGGGTTCAGATTTTTAGGACTTGGGGGAAGATGAATGCTTTGACCACACTGTATCCCTGTCTGGGTTGTTTTCCTAAAGACCTGCTGCAAGGTTAAAGTTTCCTGATTTCTCCCTCGTTGACAGTTAGGGTATTAATTGCTGGGAAACTGTAATGCTCCTTCCATCACTGAGCTATTTAAGCACATGCATTCTCCAGGCCCTCATCAGCATTTCTATTTGCTGACAATGACCATGTATGGTTACAGTCAGTCTGATGATGAAGTCCTGAATAAGCCACAGATGTATTTATCTGCAGTGACAGAAACTAGTTCAGATGGTGTTTATTACCTGGAACTCTATGCCCCATTTCCTCTGTCATAAGTGTCATAAGAGATCTTTACCCTGTGCTAAATGTCCTCTCCCCACAATAGACCTCAAAATAAGATTTGAGACAACCCACACTGTGTCCCACTCATCTACATTATTAATTTTAAGGGTTCCTTTGAGGTAAATCTGACTTGCACCTCTCTAGGAATACCGAAATCTGGTTTTACTGGTACACTAGGAAGTGTGGAAAGGCTTAGATGGTGGATAGAGCACTGAACTGAACTTGGGGAACCAAGGCATTACTAGTTTGCCATTGACTACAACCAAAGTATTTCATCTGTTCTAAAAAGAGGGACCCAAACCTCTCTGGGGTGAAAATCCATCTATGGTTGTGTTCCTGCCCTGCAGAGAGAAGATCCATGCATGTATTTCAGCAGATGAACACAGTTAAAAGGTACTCTGACAAGTGTATGGAATTGGCAAAGTCCTCAATTTCCATCTTCTTTAGGATGAGTGATTTCAGTGCAGACAGTGCAAAGAGTGAGAGGCAAAAACATTTACCCCTACTGACTTGCTCCACTGGTTCCTGGGAATAACTGTGCTGGCCAGTTCAGTCAAGGACTTGCTCTATTAATCCTGATTTCTCTTAATACTGATCCTGTAAATTATAAGGAGACAGTTTTAGCTATTTGTATGTAAGCAAGCTTGAGATGTGATGCAAATCTTATCACCTTAGACTGGAGTTGCTTTCAAGTTTTATAAAATCTTTGCACTCTTCACACAGAAGTGAGAATGAAACCTCCAGACTAGGAGGCAGAAAATCCAGCTGGCACCGTGTTGTTCTGTGGGATCCTCCTGGCTTTTGATTGTGCTGGGTGTCTCTGTACTCCCACTGCAACACTGCACTTGTGCCTATTAAGGTCTTTGCTATTAAAAATGAAACAGAAAGACAGAAGGCACCACTTATGTGCTAGCAAAACCTTTATGTTCGATTTGCTCACAATTAAAGGCTGAGGTCTCTCAGTGATTGCAGCAGAGTATGTCCATGAAATGTCCATTTTATGGCATTCACTGAAATGCTTATTCATGTGAACTGAGACAGATTCATCACTTCCTGGAGCACTTCCTACTCATCCGCAGTGCAGCCATCAGACAGCTGAAACTAAGTGAGAAACAAAGAAGAGTTTGTTAAGGGAATGGCAAGTGGTACCATAATGCATTATTATGTGACATATGGAGTGGTTAAGCCTGAACCCATTCACTGCAATTCCCATGGCAGGCCTTCAGGGAATATTAGCTTTGAGCAGTCACAGATTAAGGCATCTGAGCAGAAACCTCTAAAAATGTTGATTTCAATTCCCAACTGGAAAAAATTTATCCCTGTCCTATATGTGATGCTCAGGTGGGAGGACCTAATGGCTTTAATTTATGGATTCACTCAGGCTGCTCTACGTCTGTGTTTATCTGTATGTGCATGTAGGTCAGTACAGCCCAGCCTGTATCCTCCATAAAATGCCTACTATGTAATCTCCACATTGCAAGGATTTAGTTGAAAGACTAAGGCTGTACTTCCTGTGTTTTCTTTCTTTAACAGAATCACCTTAGTACAATCTAGTGGGGTGCAGAACCCAAATCCAGGACATAGGGGAGTGGGTAGATAGAAATCTAGTTTATTTATGTTGTGTAAGCAACACCACAAGATCTGTTCAGGACAGAACTTCCATCCTGCACTATATTACAGTCAGTTAATTTATGTATGGAAAAAGATTTTCAGTAAGATACAACAGGTGGCAGATATGTGTATATTTATTGTAATGACCAAGGGAGAAGTGTTCTCATAAATGCCTTCAGTGAGGAGAATGGGCTGAAATCAACTCTTTGCTTAGTATTGAAACTAGTTGGAATTCCTGGAAGACTCTGCTGAGTGGCTGGCAGATCTTTCACCATCATTTGTGACAGTGTTTGTCAAAAGCCATTTAAGGCCTGAGATCTGTACATACACTGTTAGTTAGTGTTATCACTATTTCAGTTTGTCGGAAAAGTACATTTTGCCCCTTGGAAGATGTAAATATTTGGTCTACCTACTGTTACAATTTCTTTTTAAGTAAAACATTGGGCCAGATTCACTCATACGCTCCATAAGCTATCCTGCAGCAACAAGACCAGTAAGCATTATTTAACTCAATATTTAGGCAATGTTTAACATGTTTTTGAATCATCAGAAGAGTAGAAAGGAGGGCACCTGCTGCCTTTAATTATTTTCTTACATACTCTCTTAGAAAACCCCACTATAACACTGAGGCCAATTCCTAATGATTCTTTAAAGGGTAGCAAAATGTAAATTATTTTACATAATGTGCAGCTGTTTCTATTAATCTGGTAGCAGCTGTTGTATCTACTGTGATTTGAAAACTGTTCCTTGGTCATATATTTCCTAATGGGAACATATGTTTGACATGGAAAATCGGTCGAACTGAATCTGTTTCTGAGAAGTTAAAATATTTTGTCTTTTTAATGTTTAATGGATTTTATTTTGAACATATTGCTTCGGTTTTGGCTATCAGGTTTAAGTCAGATGTTTAAATTATACTGTAGCCAAAGCAATACTTCAGAAGTGGATTCAGGTTATGCTATTTTAGTGCTGTTTGAGGGATGAAAATTCTCATCATCTCTTACAAATGTTAGTTCTGTTTATTATCCACCTCTTCCTGCTAAGCCCTCTTTCATCTGACTCAACATGTCTTGGGGGCCTCACAATATTATAAATTATTGCTGAGAAAACTCTGAAAATTGCAGAGTTTTGAGGGCACTGAAGGCCACAGAAACCAGTGCACAGACACAGTGAATCATAGAATCATAGAACAGAATCATAGAATACGCTGAGTTGGAAGGAACCCTTCAAGATCATTAAGTCCAACTTTTGTCCCTGCACAGAACACCCCAAGAATCCCACCATGTGCCTGAGGACATTTTCCAAAGCCTTCTTGAAATCCGTCAGGTTTGGTGCTGTGACCACTTCCCTGGAGAGCCTGTTCCAGTGCCCAGCCACTCTCCGGGTGAAAAATCTTTTGCTGACATTTAACATAAACCTTCCCTGACACAATTTCAGGCCGTTCCCTTGGGTCCTGTCATGGGTCACAAGAGTGAAGAGACCAGTGACTGCCCCTCCCTTTCCCCTCACAAGGAAGTTGTAACTGCAGTGAGGTCTCCCCTCAGTCTTCTCTTTTCCAGGCAGAACAGACCAAGTGACCTCAGCTGCCTCTCATACGGCTTCCCTTCCAGACTCTTCACCATCCTTATGATCCTTCTTTGGATGCTCTCTAAAAGCTCAATGTCTTTTTTATATTGTGGTGCCCAAAACTGCACAAAGTTCTTGAGGTGAGGCTGTCCCAGCTCAGACCAGAGCGGGACAATTCCCTCCCTTGCCCGCTGGTGATGCTGTGCCCATTTAGTGGCATTGGCAAACTTCCTTTGAGTTCTGTGTCCAGGTCATTAATGAAGATGCTGAAAAGAACTGGGCCGAGATGGAGCCACGTGGAACCCCACTAGTGACCAATCACCAGCCTGATGTCACTCCATTCCATACCACTCCTTGGTGCCCCACCCATGAGTCAGTTGCTCACCAGTCATGTATCACAGTTATTCAGGTGAAAGATGGACATTTTTTTCAGAACGATTGTGTGAGAGATAGTGTCAAAAGCCGTATTGAAATCCACAGAGATTACATCTACTGGTTTTCCCAGATCAACTAGGTGGGTCACCTTGTCATAAAAGGAAATCAGGTTTGGTAAACAGGACTTTACCCTCATGAAGCTGTGCTGGCTGAGACCAGTGGCTGCGCTGTCTTTCAGGTGGTTTTCAATACCTCTCAGAATAATCTTCTCCATAACTTTATTGGGCACTGAAGTGAGACTGACAGGCCTGTAGTCTCCGGGGTCCTCCTTCTTGCCCTTCTTGAAAACCAGGACAATGTTCACCAGCTTCCAGTCAGCTGGGACCTCTCTGGATTCCCAAGACTGCTCAAAAATCCTCAAGAGAGGCTTCAAAATGACATCAGCCAGTTGGCTGATGAGGATTTTGATGAGGATTCTCAGCTGAATCCCATCAGGCCCTATAGATTTGTAGGCATCCAGCTTGAGCAGCAGATCCCACTCAGTTTCAGAGTCAGCTGGGAGTTGATCTTTCTCACAGTCATGGTCTTCCAGCCCAGGGCACTGAGACCCCCTTGGTCCATCAGCTGTGTTGAAACAGAGGCAAAGAATGTATTAAACATCTCTGCCTCGTCCACGTCCCTGTGTGTGAGGTGACTATCTTTATTCTTTTCTTTATTCTTATTATCAAAGGGTCAATGTTATTTCTACACTGCCTTTTGCCATTGATATGTTCGAAAAAACTCTTTTTATCGCCCCCACATTTCGGGCAGCTTCACCTCCACTTGAGCTTTGGCCAAATGAATTCTCTCCCTAGAGCAGCAAGCAGCATTTCTGTATTCTTCCCATGTCACCTGACCTTGCTTCCACTGGACATACACCTTCATTTTTTGCCTTATTTCCAAGAGAGGATCCCTGTCCAGCCAAGCCAGCCTCTTGCCTCTTCTCCTTGACTTCTGACATTAAATACCCAAGGCCGACCACACTGAGTCAGATCAAAGGACTGTTTAGCACAAAATGCTATTTTCAGCAGCGGTTAAAATAGGCTGTTTGTAAGAATAGGGTAAGCAAATCTGATACTTCTCGTAAATGCTCTCCAAACCTTGAGCACTTTGCAGCTCAGGGACTTCCTATCCTGAACTGATCTTCCTGTATTTAAAAACTATCAAATTATTTGATTTTTTTTTTTTTTAATTCAAAAACTCACTCACGAAACTTCATCTTCGCCAATTTTTGGCATCCATAAAACCATGTGGAAAGGAGTTCCTCAGCTTAACCATGTGTTGTTATATGATGATCCGTCTCCTTTATGTGATTTTCAACCATAACTTTGATTTGATACTTGACCATGGATGAGACAGTCATGGATCAGTTCCTAGGTTACATAATCAATACTGTAAGGTTTACGGTTCACTTTTTTTTCTCTCTGGTTTAAGTATCCATGACAGATGTAGAATAAGGTAACAAATCATTTTTTAAAAGCCAACAGAATGAAAGTATTGCATGAAAGTTACTTGTACGGGTTGATTTATATACAAGAGATTGGGCTTTGCACTGCCACAGAAAAGCATATTTTCTTAGCAACAACTGCTAACCCCAGTCTCCAAATGAGAGATTCTTAGCTAGATAAGGCAATGCTTCTGCTGGTTAGTAGGAACCTGAACTGATGTGTGCCGAAACTGCGATGGAAAAATTGCTTTTGAATTCAGTGAACTTGCAGTCAGGTCTTCAGTGATCATTTCTATTTCCTGCAGAAGAATATACGTGTCCTTGCTGCTTTTAAGCTGAATGATTCTGCAGGCAAGAGTGCTGTGCAGTTTCATATCTGGCATTTGTGCACATGAAGTGACGTGTCAGGAGTGAGCTCCCCATGTTTTTCAAAGTACAGCTGTGTTACTAAAGCTGGCACCTCATGAGTCTCTCACATTGCATGGGCCAAAATCTAGCAAAAGAAGAATCTATTACAAATGCAAGGAAAATTGCCAAGATCTTCTTGGACCTTGGGATATTTGGTAGAGTTTTGAAATCCCTTAAAGTCACTTAATCAAAATACACAGAGCATTAATATTCTAAGGACAAACCTCATCCTCAGCACATGGGAACTTATTTTCCATCTTTTATTTCTGTGAATCTACTGAAAAGTTATTGTTCCATCTGTACTTTCTGTATAGGGTTGTGGAAAGACCTTCTAGCAGCATGATGAAAACCAGCTGTGGGCCATCAAAATAATATATTAAGTAAAGCATCTACAGTAACTAAACTGGGCAGACACTGGTGTAGTTTGCATCAGACTGACTGCCCAAAATAATAGAGGTGGTTTTTTAGATCTTTTTCTCTGGAATTCTTATCCAAGTTTCAACCAATATGCACCTGTATAGTGCCCTCTTTAAAAAGGACTTGATGCACAGGGAAGTTCAGGGTTGATATTCCTTTTTGTGAAGTTGTTCTGTTTCTGAAATTGAAATAAATTTTTTAAAAGAGTGAAAGGTTTGAATTGATAATGTAAAAAACTTCCTCAAAGAAAGATGTGTTGAAAAACTTCAGCAGTCTTTAGCTTTGCTAAAAATATGTTTGGATACACAGTTTGGCATAGAAGGTGGTCCCTGTGACGTGGGCACTTTGCTCTGGGGAACGCGTCTTTACGTTAGGAAAGGTTTCAGACCACAGATCTCAGGAAAAGGGCATTTCACTCTCTTGGTTTCTCTGAAAGGCCCTAAGGGTTATGAAGTTTGAAGATCATGGCTGTTCCTGCATTAGGATTTGCAGGAATGGAATTTCTCTTCGACGTCTAAGGCAGATGTTATTCCGGAAGGGGCCTAAATACAGAACTTAGAGCAGCTGTGTTTCTTCGTTGGTGTTCCCAGAAGAGGCAGAGTGACATAGCTGTGAAATGGCCTATACAACATGTTTGCTTTCTGGAATTTTCAAAGGAAAAGATCAGTATCTTCCTCTCTCCCTTCTAGCTTTCCTTCAGGGAGACCATTGGAAAGACAGAGTTGGACACACATGCAGTGGAGGACTTTCCCTGGGAACTACTTCTGTGAGAGCCAGCAGGATTTCAGTTCTATTAGAGATCTATTGGCACAGCTTGGTACCTATGATTTGGACTTACTAGATCAGAATTTCTGTCCTATAGTACGTCCAGAGGAAGCCAGCATTTCTGGTTGGTGACTGTTTTGGGAAAGCAAAAAGTCCCCTTTTTGAGTCCCCATTGAGTCCCCTACTCAATCCCCTAGGAATAAGAGATCACAGCAGAGAGGATTTGTTCCAGCAGAGGGAGATCTGAGCCTACACTGTTCCACTAAAAAATTTATCTTTTGGTTTTGTTTCTGAATTCCATGTATGCACTTTTTTCTCAGAAATTTGAAGAAAGTCAAGGAAGAGCCAACAGCAAAACAGCCTTTTATCAGGCTCTGCAAAATTCTCTAGGAGGAGAAGAGTCCAACTCGTTCATTGAAGATGCAGCTACGTGGTATTACTCCCTTGAACACTCGACTGATGATTATTCATCCTTTTCCAGGGCACTGGAAAACGCCACCCGGTAAGAAAGTCATCCTAGTTCAACTGTGTGTTTGGGGCTGAGTAAGATTTGTTTTGCTTATCTCAAGTGTTCATTTATATTCTGAAAAACTTGAAAAATTCTCATGCAAATGAACAGAAAATGGGGAATATGATTTTATTTTCTATGAGGTTTCCAATGTCATTGGTAAACAGAAATTGAACTGATTTTTATGCCTTGTGAAAAGTTTGACATTTCTTTCTAGAATTGTATACTGAGTTCAGACTACTAATGCTTCTTTTTGCATTTTCATGTCATAGATGTCTGGGTTGCTTGCACTCTGTGCATCAACTGTTCATTGAGTTGTCTCATCCCTGTGACAGTAGAATTATTAGATTGCCTTTTATTCCCAGTCCCCTAATTATACAGTCAGATACTTTTCCTTCCTGGTCAAGTTCGAAAACTTTGATATCAGGAATTATATATATATATATTTTTTTAATTAAACCTGCAAAATACATTTCTTCACAATGTCAGGTGCAACTTGAAGCCATTTTCTCTTGCTTGTTACTTGGAAGAAGAAACTAATCCTCACTCCACTACAACCTCCTTTCAGTCTGTTATAGGGGGCAATAAAGCTCCTCCTCAGCCTTTTTTTCCCCAGGCTAAACACCCCCAGCTCTTTCAGCTGCTCCTCATCAGACTTGTGCTCCACTCCATTGCCGTGCTCTGGACATGCTCCAGCACCTCATGCACGTCAGCAGACGAATGAGAACTTGCCTCCAGTAAATACACTCCTATCCTTTGCACTGAACATTGCACATGGACCTTTGAGAGGTGCAAGTTGAGCTGTGGGCTGTGTTCACACCACCTCGTGTACGTGCATAGCTTTGACACCTAAATGACATCAGGGCCCAGCAGTTCTGGATGAGTCAGGCTGCAGAGTCCATTGTCCATTGAACTAGGACTCCACAGCAGTCACGACACCTGTGGCCAGCCACAGAGCCTGGTGGATGCCTTTAGCTTGGGTCACACGCTGCTTTGGTCTATGGGGAAGACTGGAGTTTGCCATCTTCCCATGGGCAGCCAGTTTGCTTCAGCCAGTTACAGATCTTAAACTGAGGGAGTGGTTCAGTTTTTCTGAAAGGAGACAAACTGAGGAGAAATTTCCCTCCTTCTCATTTTCAGCCTCTGAGCAAATTCAGGGACTGAATGTTTAGGTGGAACAGATTTTCCAGAAATTAATCAAAAAACTCTTTCCCTATTCCTATCTCTGGTTCATGAGCAGATACATTATGAAAACTCTTTACTTTTCTAATGTGATGTGGTTTGTAAACTGGTGGCTTGAATCCTAATGGGCCTGAGCAAGATGTCTCACCTCTGTTCTGAATTGAGACATCGTAGCTACAGGCTCCTGGCATCTGCAGACTCAGTGTTTTCTGTCCCACTGTGAGCCTCTCCACACCTCAGAGACAGGATTTTCCTTTTATTCCTCCCTCAGAGCTGCAGAGCATTGCTCTGGGGGAGCCTCAGGGAGCAGGAGATGAACAGGAGCCAAGACTCTCTTGGAAACAGCTGATCCAGAAAGTGGACAGTGGTTTCTGGGTGGTCCAGGTGTGCCGGCGCACTGAGGTCATGGAGTAAACAAGCCAGAGGGTTGTGGGCTGAGCTTTGTGCCATTTATCAACTCACACAACTTGCCACATTTGTCCTGCCTTGTAGCCTGTCCCAGGGATGGGCCTCCCATTACCGTGACATCTGGGGCCAGTGCCTGCAGTACACGTGGAAGAACTGTGGTTCATGGGCATCAAAGCCAGAACTTGTCTTCAGTCTCCTTCCATCACCACTGTTACCCATGGGGGGTAATTCTTTAGATCAGTGAAGTTTTAAGCCATAATAAACCACTGTAGAACTTATACTTCAACCATTTTTCCCATCCAGAGATCCTTCTATAAGGAGCTCTTACAACACAGGGCTGTCACATTTGATCATTGACATTCAGTCCAGAGCTCAGTGTCGTGCAAACATTGACTTTTGCAAAGCTACAAGGACTGGCACACCACTCATTTCCAGCAGGAATGGGATCCACCAACAGCTCCTCAGGCTCAGCAGCCTCCTGGGCGTAGGGATTACCTGCTCCTTTACAACTGAGGCAAATGCCTTGGCTAAGGAAAGAAGTGAATGGCTTATTCTTGAGCAAGCAGAAAGCTGAGTAGTGAGAACAGGGCATCTGATGATAATTGCTTTAAATGCTTTGGAAATTACTTCAGCTACAGCAGAAAGTGGGGGGAAACAGTAGGTACAGAATGAGAGTCACCTGTGTCAGCATCACATACATGGTGGAGAAAACAGGGAATTGTTTCTGGGTTTTTTGATGTTTGGTTGCTTGGTTTGGTTTTGGGGTTTTTTTTTCCTCAGTTTTGTTCTTTTTACCAAAAACTTACTACTAGCATAGATGTGTAAGCCAAGAAAAGTTTTATGTCAGGAATTAACTGCTAAAGTTTTAACAGGATTACAAAGTGTGATAAAGCAACATAAGTGGTTGTTATAAACTACATACATTGTGCATATTTTGTGGTTTTTAAATAACTCCATTTTTAAATTTGTTTTAGCTGCAATTCTCTGGTATTTTTTCCCAAGTGTAAAATTAGTTTCATTTTCTTTTTCTTTCTTTCTTTTTTTTTTTTTTTTTTTTTTTTTTTTTTTTTTTTTTTTTTTTTTAGCTCTGGTATTCCTTGCCTATAAGAGACAGACGTTTCATTTTTGCAGTTACTATGTCTTTATGGTTTTTCTCTACTTCCTCAGAATAGTTGACTTTTTTCCCCCATAGCACTGAGAATCAGTTTTAAATGGTGTAATGTCTCTCAAAGCATTTCTTGAGAGCTATTGCTCTCCCCAGACTCCCTAGATTTCAAAGACCATCTGCTCCTCTAAAGCCCCATGCTGGTAGGCATGTGAAGAGCAGTAATTTTTGTTTCATATGGGTGTTGTCAACCATAACTGTCAAAAAGCCCTGTGGTCAGTCAGCCCAAAGTTTGTGGTCTCACAGATGAGCTTAAAATAAACTCTGCTGAACCAAGATAGCTACCCAAACAGTGCCTTTCATAACCATACCAGTTAAAAATAGCAATGTGTTTTTATGCTTCTCTGATGCTGTTTGTTCTTGTACCAGTATTTTTTTTTTTACAACCTACCAAGTCTGAAGGAGAAGCTGCTGTTTCAGATTCACTAAACTGGGAATTGAAACCTCCCACTTCCTCAGCAGATATGCTTGTGTGCACTCATGTAGGTAAAGGTATATGAACACCCAAAGCATGTGCTGAGTCCTCAGGCACATGAAGAATGGGGAGTGGTGCTATGTGTATATATAACATTGCCTTGAGGAATCAAGATGTATTGCAGTAAGGTCTCCTGTCTGCTACTTGCCCCTCTTGAACCTCTTGTGCTTCTTCCAGCTACTGCTCACCCCGCCTTCCAGCCCCCTTCTTGGGGCAAAGGAAGGCAGGAAGGTTTGGATACATTAGCTTCACTTGTACCTTCTAATCCTGGTGTTAAATTGACCATTTAACTATCTCATTGCACTCTTATTGGTTAATCTTTCTCTCCCAGACATGTTGCACTAGGAATTCCATACTGATGAGTCCTGCGGGTTATCTTTAAAAGTAGTCTCTTACCTCTTCCAGCTCTGGAAACTCTACCCAAGAAATCACGCAGACACAAATTCAGAAGTTACATTATTAATCCTTAACACAGGAAATATATAAGACCTTTTATTAGATGCCATCGCAACCCAGTGGTGCCAGAAATAACTTTAAACTATTATAAGCATGAGCCCTTATAAACTAAACTAAAGTAGAATTGGGGTTTTTTTGCCAGGATATTTCTTACATGTCAGATCTGGTTTATTTACTGGCATTGTTCAACACTCCATAAAACAGCACTTTTAGTGAATTCTAAGCAGTACTGGTCTCATAGAGGGTGAATGTGGTTTCCTTCAGATGGTTTGAAGGCAGAGATATAAGCTGTTTTTGGAAAATTTAAAGAAAACTATTGAGATAGAGAGAGGTCTGTTGCTTGTGGGGGTTCTTCTCATTTTTCCTTTACGCAACTGTGTCTGTTCTCTGCTCCTCCTTTTTTATCAGTGACCAGTTTATCACATGTCCCATCATAAACATGGCGAGTCACTGGGCTGCTGCCTCTCGAGGAAATGTCTTCATGTACCATGTACCTGAGAGCTCTTCACAGAGCAGGTAAGGAGATGGATTTTATTATGTTTCTTGGATTTAGAGTTTGTAAAACCAGGGTTGACTGCTTCGGCATGCTATGGAGTAAATGAATAGATGTTGGTATCTCAAATAAACAGTTCAGATGAGCAAAGGAGGGATTGGTCTCTAATAAATTCTTTGATTACACAGGAATGCTTTTTCTGAACTGAGGCACTTCCCCAACTCTAAATTGAGTTTCTCCTTTCCAGCTTACCTACCTTGACCAGTTCCAAAGTTAGCCTTTCAGAGTCCTACTCTGCATCTGATAAATCTCCCACAAAACACTCGAATGTGGTCCAAGTCATCAGGAGTCCACAGCTCTCAAGATAAATGGGATATCATTTTCAAATAACTCAACATTAATATAACACTGCCCTTTTTTGAGGTCAGTGCAATTGTACCCCAACTGTACTGACTGGCCTTCAGTGTGGATGAGCTCTGGGATTTATTCCTTCCTGCTCCAGCACCGTGACTGGTGATCTGCCGACAGACTGTCTCATGGGAAGAAAACTATTTTTGCACACAAGCATTTGTGGACTCAGGCTCTGTGTCATCCTTCATTTTAGAAGCTTACTTGAAAAATTGTCAGCAGGACAATTATATTTTAGGCAGAAAGGCCTAAATGGCTGTGGGAGGTGCAATGTCTGGTTGGGCACAGAACAATCTGGTAGGCAGAGACCTTTAAGGTGACCTTCCCTGGCTTTCTTTTAGACACAGCCCCTCAAGAAGTCAGGAAGAGGCCCTGATGTTTCCAGGGAGTGCTCAGCACTTTAAGGTGCCTTGTGACTCCCCAGGGTGGCTCCTGCCCTCCAAGGCTCAGTGACCAGAAACTGCAGTGACAGTCGCCCCTCCTGTTCCCTGGATCCACACCCCAGGGCAGCAAAGCAGACAGGGATGCTTGTCCTCATGCTGTTTCCATATGAGGAAGCTGTGCTTGTTCCCTGCTCCCTGTACAGCCCCTCATCTCTCTCCAGGAAGGATTTTTGAGACCTTTTCCTTTTTCTCAGGCTTCCTCCAAAAGGGCTCAGGGGAGGGATGGTGGGTTCCTACTGGGACCATTTGATCCCTGCAAACTGGGTGGGTTTTTTCCCTCTCCTGATAGCATAGTGAAAAAGCATTTGAGAAAGCCAGCCCAGATCTAGGTTACAGATGAAGGCCATTATGCTGTGGTAACACAGGCTCGCTTTCTTTTTAACTGAGGAGTTAATCCTCAGGGAGCCGTTATTTCTCTGGCAGCTCCAGCGGGAATGTTCGCAGTGCTCCATTTGGCTACTGATAGGCCCAGATAAGTGATTTTTACAAGGCTCCAAACAGGGCTGAGCCATGGTATGCCAAAAATCCAGCTGCACAAAAAGAAAAGATGTGTTCTCAAATGAGCTAGCAAGTTTTCTCTTGCTTTGGAGAATGATAGTGACCCAGTCATCTACGATTAAATCGTATTTGTAACTAGATTAAATAGTACTTATACAGCTTAGACTCACTGGCTTTGAGGCAGTGATTTTGAATTGATAAGAATTTTCTCTTCTATCAAGCCCTATTTAAGATTTCTCTTGTGCTCATGTTATTTAGCTCTCCTCACACTCTCCCATGCAGCAATAGTTTACATAGCATGTAGCTACACATTTTAATCATATTTATGTTGACACTAGTGTTCAAAGCTAATTACTTTAACTTTAGTGCTAAAGTTATTAGTTTGCTTTTTCATAACCCTCTTTAAAAGAACAAAGCCAGAATGCTGTCTGAAACTAGCAGGAACGTGAGGCAGAGGCTCAATTGCCTTAAGTTAAGCAAGGAGAAATGACCCAACTTGGTATACTGCATGACCTTCTTACTCTTTTTGTCTTTATTTGTCCTTAAATGTCATTAAAATAAATGCTGTTTAGGTTGCAAAGCAAGAACTTTAACAGAAGTTGCAGAATTCAGCTTGTCTGTATATGGGAGGATCTCGTGTGACACTACAAGGTGGCTATTTATGACGTGATACCCTGGTTTTCCCAAGGGACCCCACACTATGTCCTCTGCTGAATACACTGCAAGTGTTTTGTTTAAATATTGTTATTCATTCATTCATTCCTAAATGAATCTTCCTTTATTCTTTGTCCCAGTTTTGCCATGACACCCTCCCTAGTGCACTCCCCCCTCCATGCAGTGTAGATGCACTCACTGCAGGCTGTCCAGCAGCCTCACTCATGCCAGAGCTGTGATGCTGTTGAGAGAAGGAGCTTGCGTGGGAGAGTGACTTTAACTCCTAAAAAATGAGAAACCATCAGGAATCTGGAACCAACAAAACACAGTGCTTGGGGATATTATTGGCAATTTGTCTTGCCAGACTAAAACCAATGATGTCCATGAAACAGCCTTCAATTAGAACATATAAACTAATCTCGGGAAAAGATCTAGCAACCATGTCCCCACCTTCCAAGGGACTTCCATAACCACTGGAATTGAGTCCTGACAGTTTTCAAGTTCTTCTTTGAGAACTGTGACTCCTAGGAGGAATAGCAGAGGTAATATACTCTCCCAAATAACCTACAGCTTAGGCTGGAAGGCAGGATGTGTGCATTTGAACTTGCTCAGCAGAAGTGAGAATTGAACCCTGCAAACATTCTATTAAATGCCTGAATAGAAGAACCCTGTTACAGCCATTTCTTTGCATTAAAGAATGCAATAGCCAAAGTATGATTTGCACACGGTAGATGCATACAGGAAGTTCTGTGAATGCACACACTGGATCAGAATCCCCTTGTGCATTGTAGCTGGAGGAAAAACTCTTTAGATATTCCTTATCACTCACAGGCTTTTGATATAATAATGATTTCTCAACCAGTTTGCTGAGATATAAACCTTCACTTGTAAAAATGGAAATAGGGTAACATAAAAGATAAAATAATGAGGGTTTTTTACTTTACGAAATTGTTCCTAAGAAGTCAGTTTACACAGGAGATGGACCCTTCCCTCTCTGTGTTTGCCATCTGTATCATAAAGATGATCATAATATAATTATATATAATCTATAATAATTCCTAATGGCTACATGAGTATTGGAAAGAGTACATAAAAATAATGTTCAGATAACTATAACAATAGGAGACTATTTACTCTTGGACAAAATACTCTGTCTGGGGAAATAGCCATGCACTAATTAAGATAAGGCACCATAATACAACCCATTCTTCAGTTTCTACTTTGTTACCTCTCTCCTACTTTATGTCTCTCCCAAAAATGCATAACAAAAAGAGAGTTAAAATGCAGGGATGAAAAAGTACTGGTATTTCCTCTTGTTTCACAAGGAGCGGTCACTTAATAACTAACAGCAAGATAAACAAGAGGGAGGCAGAAGTCAGCCAGTAAAGACAGACTCAACCACAATGATGCAAAATGGACAAAAAATTATTAAAGAGGGAGGAATTTTTACCAGTAAAAGTCATTACCCAAAGTTTGTCTGTCAACTGGATGTTTCTAAGATGTTTACACACATACACACATACACACACTCACACATTCAAGCATGCATGGATATAAGGGTAGGGTNTCATAATTGTCATTGAAACAGTCTAAACTGAGACTTAATGAGGCTTTATCTTCTAATCATTAACACGACCATAAAAAATGTCATAAAAACTTTTCTTAATTGTGCATGAGACAGATTCACCCAAGATTAAGGAGCTGCTGTCTTTTTTGAGTCATTTTAGTTGGGTCTGTCTTTACCTCCTGACTATGCACTGCTGTGTAGGTTGGTGTGGGTTGTTCAAAGGCTGCTCTGTGCCAAGGCTCACATAGCTGGCTGTGTTTCGGTGACACTTCTTAAGATTCCTGTAACTGAAGGAGAAAATCCCTGACTGATAAAGCAAAAAATGTTTGTGTATAAACCCGTTCAACTATGTGAAGTATTCTTGGTTTCTATTTATTATGAATGCTGCAGGAATTCTGGCTATACTTAGTATCTCTTTAATTAAAGGAGATTTTCCTACTCTTTTCATTTCACAACAATTATATCCCTGTCCTTTTATCCATCCACCACTTGCTGTCCACCTGATGCTCTCCTGTCTGTAGCTGTTAGTCCATGAGTACCAACACCCCACGGGTTGAGGGACACAGTCTAAACTGGGTGCTGTGCAGGCAGACAGTTGCCTCTGGGCTTCAAAGAAAACAATCTAAACACAGAGGGCAAATAAATTACCAGTGGGATGGTGACAAGGACAAGATGCATGTTGTTCCGTAGCTGAGCAAGCACCACAATTGCCTTAGGTAGCTATGTCCACTTGCTGCAACAACAGCTTGTGCTCTGTAAAGCTCTACTCCCAGTCATCTCCTAAACTCTGTTTTGGAAGTGCCTCTCATTCCTCTGGCCTTATCCATTGCCTTGTGCCAGCTGCAGCTATGAAAACACTGTCACACTGATACAGCCACATCATGCCATGCTCAACTCTTTGCAAAGTTTCTCTGTTTCTAAAGGCTCGGGGTCTGGACAATTTGTTTGTTCTTCCCATGAAGTAGTTTAGAGACCTTTGTAATTCATTATATTTTCCAGATCTTGTAAATTAGCCATAAATATGCAAAGGCAAAGTACCAAGCTCAGAAAAAGCAGAAAACAGCTTTAAATGGACCAAAATTAAGCTGAAAGACTCAGGAAAGCACAAAACAATTTTGGAGTTGCATATGCTGCACTGGGACAGGCAGCTCCCATCAAATGTAGTCTACAAGATAAGCACAAAGTCGATGCATGTTGAGCACCATGTTTTCCTTGGTGCTCTGGGGTCTTTAGATGTGCACCTCACCTTTTTCTGGAAATTCATCCATTCATTCAGATTAGGAGTAGCCATACTGAACAAATGCATGAATTTCTGTCTCCCAAAAGTCCAGCCAAGTGTCAGCATGCCTATTACTAAATCTTAAATACAGTAATCCCTGACAGATTTGTGTAATCTACGCTCTTCAGGAGTTCTGACAAGTTGATAAAAGTGCTTTCTTTCTTCTTGCCTCAAGATCTATGATATTTTTTTCAATTAATGTGGGCTTTCAGGCTCTTGAATTTACTATCTGCTACTTCAATTTTATTTTCTTTAATTGGCACAGCTGTAATGCAAAGTGGAACANCATTCAAGCATGCATGGATATAAGGGTAGGGTTAAAAAGCCTGCTCTAAGTTGATGTCTATGACATATAGAAATGTCTATGTCTATGACATGTGGAAAATCACATAAAACCATGAACTAACAGTTTTTGTATAGATAAATGGATCTTGCAGAGAGCCAAATAATATCTCCTTCCACATGGTAGCATTCTCGAGCTTGGCATTACATGATGTCTGCTTTAGTCTTCAGTTCCCATTTGAATGAGGAGCCAACTCCCACATTAATAGTCTGTGGTAAAAATATATACATGACCCAGCTGCCATTTTCTCACTCTCTCTTTGAGAACACTTAGGCCTTGGAGTAAACATTTATCCTAAACAATGCGGGAGGAATGTGACTGCTCAGCACTGCCTAGGATTAGTGGGGAGAGCTGGAGGATAGCTTTAGTTATGGTAAAGAAATGTGTGATAGGAGAAGTATTTTTTGACAGGGGTATTATTAACTGTACAAAAGTTTGCCTTGTTAACCCTTCAAGAGGTTTCTGGGGGATTTTTGTACCTTATATGAAGAAGCATTGCTTGCCATGCCAGCAGAGTTTCCAAGTCACACTGTGGTGCCAAATATTCTGTCTTAAAGATGGTGTTTAAAAATCAGTGCTCTGCCCACTGAGGGGGCCTGATCATCAGCTGCAGCAAGATGGAGAAGCATTGATGCCTTAGGCTTTAACTTTTATATTTTTTCAAATTCTGTATCGCCTAGTGTGTAACTCTGAAGTTTCTTGTAGCTCGTTAGCTGCTGTTCTCTTAGGCCAGATAGACACAACAAAGCTTCTCTGAGCTTGCTCTTCAAGGACACTCAGACTGTCCTAGGCCCAAAGGTGGAAACTAGGGCCACGAGAGAGGTGGAGAAATTGAAGAAATTACATCATTAGCTAAAGTTTTAATTGGTGAATTTATGCTGATATGCAAATGGACCAAACCTGTAAAAGTGTGAAGAACTCATGACTTGTCGTCCATCTTGGGGTCCATTTTGGATGTAGCCTCTGGCTCCCCAGGGTGTACCTTTGAAGGCCTTTCAAGTAAATACCTACCTTTATTCCCTTACTCCCATCTAGTCTCTCTTTCTAGGTAGCTGGACAAGGCATCAGCATCATAATTGTCATTGAAACAGTCTAAACTGAGACTTAATGAGGCTTTATCTTCTAATCATTAACACGACCATAAAAAATGTCATAAAAACTTTTCTTAATTGTGCATGAGACAGATTCACCCAAGATTAAGGAGCTGCTGTCTTTTTTGAGTCATTTTAGTTGGGTCTGTCTTTACCTCCTGACTATGCACTGCTGTGTAGGTTGGTGTGGGTTGTTCAAAGGCTGCTCTGTGCCAAGGCTCACATAGCTGGCTGTGTTTCGGTGACACTTCTTAAGATTCCTGTAACTGAAGGAGAAAATCCCTGACTGATAAAGCAAAAAATGTTTGT
Organism: Platysteira castanea; assembly: GCA_013397175.1. NCBI lineage: Eukaryota > Metazoa > Chordata > Aves > Passeriformes > Platysteira > Platysteira castanea. The sequence goes on from VYXC01008892.1 coordinate 257,301, forward strand.
GCATAAACCCGTTCAACTATGTGAAGTATTCTTGGTTTCTATTTATTATGAATGCTGCAGGAATTCTGGCTATACTTAATATCTCTTTAATTAAAGGAGATTTTCCTACTCTTTTCATTTCACAACAATTATATCCCTGTCCTTTTATCCATCCACCACTTGCTGTCCACCTGATGCTCTCCTGTCTGTAGCTGTTAGTCCATGAGTACCAACACCCCACGGGTTGAGGGACACAGTCTAAACTGGGTGCTGTGCAGGCAGACAGTTGCCTCTGGGCTTCAAAGAAAACGATCTAAACACAGAGGGCAAATAAATTACCAGTGGGATGGTGACAAGGACAAGATGCATGTTGTTCCGTAGCTGAGCAAGCACCACAATTGCCTTAGGTAGCTATGTCCACTTGCTGCAACAACAGCTTGTCATTGTGCTCTGTAAAGCTCTACTCCCAGTCATCTCCTAAACTCTGTTGTTTTGGAAGTGCCTCTCATTCCTCTGGCCTTATCCATTGCCTTGTGCCAGCTGCAGCTATGAAAACACTGTCACACTGATACAGCCACATCATGCCATGCTCAACTCTTTGCAAAGTTTCTCTGTTTCTAAAGGCTCGGGGTCTGGACAATTTGTTTGTTCTTCCCATGAAGTAGTTTAGAGACCTTTGTAATTCATTATATTTTCCAGATCTTGTAAATTAGCCATAAATATGCAAAGGCAAAGTACCAAGCTCAGAAAAAGCAGAAAACAGCTTTAAATGGACCAAAATTAAGCTGAAAGACTCAGGAAGGCACAAAACAATTTTGGAGTTGCATATGCTGCACTGAGACAGGCAGCTCCCATCAAATGTAATCTACAAGATAAGCACAAAGTCGATGCATGTTGAGCACCATGTTTTCCTTGGTGCTCTGGGGTCTTTAGATGTGCACCTCACCTTTTTCTGGAAATTCATCCATTCATTCAGATTAGGAGTAGCCATACTGAACAAATGCATGAATTTCTGTCTCCCAAAAGTCCAGCCAAGTGTCAGCATGCCTATTACTAAATCTTAAATACAGTAATCCCTGACAGATTTGTGTAATCTACGCTCTTCAGGAGTTCTGACAAGTTGATAAAAGTGCTTTCTTTCTTCTTGCCTCAAGATCTATGATATTTTTTTCAATTAATGTGGGCTTTCAGGCTCTTGAATTTACTATCTGCTACTTCAATTTTATTTTCTTTAATTGGCACAGCTGTAATGCAAAGTGGAACATTGTGTGTATTGGGAATAATTCAAGTGGAAAAGACACAGCAAAGTCCGGAATACTTTTAAAAGTCACGTGCATCTATAGGGCCTTTTTGGTACAAACGTGGATAAACTTGGCAGTTGAATCCTGTCAGGAGTTAAGCTTTTTCCATATGTCCTGATTTTCCTGAAAAGAAGAAAGCAAAATGTTCATCTGTTTTTCACATCCTTTCCCCCATTTGTTTGGCAGCAGTTCATAATGAGAGGAGACACAAGGAGCCAAATGCATCCCTAGAGCTGCAGAGGTCACACCAGGCCTCACATTGGCTCATTGAATTTCTATAAATATCCAGCTATCCTTTGATTATTTTTTTCTCCCTGCAATCACATACCATTTCCTTTTATAAAATGTGTGGATGTATACAATTTTTTAATTTTTTTTTTTTTTTTTTGCATCAAAAAGAACATTTCAGGCAACATGCAGAGTTGGTAGGCTGCTTCTATCCCGTGACATAGATGAGATGATGCCTATTCACAGCTCAGGACACTGGATCTGCAAATATACTCTGGAAAAATCTGCTGGTATTAATGTCAAGATAATGCAGATGAGTGCAAATAAGCACATTTAATATTTCCAATAATTCTTGCAAAAAATAATTTTAAATCCAGTTACTGAAAATAAACACAGAATGGGGCCAGAAGAGCGTGCACATTTTATGTAAATCATATCCTCTTCTCCTGGGACTGGGTTGTTATGAAATCCTATTTCAATTCAAATCAGCAGGAGATTCATCAGCAACCTCTGAGTCTGAGTTTCACCTGTGCTGTTCAACTCATTCAGCATGTAAACAACCTGTTCTCACCAAAGCCAAGTGACACTGAAGAGGTGGGGTTTTTTACTTTCCCAGTGAGAAGCCTGTCCTTGACAATGGGATACTGAACAGGCCCTTGATTATGAGGCTGGGAACTCTAAGCCATTATCGTTTTTCCAACACAAAATCTTTCACAGACTTGATAGAATAAAAAATTTAGATAGAATAAAAAATTAAAGGATAAATTATTTTCTTATCTCACCAATCTGTCACAGATTGCCAACATCTACTTGGTTTGGTGACTGACATGAGTTTGAGTACAAAATTTCTTCACCATTTCTCAGATGATCACTGGTAACTCTGGCTGAACTCTAGCTAGTTATATTTATCTTTTTATTTTAATATTTAAATGATTGAATAGCAGTGGGAAGTTTGATGTTTTGGTATCCTATTGGATATCATTATGTTGGCTTCTATCCGCATGTGGAGGTTTAAAAAAGAACCAAAAACTATACTAAGGCAACTAAGAATAGAAGCTGTGACTCAAAATGCTTTGAGATTAATTGAAATTAGTTGGAAATGAGAGTAAGGACTATTTTTAAAGGAAAGGAAGAAAAGAGAAATATTAGGCTACAGTAAGTCATTAATCATCAAAATGAGTTTCCAGTATGAAATAATTAGCCAGACCTAGAACAAGGACAAGGTTCAAAATGAGATCTACGTCCTAATTTACTGTGGATCACACTGTGAGGTCTCTGCAGCCCCAGCTCTGAGTTGTGCATTCAGTCCTAACATAGAACAGCATGGTAGTCTGCCAGATCATATTATTTTGTTCTGACTGCCCTGATTATGGATTGCCAGTAATGACAATTCCATTTTGCAAAAAAAATTTTTGAAGATTTCTGAGTTGGGGTGATGGTGGTGAGGCAGTTTGTTTTGGGGGCTTTTGGCTGTTTTTGTTTGTTAGTTGTTGATTTGGCTTGGTTTTTTTTCTGTTCCAAAAGCTTGTGATTAAGATGTTAACTTCAGCTCTTGGACATGGGGGCTTACATCTATGCTTTGTTTGATTTGGAACCAGAATTCAAACCAAATCAACCATAACCGGGGTTTTTGTTCTAAATTCTGATCTACTCATCTTTTCTCTTCCCTGTTGAAGCTATTCTTTGTACGTGAAAGTAGCCACAGCTCTGTAGAGAGGGCAGTGGAGTATCTGATGGCTAAGTAATCGCTTTCTGTCTTTCCCACTTGAAAATTTAAATGGAAACTCCATCTTAGGTTTAAGGAAAATTTTCTCAGAACCTATACCTTCCCAATTAAATGGCTTGGCACTGAATAATGAAAATTTCCAGCAAATGATATTTCAGGGTCTGCTGTTAAAACATTGGTCATGAATGTCACAAAGTTTCTGATTTTACCATCTGTTTTTCTGTAAACTGAACTCCAGTAGCACCTTCTTCTGAGGTAAAGTAAGAATTCCCCATGGAGAGCTCATTTTAGTGTGAACAAAGAATCTGGCTTCTAACTTGCCCATGGCTAAATTTACTGGTCTGCCAAATAAGAAGAGCTGTGAATCTGTTTTTAAAAATATTGACATCTTAAAAAGCAAAGCTATGCAGAGAAGATCTGAAGCAACACCTTTGCACAAAGTACTATTCCTGTGAAGTCACCAAAGCCAAGATTTCATCCTTACACATAATTGCAGTCACTGCTGTTATTAAAATAACAGATCTGTTCCTTGGAAAGGGACTTCTGTAGAGGAAGTTAGTTGCTATTATTTTGGTTTCCTTAAAAACCCCCTTTGCCCTTGTCTCTGCAGTCCTCCCTTTTATCAAACTGTCCTCTGAAGTCCAACTGCTGTGGGGCCTTCACATCTCCATTAGGAGCTGCTGCTGCTGAGCACATGCATGGTGTCCTGGGAGTGCAGTTTGGAGCAGCTCAGGAAATAAAAACCTCCCTTCAGAGCTCGCAGTGTACAACAGCAAAGCTGTAAATACTTACTTGTCTCTCCTTTCTTTCACTCCACTTTTCTTCCAGTGAAAAGTGTCACTACCTGGTCCTACCTTGAGTAAACTCAGAGCTCCTACAAGACTCCAAAATCCTTGTTTGGGTATTTCTGGCCATTTTGCACTTCCCTCTGGTCCCTTCTGACCCAAACCATTCTTTGAGTCTGTGATTCTATGATTCTATGATCAGTTTGAGGAAAGAGACAGAAATATTCTCCTGATATTTTCCATCCAGCTGCCATCTAGATGTTTCCCAGTTTTCTTTCCTGGTATTCTGTGCATTTATATATGTGCCTCTTTGCCCTCTTAAGCTTAGGGGTTTTTTCTCATCCTCATGTTTTCTTTCTCATCAACCAGAAATAATGAAAGCAGCCTGTGAAATTGTAGGGTTTTGTATGACTTTATGTCTCTGTATCAAACCAAGTACAGTCATACAAATAATTTCGAATCAAATAAATTATTTATGAGATTGTTGATTTTTTAGTCTGGGCTTTGACCTTAACAGTTTTCACCTCTAGAAACATGACAGCTGAGAACAAAGTCTCATTTGGGGGGAAACACTCAATCCCAGCCCACTTGTTTTAGCTTCACAGCTAAGTTCACCTCTGCTATGCCTTCCCTAAATGAGTACATTTGTCTCTTCATTGCATCTCAACTAATTTCATGTCCTCTAATCTAATCAAAAGTGACTCATCTTCGCCAAGAAAATTGCCTCTTTAAGTATATAGTACCTTTGCTGCAATACTGACACTAGAAATTACTGCTATATACTGGGCCAAGCAAATTATTTTTAAGGCAAAATTATTAAACTATGATCTTGCTTAATCCTTCTATAAACATTTGGGGAAGAAAAATATGCTTTAATCTTGTTTCAGTTCTACATTTTTTGGTGAATAATCTGTGAATAATTCACTTTCCAGATGCAAAGTATTACTGAGGTATTATGATAAGACTAAGGAAAACACAACCAAAGATGTATTTCATTTAGAGGGCTGTGTGTTTGCTTTTCAAAATAGAGGCTTTGGTGCCACCACTCCTAAAATGTAAAGCAGTCATCTTGCTTTCAGACCACCTGCCCATAATGGCTTGAACCACTCTCCTTGTTTCATTGGAGGCAGTATCAGGGTCATACCAGTGCTGCTGCATTTCACGTCCAAAGATAAAATAGTTTCAGTTGTGCTACCTTTTGACAAATGCCACTGCAGATGAAATCTTGTTGAGTGGATCTGGGATTTGTTTATTCTTGCCTCACAGACATCTGTTCCTTCTCCCAGGTCCCCTGATGCTGTCTGTCTTCATGCAGCATTAAACCAAGTCAATAAGACCTTTGTCTAAATGTGGAATATGGAAAACACAGTTGGACTAGGCCAGAAATATCTCCTCCTGAGCTGTGGTTCAAAGCTATGTGTAGAACATAGTTTAGTTATAATTTTATTAGTAGGAGTTGGCCACTGTTTTTCTGCAGGACTTGACGATACTGAGGTGTGGAACCTTTGATATTAGGTCCTGCAAGTGTTGGGGTCTTACCTGGCCAGTCTTGTCTCTGAATTGTTGAAATATTCCTTATAATATGTTTTAAGTATTATGTGGAACTACACAGCAGTTGTACTTTTAAAATCTGATCTAGGTGACTGTCTCAAGCTGTTTTGACTTGTCTCCATAGAAAAACTGGAGAGAACAGAGTGTATGAACCGAAACCACCCAGCCAGCAGAGAAATTAGATTAAAGCTATGTCTAAGAGAAATCTTCATAAACATCTCCTGTTACATCTTTTCTTATCCAGAATCCTGGCCACAATGAAGTCAATGGAAAATCTCCAATTGCTGCTAAGAAAGGCCAGAATTTTATTCCAAGTCTGTGAAATAAGCCATAATTAACCTTCCGTTGTGGCTGCCAGAATCCATGTCACCACTTGCTTCCACTTTCTGAATTTAATTGTAGTGAAAATCTGTCCAAAACTTAAGCAGCATTTAAGGAATAGCTAAGTGACTTTCTCCCTCTATCACTCTCTCTTATACACTCAGTTAATTTAGAAAATGTGCCCTAATGCCTTCCACAGTTTCCTTTTCTAACAAATGTTAGAGACCCTGCATTAACATAACAGCAAATTCTTTTTGTTATTGCTTGCTCTTCTTTTATGTTTTGGATTGAAAAACTCCTACAGCTCACCACACTCTAATTAATGGTCATTAATTATTTACAACTTTGCTTTATTCTCTGAACTAATTTATTTCCCTTTCTTCTACGAATAAATAAATGATAGTTTTAATTATCTTTGTATAAATATTTGGTTTAGCTCAGGTCAGGAGCTCCTGCTGGATGTTCAGTATGCATTTGGTCTGCCATTCTACCCGAAGTATGAAGCACAGTTTACTGAGGAAGAAAAGGGCCTTTCCTTGCAAATTATGCAGTATATCTCCAATTTCATAAATTCTGGGTAAGTGTGTGTGTGTGTGTGAAATAAGGATATTTCAGAATTGCTGTGACTGGGGAGATGGTGAGAAATAGAGGGAGTGTAGTCAGTCCAGACCCTGTCCTCACTCAATCATTCTCCTACAACTTGTATGCCTACAGTGGGATTTAGTCCACATGGTTGGAAAGTCATGGCCAAGTTATCAAGCAAAGCATACACCAAAGATTTATAGTATGAGACTTAGCTAGGAGGAATAGACATTTTATCTCCACTGACCAGCTGCAAATTCTACTAAAGTACATGCAGGCTTCAAAGGCGTTGCTTTTGTTTCCAGAGCTGAGCTCTTGGACCCCAATTCTGAAACCTCTTGGCTAAGAGTTCCCTTTTTCCTAGAAGAAAGGGGAAAGCACAGGAAGACACAGTGCACCCTTCACCAACTACTCTGTGAACATCCTTCTGTGCTACTATACTGTGGCCATATTTGAGAATGAAGAGTATCTCTGGAAACCTAGTGTAGGAATGGTGGGAACAGTGACTTAATGTGCTTTTTACAGTATCTTGGGTTGGATTGGGATTGAGGGCTGTTGAGGGTGTTCATAAGTCTGTCTCTATTCAGGTTCTGTGTACCTGTTCCTTAGGAAGTGAATTGGACTAAAAAGTTACTGTCAGATGAGGCATCATGAATGATTCACCAGTCCGGGCTGAATTTGAACCCCGCTGGTCAGAGGGACTGGATACACATTTCCGTGACCCAGCCAATCTTCTTATCATTTTACTGTTCATGTCATTCCTTTCTAATGAAAATTTCTCCCACTCCCTTAGAAATCCAAACTACTTCCACAGTTTCTCAAGAAGAATGTTGGGGGTGATGCCTGCCTGGCCTATGTATCTGTCAAGTGATGACGGCGATAACTACAAGGAATTCACCGTATCTTTGCCAACTCTTAAAGGACTGAAAAAAGCAGACTGTTCCTTTTGGTCTGATTATATCAGGAGGCTGAAAGCATCCACAGGTGAGAAGAGTGTTTTCTGATATTAAATAAATCCTTAATTGTCTGCTTAATATTTTTGTCTGACTGCAGTGCTGTTACATCACTGTGGAAAAAACACATTTCACACATTAAACATCTTGCAATGTCCAGGGTATATAGTTAAGAATTTAACACTAAGATTTACTTTATAGTAGATAATGTGTACTGAAGTTTAATTGTCCTGGAGTTTAACTAGCTAGAGAAATCTTCCTGTTATGATGATAGAAGATATGACAAAGCCATATCTTCTAATAGTTTGCTCTCTATTTACAGTCATAATATAGACTTTGAGTAAACTGGAAGGCTGCATATACAGGCCTCTTTTGTCTACTGGAAGCACCTAACATGAGAATGTTGAGATTCCTATGGCTTAGGAGGAGCACAAATCATTTCCATCCACTGTAAAGTTGCAGCTGAGGCTTTAGTTATATCTCATTACGGTTCCTGAATGCTTTGACTTCTCATTAGATTAGTTTCTTTGACTTTTTTTATAGCCATGGTGATTATGCCCCTTGCATGTCTCCTTTTATATTTGCCATAAATTTCAATGCAGCTATGAGAGCCCTTCAATTTTTTCTTGCTGCTTAGGACAGTAAAACAAACTCTGCTGAGATTTCAATCTGCTGCCTGTCCTGAATTTATGCTAGTAAATAAACTCCCCTTCATATCTGTGTATCTTGTAAATAAATATGGATAGCCTCAAGCAAAGCAAACAAAACCATCCCTTTTTGGCAGGCAGAGATGTTTTGAATTGTTCTTGGAGGCCTGCAAGTTTGCTTGTGTTTTTTATGGGCTAAGGATTCATCTTCACAGTGAACATAGTTCAGGCTCTCTCTGCTTCAGGGGGTGTTGAATTTCTGAGAACAAAATGTACTTTCCAAGACACCAAGATACTCAGGCTATCTGTCCCTGACACAAGACCTCAAATGGGCTGAGGCTGATATTTGAGTGACCCAAAACTAAAATGTCTCAGAACCATCAAGCTGGTGGTTCTAATGCAAACACAGAGCAGCAATTCTCTTGTTCAATAAACATCCTCAATCATTACTCATGGTCTTTCTTCCAAAGTGGAGTCAAGACTTTTTTTGTCAGCCTCTTCTCGGTTTCCTGGTATCCGTCAATGTCTTTCATGTTCAGAGGGGTTACTTTGATCTCTCCAATGGCTTTGTGCTGATTGAGATATTGCTAATTTTCAAAGATTTATTCTGATATTTAAGTGGTCCTGGCAATAACTTCTAGATCTTTTTGGACGTCACCTCACAGCGCTGTGGCTGTGTAATGCCAGACTGAGCTGAAGTCACAGCTCTGGTAGAATGACTGCTGACCGAGCACCACGGACAGAGACTATTCCCAGCACCTATGGAAATTCTCCCAAAAGGTGGGAAAATATCCACCAGGGCATATTGTTTTTGACCTAGACAAGATTTAAAACTATCCAAACTGGCATAAGAACACAGCATTCATCTATGGGTTAGTCCAATGATCTGTCCAGCTCAATATCCTGACCTTGTCAGTGGCCAAAGCCAAATACTTGAATCTTAAACATAAAAAGAGAGGGAGGGAGAGAAACACACACTTGAAGAGTTCACAAAGTCGGCCAAAATTTTTGAAAACAAGCCATAAATTGTGAAATTTATGGAGTATGGAGTGTCAAGAAAAGGTTTAAAAAGTACATGTCAAAAGTACATGTTAATCTTCAACCAGAACTGAGTACACCCAGCTGCCTCTTTAAGCCAGTATTTGCTTGGCCTCAGCACCATGGTAATGCAGTTGCATGGCTGACTTCTGCTAAATTCCATCTCACAGCAATGTTGGCTTGACACTTTGCTTTGCTAGCCGTTTTTAATCTGTTCTCACCCTGGAATACTAAAATTTCTCATGCAATTTAAATAGATATCACATCAAACCCCTTTCTGATCCAGACCCCTTAGCCTGGGATGGTAACAGAGACACTGTGGGTCTCTTGATAACAATCTGAGAGCAGCTCCTTATGAAAAATGATTCATAACGTTCATAGGTTCACTTAGAAATACTGCGTAAAACTCAGATGGTGGTGGCTGAACACCCTCAATTTCTTTTTGAGAGGATGTCATGCTGCAGTTCATGCCAAAGCACTGTCAGTCCAGCAGTACAAGTTCATCACTTGCATTGCTCCCAAAAATTGGATTCTGCAGGAACGGAGTCCCTATGCATCATGTTGCTACCTCGTTGATGTGTCTCCTTGCACCCGAGGTAGTTTGCTGTACCTCCCTTCAGAACTGAAGCACTGAACCTCTGTTGTTCCCTGACTGCTCCAGCCTCTGCTCCTGGAGTGCTCTCAGGCTGTCTGCTCTTGGCGTATGTTGAACACCAGATTTGAGAGAACAATGCTGCAAACCATTTTTGGATGTTATACCTTGTACTCTTTCCTGAGGGGATCTGTCAGTTCTGTCGGCCACCCTGAGATCGAATCTATCACTTTTCTGCCTTTCAGTAATTATAAATGTTCATGATAGTGCACTTGGATTGTTACTGTGGGTTGCAGTTTGTGGTCTCACACCAAGTACATGGAGTTTACAGGTGTGCCAGCAAGAAGCCTGGATAATGAAACATTTCAGTTTTCACATCTACACAAAGATGTACACGATCTAGTCTGATGCAATCTCAACCAGCTGTGATGAATTCCATTTTATCCATCTCATATTTTCCTTGAAATTAATATTTTTCCAGCTTCATGCATCATCTGGGGTCTATAAGCAAAAAACCTCCAACATATTTCAATAAAATGGAGAAGAACTGGAAAAACCAGTGATCATAAAATATAACTGGAACTGTCATTTCAAATTTTTTTCTTGATCCTTTGTATACTTCCACGGGAAATGTCTTGACTTGGAAATGTCAAATTAGGGATGACTAAAAGCTTAAAGCTCAGTATCTTAGTCCAGAAGAAAACTGAGGTATTCCTTGCTGTGGTTTAAGCTAAACTCATAAATTCGAGTTTCTGGAATAAAACCTCTCAAATTTAGAATCTTAGATGTCTTTTAGGTTATTCACTGCTGGATCTAGAAGCTGTTGTTTACACATCCAGCTTAACTGTTACCTGTAATTTTCTTTCCATTTAATAAAAATATTGTCCAAGCTGGTGTTTCATTTTGTGGTCAGGCCACAATAGTTAATGACAGAATGTGTCATTTGTTCCTGGCACATAATTGGAATGTGTGTTGTGGCATTTGAAGATAATTTAACAAAATTCATGTCATAAATGCAATGATTCATCATACTTGTTGGCAGTGCCTTTACAAACTACAGAAGGAAGTTTGAATCTGTTTCATTGCAGATGGACTAAAAATCTCTTGAAGTTTTGTTTGAGACCAGTTTGTAAAGTTGACATTTTGGGGAGGAGTTTACTTGAGGAATTATGAAAGTGATGGTGCTTGAAGACGTTTGGATTTACTAAATGAAGTTCCCTTGGTTGCATTTCAAAGACATGCTTTATATTTTGAATTATGACGGTTTCCATGGGAAACATCAAAATGAGAAACAAGAAGAGTGGCAATTGTGGAAAAAAAGAGCTGTGGATGGCTTTTTCCAGGAAATGTGTTAATAACTTGAAATTCAGTTAAAACCCGGAGCTCTAGAATGTTTGTGTATGTTCAGACAGATGTCTGAATGCTAACACTCCCCTTACATGGTGGACTGTGTGCCTAACAGTGAGTCCCTTTATAAAGGGCCTCTCACTGCATCCCAAACAGGTGGAATTGGATCCAGTCTACATCTCTTACTCCTTTAGCTGGTATCTAAAAAGAACCAGTCTTCCTAAAGTAAGTGCCTCTGTAAGCAGTCTTGCAGCTGGGGAGAAAGACATACCTTTAGTGTCCCACTGAAATCTTGTCTGCCTAACTCATGTGCCTAAATTTTGACCTTTAGGCATATTTTACATGCCCAAATTAGTCTGATTGGGTTGTATATGTTGAAAATTCAACAGGTAGCAAAGCTGGAGCCTTCTCCATGAGCTCTGGGATTCCACGTGTAGCCAAACAAGAGTCCAAACAAAGTAAGACTGTTGACAGTTCAGACTTGAATCAAAACTGAATCAGAAATGTTGTGGTTAGCATTCATATTTTATCCTTTCTATTCACACCTTCTTTTTGGAAATCTCAACTAGAAAATAGATTCCTTTAGTGCGAGGGACATCTGTGCAGCATTGAGAGCACTCTGGCTATGAGACATTAAATAACACTCTCAGTACACTTTCTTGACAGTTTTGTGGTGTTGAGGCAACTGCATCAAAGAAATAGGGTTGAAGACTGAAATCATAGAAGGTAAAAGATAACAAAGACAAGATCTGTTGGAAGTGGGTGCTTGGGGCTTTTTGTATTACAGACAGACAAAAAATTAATGTTCCCCACACTTCCTACCTGGTAGGGAAGTACCAGGAGATAATACAAAAATAAAATCTTGCATGAGTGGAGAAAAAACTATTGTGTATTCCAGTGGCAGTTATTTAAAGCACACTAGATGTGCTTTAATTACCACTAGGTGCTTGGCCATTACTCTAAAGCACTTTTCAAATAGACTGCAAACTGAGAAAAATAGCTTCCTGAACATTTATAGCTGCATAAAAGGTTTTTAGGTGTCATTGACAAACCTTGTAGCTTGCTGCTTCAAAGAGATGACATCTATTTTAATCTTAATGGTATTCTTTTCAGGAAGTGCAAGTGGTGGAGAGCCATCTGCAGAAAACAGCCCTGGTGAAGCTCCCAGTGAAGTTGCCTCCCTGGAGAGCCAGCCCCTGGGGGCTGAGGTGGCCTACAGCAGATAGGGAATCACAGGGCTGTGGGGTGGGTTTGTCACACAACTGTGCATCCACACAATCATCTCACACCAAATGAACAACACTTCCTTTAGTTAACTTTCTCAACAAGTAAAGCAGACCTTTCAATAAAGTAGTTTTCAAGAAAATTAGCGACTATGGCCCAAAAGAAGCACTACAGCTATTGTTTTAGATCAAAAGAGACTGTACTTTGAAAAAATAAATTATCAATAAAAACTGCAAAACCATAACAAATACACTTGGTCTTTATTTCTTGCAACTACAGAAATGCCAGCATATTGTGGTACCACCAGCCAGAAAAGGACATACATTAAAACACTTAGAAGTCCCTCACTGATGAGGGTCAGGTTTGTTAGATGTTGTATCTTTGTCTTTTTTTGTTACTCATCCTGTCACAAGCTGCTGGTAGGAGAGGGAGCCTGGTTTGGCATTCTGGAGAAAACTAAAGAACTCTAAAATGGGAAGGAAGAACAATTTAGGAAGGGAATCATGAGTATGCATTGAATCGTTCACATGAAGTCAGGCACATGCTCTACTCAGCTCATGATTCCCTGTGAAATTATGTCCAAGACCATTTAGGTAAGGCAAAGCACACAGCAGAGATAATAAAGAATATGTTAATTACACCTTAGATAACGCTGTCCTTGGAACGTTTATCTTTTTTTAAGAAGAAGGTGAGATACACAATAGTTTTGGAAGTGTAAGGAAAATCATAGGGTACCTCTGATGGCTCTGAAGGTATTTTGGATCCTGTTGTTAATTCATTGCTGGGACCATTTGGCAACAGATAATTTTCAGTTGATGGTATATCATACATGTCTCCATGAAACCTCACAAAAATCAAGGTTGCCCAGTAGGACACAAATTTCATGTGTAGTGCTGAAATGATTTAGTAAAACAACTCATAAGGTTTTGTTTGATGCTTGAGCCCTCTGCCAGTACATGAGCAGCTACTGCTGTCTGTGCTGTATCCAGGTTTCCAAAGGTTCTACACAAAAAAACTGTGTAACACTCCTAGTTCTTATACCTACATCCTGTTCAATAAACATTAAAAAGATTGGAAGAATCAAGAAACTTGCTAACTGGCTAAATATAAAGGAGTAAAGATGGAGAACTGAAACTGTGTTTTCCATCATTAACTTCACCTAAACTAGAGAAATGGTAAAGGAAAAAAAAGAAACCATTTAAGAACTTTTTTAAAAGCCCAGATCTTAAACATCCATCTCAACAGAGGATGTTTCTTTGCAATAACTATGGATACAGCAGCTCTGATTCCTTGGGCAAGAATGGATTTATTTTTGGCCTATTTGAGAGCTAATTGTTGGTCACAGCAACTCCAGTATTATTATGCTGCACATGGAACTGGTTAACAGAGGACAGATTTAAAAGGACTCAGTATTGACTCATGTTGATGAAAGCCAAAAATATAATATTTTCCCTCTCACTATTCAGCTCCCCCTTGAGCCCAGAGATGTCTCAGGAATCTGAGAAGTTTTCGTTTTGAGCTAGGAATGCAGCAACTTAGCCTTGTAGCCTCCTAATTACAGTCTTGGCCGTCTGGTAGGATTGGTAGATAGGCAGGTCTGACTGGGTTTTTCGGTCACCCCTCCTGAGATATCCAGCTCAACTGTCAGTTTGAAGAAGTTTAAAAGAGACTCTTTAAGCACAAAATTTTTGTAAAATATCTTTTATTTCGTGACTGCCTGCCCCATCCCCACCTGGTTAAAATGGATGCAGCTCTTTAGACTGTTCTGTCTCTCTACAAGTTTCTTAGAAACCTCTTCTCTATGGCCCACTGTTGGTTTCCTCTAAAGAAACATGGAAATGCTCTTCCCTCTTCTTCCCTTCTGCTAGTCCTGCTCACTCTCCATACCTCTTTAACCTCACTTCTGTCAAGGTACATTTTGATGCAGACAAATGCAGTCTCATGATCCCTTGTGTTCCTGTAATTCCACATTTCCTCATCTTCCCACATCTTCCATCCTGTATCTTTAAGCTCAAACATCTTTGAATTCTGAGATAACTTTTGCAGCAGCACAAGTGATTCAGTCTTTTTGGTTGTGAGTCTCATCACCTTCCTGACTTTACTCCTCTTTCTTATGGGGAACCACACTGTTAGAAATATCCTGGTCAAATCCAACAGGAGGTTTAATTAGAAAAGCAGACATGTGGACTGACTGAGAGAGGTCAGGAAACTTTAGCCTTAGTGATACTGAGAGGCCAAGTCTGCTCCCACATGTAATTCCTAGTAAGAAAAATACATTCCCAGACTATTTAGGTCATTGGTCTTTAAACTGAAATACCAAAGACTGCAGTGATCTGGTACTGAAGTGATGCACAGAAGCACGATGACTGGAGCCATGCTTTCCTCCTTCCTCCTGGAAATGGCTATAATTTTTTGAAAGCAAAGCATTCTTTGAGACTTTCTATGAGCACACACACAGACAACTCAGGTTAATGCCATTTAAGTTATTTAATCTGAACTTTTTGAAAGATGAGCCATTAGAACATTTCTGTATATGTTGCTTTTAATACTTGAATATCTAACATATAGCATTTTGTGAGATTGTTTTGCACAGGAGATATTAGGCAACAGAGAAAAAATGTGGAGTATTAGAAATATTTTACCATGCAGAGTTGGAAAGAAAACAACTGACTCAATGGCAATGCTGGAACGTTGATTGTTTTCATAAGTACTTGACACATAGAGCTGGAACCTCACAGTTGCCACCCTGCTATTACCCACATCGTATAATTCCCTTGGCTAAAATTAAGGACTCAGTCTTTCACCATAGCAGCATCATAGCCAGTGTTATGTATTATATAAAAAGTTCACATTCTCTCCAACTTGCTCCAGCTACACTCTATAGCAGTGGCTTATATAATAGTAATTAGATATTTATGGACCATTGCTCCTCCCTATGTGAAGCTAAAAAAAATAAACCTGGTCACAAAGCCAAAGATCCTCCACATGGTTCTCATTTGGTCTTTGAAACACAGACACCAGCTTGGCTGGGATTTTACATGTTTCAGGTGCAAGAGAATTTGGTTAATCAGAAGTGTGATAGTCAGGGCTTTCAACTCTTTCTATTTTTTCTGTTTTTATGGGAGGTTGATCTGCCCCAAAGCTGAGGGGTCACTACTTCCTGCCCCCGCAGATGTGAATCCTCTAACATGGCCTTTGGTCACGATGATGTTTGCTCCTTCTCCTAGTTTTCCAGCTGCCCAGGAAAGACCCTTGGATTCCAGCACGGGCTAAAACTCAGCAAACTTCAGCTGAGAGCTCATGTGCCCTCAAGGACAATTAAGACAGTTTTGCATCAGGATTCCTGATGAATCTCCTCACTCTTTGAGAGGCTGGCATATGACTGGGTGTGGAGAATGCTGTGTTCCACAGCACAGATTTTGAATCATTACAAAAGGTGTTATTTTCGTGTTTCAAGGAGATCTCCTTTTCCTTCCTCTTGTTATTCCTCCTATATTCTGCTATCATGGCATGAGAGACAGTGCCCCAGGAGTTTATCCTTCCTGCTTCTTACACAATCACTCTACAGAGAGTCTGGTGAGCACAAGTCAATATAACTGATAGTGTCCAATAGGCCTCTGATCAAAGTCAGATGGGACTGGATATTTTTAAACATTACAGCTGTTTTTCAAGGCTGACTAAGGAACTCTGTAAGTCAGATCCCACTAACCTGTAGGGAATTTGGATGCCCGGTTCCCATTATGGCTTTGAAAACCCCACCCAACATCTGTGCAATGGTCAGTGGTCATTTAGGAGCCTCTTCCCTTTCATGATGAGCGGATGGCCACAGACAAAAGCACCATTGCAATTGGCAGTAGTTCATTAACTCACAAAGGGAGAATTTAGCTTGTTGTTTAGCTTCCCTGGTTAAGATTGAGATCTTTAGCAAGACAGAACAAAAAAAACTTGCTTTTTTTTTTTTTTTGCTTCCTGTGAATAAGACAGTGGCCAGCTTTCAGGGGCAGCCAGCATTTTCATGACTGATATTAGCATACAGGTACTGTCTCACACACAGAAGTAATGCACAGAAGTAATGTGGTCCAAAGGGACCCACATATCCCCGTTTTAAATTCAGGAACGAATTCAGAGAAGTCACAATCAGTTCACAGCAGAATTTTATATGTACCACTGAAAGCAGCGATCTGCTCTGCATGTGTCACTTTAAATGAAATGAGAGCCCAAGTTCAGGAGCAAAGAGACTGGATGTTCTTCCACACTATGCAGTCACAATTGCTCAAATATGTCAATTTTAAATAACAGAAGGATGACTGTTAAATGAAAAGTCTTTTGTTTATAAGATTTTGGCTGGATACCTTAAAAACAGAATACCTAGGTAAGGCAAGGATTTATTCTGGCTCTGAAGAGTTTACTCAGTACTTGTATCCTAAAACACAGGGAACACAATTCTGAATTGATAGCTGCTCTTTGGAGTGGCAATTCAAAAGTTAATGGCTGGATGCTGACTACCTGGGAGATTCAACTCTGAAGTAAAGCCCAAGTTCAGGTGAAAGATCAGTCAAATAACTAACAATTGACTGGTTGGTTTATCGTAGGAAGAGACCAAAGCAGCAGCATTGAAATTCAGCATCTCAGATCAGCCTAAAGTGCAAAAAAGTTCAAACGCGTTTTTCATTCAAAATGCTACCGTGTAGCAGAGTAAGGTGTGGGGCAGTTACACAAGTCAGATCCTGTTTCACAGGGTGTAGGTCAGCCTGGGGTGGTGACAAATAGCACCTCGTTCAGAAGCAGTAGAGGTGTTTCCATCAATGCTTGCTGCACGGGAAGGATGGACCTCAACCTGTCTCTTCCTTTCACCCAGAAAGGAGACAGTCCCTTCCCACCATGTGCTGAAGAGAGTGCTATGTTGTGTCCCCATTTGGTCCATATTCACAAAGCTATTTAGGCACCTAACCTAGCCCCTCGGGAGCTAAGCCTAACACCTGCTGTCCTATCCTTCATTCTTGTCGGTAACTCCTACAAGATGTGGGTGTGGAATAAGACTTTCAAGACCAGCCACTGTTGTGCCTGACAGCCTGGCTTCTGTGACTCCAGAGCTCTGTTTTTTCACAGTTTTTGTTGCAGCCTCCCAGGCTGTCAGAACTTGTGGCTGCGAGACAGAAGTTGAATCCCTTGGACATGATGATGCAAGGGCTGCATGCCCACCTGTGGGAACACTCAAGGACAAGCACTCTCAAGAGACAGGGTCCCATGGAGCCAGTCAAAGGATTGTCCTGAAAAACTGTTTCTGGCCCAGCCAGCACAGCCAAAAACCCTGTCACAAGCCTGACTGCTTTCAAAGACAGCAGTGGCTGGCAGGAGAGAAGGCAAACTCTGACAGACGTGTTTGCTTCAGATCACCTACATGGCAGTTTGCTCCTTTCATGCCTGGTAATAAACGCCTGAAGAAGAGCTGGAGCTCTTGAATTTGGCAGTGAGCATTCTGTCAAAAGCCATGGGCCTGCCTTTCAGCTGAAGTCAAAAATGTTATCAGAGCCAGAGGCTGCAAGCTGTACTGATTCACACCAATGGCACTTGGAGTGGTGACTGTGTTTATGAGGGAATGGATTATTCCTTTGCCAAGATGCCACAAGTGCTCCAAAAGAAGCACTCTCTCTGAGAAGCCATTTTTCATCAACCCCCTCCCCACAACCTTCCACCCTGGAGTCCAGCTGCAGATTTACACCCTTTTTATCACCTTTTTGGAATATTTTAGCATGCTAAAAATAGATCCCTTGGGCTATGTTTAGCTTTCAGTAAGGCCATTGTCTCACAGACTGGAGCTCAGTGAAGCCTGGTAGAAGACTAGAAAGCTAAATATTGAACATGAAACCCAGGGATCAGGTTCTTAGGATCTGCCCAGACAAATCTAACCTATTCCTTTAATCCCCCACCTTTTATTTTGGGTGAAATTTGCCTTTCCCTTTATTCTGGCCCTTGCACGCAGTTCTCCACAGCTGACCAGCCTGGTTCTGGTGGAGGATCTCATGCTCCCCTTTGTGTACCTGTCAGTGACCCAAAGCTGGTGACAGTGGTTTAGCTTCACTCCAGCTCCAACGAAAGGCTGAGTGTTCCAAAGTAAGACCCCAAACACACCCACATGGGGGTTTTTTTTATCATTTCCTAGAATCCTCTTTTCCCCTCACCTCGTGAGGACTGCAGGACAGGGGTGGAGTGGAAGGGCAGGTAGATTTTAAGGCAGAGCAATGTAAGAAATTACCCACAGGAAAAGGTAGGATAGAGGAGACCACATTCCTACCCTGCTCATGATGCTGCCATAGGTCAGGTTTGTGTGAGAAAAATGTTCTGTTTATGAGGACACTGGAACTGGGGCAGTTATTCCGGACAGATCCTTCTGCACAAATCAGCTTGTACTAGTGGAGAAGCACTCCTATATCCCATGAAACTCACAAAAAAAACCCCCCAAACCCCAGGCACTTTCCATCTATAATGGTGGTGCTTTTGCCAGCACAGAAGTGTATCAAGAAATCCACATTCCCCAACTGATTTTGGTTTCATCACAGCCCCTGAGCCAACGGGAAGTGCTGTCCTGGAAAAGTCCTGCTCCATATCTGCAGCCTTCCTGGGCTGCTGAGGCTGAGCGTGCCAGCACACAGCCTCTTTCCTGCCCCTTCTTCCTCCTGCCCTCTGAAGCTGCTTTTGCTCTTCTCTTTAACCCCTAATTGCTTATGTCCACTCTATCCCATTTCTTCTCACTGTCCATGTTCATTTCACACAACTCTTCTCCCTCACCTTCAGGTTGAGCCTCTGATGCAAAGCCAACAGCTGGGGTGCACTGCAGAGTCCCAGAAAGGCTCTCCTCTGCTCTCCAGGTGAGAGTCCTCACTTAGCAAGGACTCCAGTCCCTGCCCATTTCTGTTTCTGTGCTGGGATTCTGTCCTTAACTGCAGCAAACCCTAACAGAATTTTTTTACCTGCTGTGAGTAGAAGCTTGTTGTGCTTCTGCTGTGGGGAACTTAGACCTATTCCACTTCCACTTTTCCTGAAATTAACTTCACATTTCATGATGACTGAATAAAAAAAATTAAATAGAGGGAGGAAAAACATTCAGATTAATATAGTGGTTTTAATGTTAACAGATGCTTGGGGACTTAGTTTAGTGCTGATTAAAGGAATGGAACTTTGCAGAAAGCAGATGATTCACAACCCCTAAGAACAACATTTAGGGATTGTAGATAAAATCTAATGGTAATAGTATAAAGGAAAAAAAAAATAAACAAATTAAAACTGCACTGCAGTGCTGCCTGAGACACAATACCTTTAATTCCCACTCAGCATTTTCACTCAACCACCACAGTAAATAGGTCTGTGAATGAAAGTCTGCTGAGATAAAAGAACCTGCATAACAGCTGACATCAAAGGAAAAGCCCTTTTCTTGCCTAATACATTGGAGACATTGTTTGAGAACAATTCATCCAAGTGAAATTCTGACCGCTTGTACCGCAGCCAGATCAGGAACGCTTCCTGCAACTGGCCAAGAAAGTGTCTGGCCCTGGAAGTAGCCTGAAGTTCTTAGTACTTTGACAGAAAACAGAAAGTCAAATAGAGTTGAGGTCTCCTCCCACTGAAGCCCACAGCTAAAATCTCTCTGGCTTCAAGTCTGTCTTCCCTGATGAGAGCAATGAACAGGGAAAAGCAAAACAAACTTGCTGATGCTGCAAGACCACCAAGCCCCAGCCTCAGAAATGGGGAGTGATGTAAGGGTGATCCTGGTCCATGGCTAATTTAGAAACAACTGGGCCAAAATTCCAACCCTGTGGAATATGTACACTGTGGCTGCAGTGCAGACAGAACCAGGACAAGAGGTAAAAGCATCAAACATCAGATCAAGATACTTGATAATTAACTTGGGTGTTCACTTCTTGCAAGAGGAAGGACCAGAGATCTGCAGGGACAATGAGAGCCAGACAGATGTCCACATTCAGGGAATGAGAAGAGCACTTGTCAAAGCATCAGGTGGTGATGCTGGGGAGGAGGAGGGGAAGGAGGGGCAGGGTGAAGCAGAGAGAACAGTTGAACACAAAATTATCCCTTTGTCAGTGCAAGTCTCCTTCCAGAGGTCTGCACCATGAGACAAGCCAGAGACTCAATGCCACTGAAATATTGCTATGATTACAGAGGGAGATACAAATAATTAGCTATTTGCCAAGTCCCCCTCCAAGTGCAATGTGCAACAGGCATGTTCTGTGCTACTTGCTGGGACCTTTTAAATGACAGCCCAAGGTACAACATTTTCGGCGAATCCTGGGCAGGAAGAGTGTGCTAGTCTCTGCTAGGAAACAGTACTTTTTATATATACACACATACCCACAATATTTTATCACCCTATAAAGATACAGTGTAATTGGTCGCCATAGCTGTGAAGTCTTTACACCACTTTTAAATGCCCACCCAACAGCCCAGAAACACTCTGAAGGCTTTCTCTTGTGCATCATCATCTTCTCATCTTCCACAATGCCACACCATCAGATATACTCATATTTGTTTTGCCCCAGTGGCTGCAGCCTTCACTGGGCACTGTTTGTTTGGCTGTGGTCTGAACCTGTAGAGTTGGTGGCATGCGAGGGACATTAATTTTTATCATAGTTCTGGGTCAATCCCTGCAGACAGGCAGCAAATATGACAAATACAGAAATAGGCTGCAGATAATGAGAGCTGCATCAAGACCTCTCATCTTAAATTCCCAAAATACCACTCATAGCTAAGGGGAAACTTTAAAAGCACTTAGCAGTGGCAGGTTTCTCTGTCACACTTCTAGACAGCACTACTCTACTTGCTTATGCATACAGAAATTGCAGATGCCACAGAGATCCACGGATCCACAGCAAAATCCCAGTGAAGGAACTGGGAGGCTCCGCACCAGTACAGGGGTGAGCTGATAAGGGCTATGGAGCCAGAAATCCTTCCACAGACATAGGCTGAGTTTTCTTATCACTTTCAGAGTCTTCTTATGAACAACTTTATTAAATTAAATGTCATCCGTAGAAATAGTGTTAAGTGACATAAAAATAATCAACAGAGTTGTGACTAAAGCCTGGACAGATGAGGTTGTTGGCAGTCTCAGAAAAGCATGTATCATCTCAGTTATTAATGGCCAAAATTGTCAGGAGAGTTTAAAACTTTCTAGATTGTCATCCAGTAGCTGGTGAGTCAGATACTGCCTTAAGATGAAGAGATGAAGTTTTCTTTCATTTTTCTTCTCTGCTGAAGGAATCCAAGCATACAAAACTCTGAAAAGGCTCAGGGTACCATTCAGGGTTCCTTTGGGATTAAAGGTTGATTCTCAATGAAGAAAAATGAAGTGTTGATAGAACCAATTGCTGCACAAAATGCAGAAAATAGAAAAAAGAGGAAGGATATGGCAGTGTATTCCTTCTTGCATAAGGCCTTGGCTCTTTGGGGAGATTTTGTTGTGGAGGATGCAGTCACTCTCCCACCACAAAGACAAAGGCAGAAATTTTCAGTCTTCAGACTGTTAATTTGAAATAGTATAATATTTTCTGTATTCAGTTCCAAAGAGCAAAAATCACAATAGAAAATATGAGTTTCATTTTTTACTCTTTAATTGACCAAGCCAAAAAGTCTGTCCAGCAAACAGGAGTCCCTGTATCATTTGCTTTTGCAAGCTATTCAAAGATCCTCATTTCATCATCCCTCAAGAAATCACCAACAGTCTGTGGCCAGGTGTTTCACTACTACTCCAAATGTCTGGATGACTTCAATCCTTTCTGATCTTCATCTACAGAGTAATTTGAAATGTTCTATCCTGACAAGAAAATATTTATTTTGCCTTTTCCTGTGTTCCCTGATATTATTTATTGTCCCTCAGAACTAATCATTCTGAAAGGGAGGACGATGTGAAGTCATGCTGACAATCCAGGGCCAGGAAACAGGAGAAATTTCCTGTCTTGCACAGCGGATTCGTCAGGGTAGGTCAGAGACAAGTTCCAGCTTTATTTAATTCACTTATACAGCTGTAGCCACTGTAGAGAATGGAAAGAAGTAACTAGAGAAAACTACATCTTCTAAGATTTACTAATAAAATCTCTCCTTTTTTTGCCCTATAATTTACAAAATGAGAAGGTTCCTCTGCAGGAGAGATGGACCAGCCTGGGGCATAGACTGAGAACTTCTTCCAGGGTTGATACACCTCATGGATCAGGTGTTTCAAAAGTCTACCACCTGATTACCAGCTGCCAAGGGATTTTTGTGAGACACCCCAATCTGGCTGCAGGACTCTCACATGATCCTAAAATGTTTCTGTGAGCAAGGGACTTCCCAGTTCAGCCTGTCTCTCTTTTGGGATGAATCAAAGTGAAATCCTAAGTCCCATCTGCTGTAAGGACTGTCCACATGCCAGTCAAAATGTTACCTTTTCCCACTCTCCTCTTCCTTCACTTGTCCTGATGACAGAGATTGGAATACATTTTGAATAAAAATTTGAAGAGAAAGGTTTATCAGGATTTCCTTTTTTCATCTTAGTCTTTTTTTTTTTTAATATGAAGACTTTTCCTTTGAGCTGTGTCTGAGTGTCTCTGTCTGGGACAGACAAGGAGCTAAGGAAGGGGTAAGGAATTACAGAAAATACTGCTGAAAGAGACATTTCCAACTCAGGCTTTCTCTTGAAGATCAGTTTTGGCGGCTCTTCTTCAGAATGAAGATTCTCTATTGCTTGACTACTCTAGAGCTCATCAACATCAGCCAGCTATGAATGCTTTATATTAAGGAGTTTTTGTTTTGTTTGGTTAATCTCTGACTGTTTTCTGTCATAGTCCCTTTGAGAGGAACCCTGGTTCCACATCGTTCTCACCAGCACAGTAGCCTGACCTGCTCTCTGAGCAGCTCTTCTGACCTCTCTGAGCCTGAAGAGGTTCCTTGCCACAAGCATCCCAAACACTCTCTCCTCATCTAATGTGCTCACATCAGGATTCCTGGCTTAAGGCATTTGGCTCAATCACAGCTGCTAAGATTTCTTGGAAATTCAACCACAGTTTCATAATTCCAAGGCATGCATTCATTTTTTGTTATGTGTTGAGATGTGAAAACATGGGTTTCTTGTCTGCTGTGATGGAAATTCCATTGCGCCGATGGCCGTATGTTCCTTTTGTTCCCTAATCCTGAAAATGCTGGATGCTTTGTGGGTTTCCCATGTTATAAACACAGATGTATTCTCAATTATGTTCAGCACCTGCATTGATGAAAAGTTTTTCATTTCTACCAGAGCTAAATTTGTATTTTTGCAAGAAAGCATTTCGTTTCTAAGTGTTATTAATTCCAGTGTGACTAACATAACCTGGAAACCTGGAAGCTGAACATTCCCTTTACTCCAATTTTTCACACAGCCAAGTTCAGAGAAACTCTTAGTAAAAAAGCAATCGACTCTTGTATGTTTCCCCTTGTCATCACGTCACCAGTGTTGATGGCTGTACCCAGTTAGCTTTGGTAACAGACGAGACACCAGTAATCCCATCCTGGCTGCAAAACCTTGCAGAACCTCATGCCGCTGTCAGAGGTATTTGGTTGAGTGAATTGATAAACAGTGCTCAGATTTGTCATGGATAAAAGTTTTGGAACTGAATAACAATTACTCTTTTGAGGCTGAAGACAAAATGTTAACTCCTCTTACTAAAGACTGAAGAATTTTAAGCCAGGCTCTCATTTTGGTTTAACGTGTTACATTCATTACATCTGTCTGAAATCAATTAATCAATAAAGGCACGATCCTACATGTGTTTCAGGCATTTTAGGTGTAGCTAGGAGGCTCAACAACACTTTTGAAATTAGATGCTTTTGAAAACCCTCCTAATGAGAAGCCTACTGTCCTCAAACACTTAATGTCTAATTATGCAACCTTGGCTACAAACCTTCTGCCAGGCTTAGAAGGAAAACTAAATGGGATTTGTGAGTGACTGCTGTGGGTGAATTGAGCTGTTTACAAATGCTCCTTTAAAACAGTGTGCAGTTCCAGGTGCAGCAATGTAAGAAGGATATAGCGTTGTTAGAGAGTATCCAAAGGGCTGTGAGGATGGGGAAGGGTTTGGAGGGGAAGCCATAGGAGGAGCAGCTGAAGTCACTTAGTTTGTTCAGCCTGAAGGAGACTGAGGGGAGGCCTCACTGCAGTTTGCAGCTTCCTCAAGAGGGGAAGCAGAGGGGCAGACCCTGATTCTTCTCTCTAGTGACCGGCGACAGGACCTGAGGGAATGGCCTGAAGCAAAGTCAGGGTAAATTTAGGTTGGATATCAGGAAAAGGTTTTTCACCCAGAGGTTGATTGAGCACTGGAACAGGCTCCCCAGGGAAGTGGTCACAGCACCAGCCTGACAGAGTTCAAGAAGTGCTTGGACAATGTTCTTAGGCACATGATGAGAATATCGGGATGTTCTGTGCAGGACCAGGACTTTAATGGCCCTTGTGGGTGCCTTCCAACTCAAGATACGATTCTGTGGTTCTATGAAAAGTGCTTCTACTTGCCAAGGTCCTAGTGAACAGGCCCAATGATGATTTCTCTGCTACACCTTTTTTTTTTCCTTCCAGGAAAACTTGCTGGGGATAGTTTACATCTACTGCTGACCCATATGGAAAGACACATTTCTTATGGATTGACAGACACTCTCTTCATTCATTTTTGCCCTCTATTATTTTTTGCATTCCAATTTTTTAAACAACATAATTTCCATTTATATTTCAAATACAGAATCTCAGTTATAGGATCTAAATCATCAAGTCAACTATGGTTTCAGGACGCCTGATAATTACCAAGGAACCAAGAAGGCTCAGCTCACTTTGTCACTGTTGAAGTATCCCCAGGAAATTAAACTTTGGACACATTTACATGACTCCTGTAAGTTATTATTCATTCATTTTCTTTACTTCAGAACCTAGAGTTTTATGGCAATCTCTATTTACAAGTCATGAATGTGAAGTCTGTAGCTATATCTGCATATTTGAACTATCCTTCAAGCAGGAAAGAAGGGCTCCTGCAAAAAAATGAGACATGTAGAGAGGAATTACAAGTTCCCCATTTGCAGAGAGAAGGGCACCTGGCACACTGTTTTTCAAAGCCTTTTCTAATCTCTGAAGCATGGAATCAGTGACATGATGAAAAATATTAAACAAGTGTCTACAAGAACCAGAGCCTGAACTTGGACTCCCTTCCATTTCATATCTCAGTTATAAAACAATCTTTATATTCCATGCTGTGCTTAGAGAAATACACTTTCACAAGGTCCATTTGCCATTTTTACTCTTCTTGAATTTCCACCCACCTTGTTTGTGTTACAGATTTTGTTTATAATCTCTTTGTCCGGCCAACAGTTTCTTCTCCTCTGTCAATGGACACATGGAGGATTTGCATTCCTGGTGATTCATGAGCTCTGGGACCCACTGCCTGGAAACTGCCACTCAATCCTGGCCAAGGGCTGTCTTCGAGCTATGTCTGCAAACAGGGGTCAGAGTTCATATTCTTTTTGCAGGACTATAATTAGCACAGCAGGTTTAGACAGGAAACTGCTCCCTCTAGACCCAATTTCAAGGCAATTAGGGTTGTGCTTTTTCACCACGGTGCTTCTCAGCTAGACCCTGTCTGTCCCACAGCAAGAATAACATGGGAAGCACCCATTACTGCATATTGTTGTGGCTTGGCATGAGGAAAGAAAGCACATGTTGTATGTATACCTCAGCATCAGACCAGGGGAGATTGTGGTGAAGATTTTCAATGGGCTTCTGTTTTCCAAAGATATTGGCATGTATATGAAATGCAAGTAGCAATCACTTGCACAGGGCAGAAAATCAATCCTCAGTTTTAGGAGGTGTTTCCATAGTGGATATTCTGCCCTTCCAGTACTGCTCCAGCACCGGGCTCTCTTAAGATGACCATGTGTGTTATAAGAACTAATTTCATAAGTGAAATGTTTTAGCCTCATTATCAGATCCCAGAGGTCCTTAACATCCATAGTTCAGGAACAGGACAGGAAAGAGATGGTGGAATTTGTCCTTGCACAGAGGACATGCATTGTTTATGCCCGCTTCAATGCTATTTTGGAGCACTCTTTCATGTATGGTGTCTGCCCTGGCCTTTGCAGAGGTTGGTATTTTCTCAGAACATTTTCATGCTGAAAGGCATGCCGTGACTTCTGGGGGCTCTATTGAGGGCATATAGAATATAATCAGGGTCACCTACAATAATTAGTTTATACATCTGCTATGCCTGTATTACAAGTGGTGAGCTAGACTCTCTCTTCAGTCAGTCCCAGAGGGAAATTGTTCTCATACTAAGATAGGTGTTTAAAATAAATTGGCTCAATCCCCAATCCCTGTCTTCTTCCGGTGACTCTGGAATGTTGACACAGTATGATTATCTTAGCTCAGCCATCTTAACTTTTATGTAGTCAAATTGATGAACTCTGCCTTTATTTCCATCCTATGTAGTATTTACCAAGAGTGGCAGGACCAGACTCTCAAACTGGTAAGAGCAGACCTGGAAGAAGAATGATATTAAAAGACCCATATTTTTTGCTTTTCTTCAAAACACAGCTTTGAGGTCTTGTGATTTTGCAAGGCTTTGCTTGTTCTTTTAAATAAAAGTACATTTCTAACCCTCATGGTTTGGTTGAAAAGGCAAATTTGTTTGTGTAAAAATGTGGCAGGAAAATGAAAACAGTTCCAAATTCTGAGTGTGGAGCAATGTTAGCCTTGTCCTGTAGTTTTTGAATCAGTGGTGGAACTGGGATTACTGGTGACGAACCAGCAGAAAAAGAATCTGTTTACTGTAATATGCTCATCCTCCATGCCATGACTGAGATCCTGTGTTATTAAAGATACTCTGTTACTAAAGAACAGCACTTGGAGCATGGACAACGATGGAGATTGCAGCCATATCTTCTTTGATTTTCTGCCTATATGCAATATTTAGTTGAGGGGGATTTTATTCCTAGTTCTTGAGCAAATTATTGTGATTAACAAATACTCAGTAACAAGAGTTATGAGATTCTGAATAGGTTTTCTTTAGGAAAAATCTATATTCACCACACAGTAAAGAAGACAAAAGAAATACAGAAAATCTCGTCTAGGACAACATATTTATGACATTAAACCAAATATAATTAGTCACAGATGAGTAACTTGCCCAAATAAATTCAAATCCAAGAACAATAAATCATAGAATCATATACAAAACCTCTTCATCCTATTCACTATAAACAATGATGCAGAAACAAAAATAAAAAGAGGACACAAAGGATTTCCCCTTAACTGGTCTTAAAATGAGAAAAAAAGAGAAACTTTTACTAAAAAAGTGATCAACTCTTGGATGTTTCCCCTTGTCATCACAACTGATGATTAGATCTTTCATGGTTTCAGTCTATGATGGACTTCTCATCCCATGGCCGGGCTTGTGCTTTATTTCGGAAGACATGAGCTTCAGTTCCAGTACACCCCCATAGTTTTGTCTCAGAAATGCAAGCTGGCAACACAGGTTCTACTTTTGAACTTCAAGTCTGTATTTAATTTTAGGATGAAAGCTTATTTTAGCCATCATGGGGCTTTAGTTTAGTAAGAAAACACTGCCTGCCTTCCCATCCTTGCTAAACTCTTCCTAATCATCCATAGGTTAATTTTTTATTACATCCTGCCCTAAGAGAAGAGACATTCTAAATCCCAGAGTGCAGAATATTTCAGCACCGCAGTCTTTGCTGTGTGTTCCCTCTGCAGGGACAGAGGGCATCTTATGTGAGGAGCAGCTGCTAAACATTTAAAGATGACAACTTACATAAAAGTTACACTCCACACATCAATATTTAGCCAGCACAGTTCCCCATTTCAGTGTAACAGACATTCCATCATCCCACCAAGCATCCCAACCACTGTTTTATTATTTTTTTTAAGGAAGAAAGAGAAGGAAATATTTTGTAATCATAGAAGGACAGTTAGCTGTGGAAGGGAACATAAGTTATTTGTGCTGCTGCAGAATAGTCTTAGATTACTGTCTTGTGAGACATCTGTGATGCATATATGGAGCAGGAATGAACACATCCATTCCTGGCAAACCGACCTCTCTTTGTCTTATGCCCTGTAAAAATGTGAGCCTCAACTGCCATGAAATAACACTGCCTCATGAAATAACATGAGGTCTTAATATAGTACAACCCTCTGGAATTTTTAGTGTCTATGCTAATTTGCAGGCATTCATTGGGATTAGGAACATCAAGCTGGGTCCAGACTTGTTTGTGTGTTTAACACTAGAGCTGTAGTATTAAAATAGGGGGGAATAGGCCTAACTGTGCTGTGGTCATACCTAAACTTTAATTGCCAGCACCAAAGCTGTTCCAATTTAGTCCCATGCCAACCAGCACTTCCCCTCAGGTGCTAGTAGCAGCCTGTTGACGGCCCAGGGGTGGGCTGGTGTATCTGCCTGGGAAACCAAACCCACAGTAAAGCTCTGGGCTGTTGCTCCTTGTCCTAGTCTATGTTTAAAGCATATCTGAATAACTTCAGGCTATGTGGTCATCACTTGATGTAGACATAGCTTACAGACCCCTTTAAAATGGAAATTAGCTTCAAAATTGAAATTAATTTCTAGACTCACTAGGTCTGTGGCAGGAAAAGCCACTCACTAAGGAAGTTGCCAGAACCAAGATATGATAACTTGGTTATAATAATAGTTTTTTACACTGGGTTCACTAAGGGCACAAACTTCTTCTAGCAAAATGTGTACTCTCCATACAAAGATGCCCCTGGTTTTGGGAACTCTCACAGGTCTAGTGGTTTTCCCCTGAGGAGTCTGTCTACAGCTCTGAAGCTTGGCTTGATGTGCTTTGGGTTTTAGTGGTCTGGATGTAGAAGGGTTAATCCTCTGCCTCTCTCTTAGTCATGTTGCAAGACATGGGAAAAGAAAAACACTGTCCCTGTAAAAATAAATACAATTGTCAATAAAAGCTAAAATAGCAGTGAAGCAACTTTACAAAGCCAAACAGTTCACATTTAGATGGTATTCAATTTGCTATAAACTTGAGTTGCTATTAAGGAAGTGTGTGTGTGTGGTAAATACCAATTTACAATGAGCAGCAGGATGTAATTTTGGACAAGGCCAGACAAACCAGGCACTAACAAGAACAGCAACAGCAAAGCTTCAGCTCTTCTTCAGCTGACCTGCTGTGCTTCTCTGGGATGTACTGTTCATCAGAGCAATGCCAGAATCAGGCTGGTCATCATGGAATCATAGAGCAGTTTGAGGTGGAGGGGAACTGAAGGATCTTCTTGTTCCAGCCCCTCCTGCCTTGAGCAGGGACACCTCCCACTAGACCAGGATGCTCAAGGCCCTTTCCATTCTGATGCTGAACATCTCCAGGGATGGGGCATCCACAGCTTCTCCGGACAACATGTTCCAGCGTCTCACCACCCTCACAGTAAAGAGTCTTCCTAATATCTATCTAAATTTACCCTTCTTCAGTTTAAACTGATCTGAGCTATCACCCTACGAAAGTAACACACACAGACCAGGGAAAAGCATGTGCTCTGTGTGATTTTCAGGATCATATGCACATCATCTCCTACTGACAGGACTTGCATTGGACCAGCTGAGCTACTGTGGATGCAGCATCTCTGGATCTCTAGGGAATATTTGTCACAATGCTCCCCATTACACAAAGGCAAATATTTACCAGTTACAGATGGGCTGCCTGGAGACACGTGCCCGAATGCTTCTTTATTTAGTTTACTTGCTGGACCGTAGCTCCTCAAGCAGGAAAACAGCTGGCTAAGGCTCCTGCAGCTTTCAAAGAAGGCTGGTCACCTGGACAATCCTCACTAATGTGTAATGAGCTTCTCTCTGAAAGCCTCCACTCCTTCTTTTTTTCCCTCTCTGTCTTTCTCATTGTTTGACAGTGTAGGTAGACTAAAATCAAAGCTAGATAGGCTAAATGTGGACCTAAGTGATAGTTCAAAGTCACCTCGAAACCTTGTGAGAAAGTTCTGTCTCCTAAGACCTTTGTTTAGTGCTTTATCTTTGTATGTTGTAGTGATAGAAGGAAAAAATCAAGCAGTAATGTTTAACAGCTTTGCAAATAACATTGCCATATTTAGGCTGCCCTTGAATTATTTGAATGCTATTGTAAAAACCAGAGTCTACTACCCAGATTGCAGTATTCAAATAACATTAAAGATCACTCAGAGCTAATAAAATACTTTCTGATTGACCGAAACTGCCTGGGTGTGGAGGGACTCTTCAGTCTCTGAGGGATCTCACTGTAAGCACAACGTGAGACATATGCTGTAATACTTAAGCAATGTGGAGTGAATTAGGGGTAAACTGGAAACCTTAATTAGGCATTTTCATTATGGTCATGGGCTGCAGCCAGGCCTACAATGTTATTTAAACATAAGGTTTGTGGGTTTCATTTCCATGACCCTTTTCCAAGGGAAATGATGGGATTCAAGTCACAGAGGATGCTTCTTGCAGTGTGTAAAGAGTATGATGCATCTCAAATAGCATTCCCATTACACATTGTTAAAATAACAGGAATTTTTTTGTTGTTTGGATGGCTGTTGGGGATTCCAGGGTTCTTTCACTATACTGGTATATTCTACAGTACTGGAGGGGGAAGCTTAGTGAAAGATCAAGTGGGTTATTTGTGTGTGTTAGACATGGATTGAAAAATATTGTTTGGTTATTTCAATTTTTAAAATGTTTAGTATGAATAATATATGAGGAACAGAATGATTAAATCTCTCTTAAGCCTGGAGAAGTAAACACAGAAGAGTCAAATGGGAAGACTTCATAAGTGGCATGGGCAAGGACATTTCAGGCTGCAGGTATAATAAATGTATCTGTTATAGCCATTCAAGGGGTGAATATGGCCCCACAGCCAAATGGTGCAGAAACCTTGTGCCCACATCATTCAGTGCTGGCACTTTCTGGTTGTCACAGTGCACAGCACTTGGCACTGGTGTTTTCCTGCCTTCAGGTGCTCTGTGCCTCTGAGGTATCATTACCAACTTATGGTAGTATGGCATTAGTTTTACCTCAGCTGTTCAAAGCAGTTTGTGAACCACTGTGTGGACCAGAGGTGTTTTGACAGAATGGGCCATCAAGCTACAAGACCTGCCTTGGAGGACTGTTTGTGTTGGAGGATGGAGGGTTGGTGAGAGGCTTGGAGCTGTGTACATTGCAGACTATCATGGTTTGACACTGGCCAAATGCCAGGCACCCACAAAAGTTGCTCACTCACCCTCCCCTGCCACAGCTGGGCAGAGGAGAGAAAAATTTAACGAAGGCTTCATGAGTTGAGGTAAGAACTGGGAGAAAACACTCCAAGGCCAAAACAGGCTCAACTTAGAGGTACAAAGTGGGTTTATTACTAACAGTCAGAGGAGGATAATGAGAAGTAAAAATAAACCCTTAAAACACCTTTTCTTCCCCCAACCCCTCCCTCCTTCCCACCAACAGCTCAGGGAGACAGGGCATGGGGGTTCTGGTCAATTCATCACCCAAGGTTTTCTTCCACTGCTCTGGGAGAAGAGTCCTTCCCTGTGAGGCCATGGGGTCCCTCCCA
>VYXC01008892.1:289283-491923 GCA_013397175.1 Platysteira castanea
GCGGGTGGATCTCTGCATTCCCCGTGGATCCCCACGGGCTGCGGGTGGATCTCTGCATTCCCCGTGGATCCCCACGGGCCGCGGGTGGATCTCTGCATTCCCCGTGGGCCCATGGGCTGCAGGGGCACAGCTGCTTCACCATGGTCTGCACCACGGCCTGCAGAGGAACCTCGGCTCCGGTGCCTGGAGCAGCTCCTCCCCCTCCTTCCCCCCGACTTTGGTGTCTCCATGTTTTTTCCCTCACCTGTTCTTACCTCCTCCTCTTCTCGGACTAGAAGAAAAAACAGAGTCCACTTTGTTTTGATTTTCTTCTTAAATATGTTATCACAGAAGCGTTACCAGCCTCTCTCATTGGCCCAGTCTTGGCCAGCGGCATGTCCATCTTCAGAGCCATCAGCCACTGGCTCTGCCAGACATGGTGGAAGCTTCCAGCAGCTTCTCACAGGAGTCACCTCTGCGGCCCTCCTGCTACCAAAAACCAGGCCATGCAAAACCAAAACACAGACTTACTTGTCTTGTTTAGTGGGAAGGGCCCTTACACTGAATTGCGCCCCATGGCAGGTTTTGTGTTGCAGGAAGAGATAGTTCACTCCAAAAGAAGGCACAAGTTACAATCAGTATTAAGTCAAAGTGAATGATCAAGGGACTGGACTTGAAAGTATATTTTGGGTGGTGTTATCTAACAGTGGGAATTTATTCCCCAGTATTTACTAATCAAGAGTGTAAACAGACAAGTACATCACTCAGAGATTGGGATCAACCAATAGGTCGTGTGACTCCTGCTGGTGTCATTCATATTTTGCATCTTGCAAGCTGAAATCATCAAAACAAGATCATAAGTGTGGGATTAGTAAGTGGCTTCAGTGGAAAAACAGAGACAAACACAGAACTTTGAGTTGCAAACATGTTGTTTGCAACTCTTCAAGAAAATTTCTAATAAAGACATGTTTTCCAGCATCTTCTGAACAAAACCCATTAAAAAAATGCTGAGGAAAGTCAGGAAATACAGCCATGAGTTTAAGTTTCCTATACAAATGTTCAATCTGTAATTAATTTGAATGACTACAGAAATCACATTTTCTAGTAGTTTTCTAAAAAGTGTTCCAGAGTAGAAGACACAGCTGGTGGCACTCAGCCCTTTAAAGATCAGCCAGTGATGGCTTTATGGAGAGGAACGTGCCTCACCAAGAGTAATCTCATCATCTGCAAGGAAATCCTCCCCAGATTTCAGTAGCCTCCTCTGCTCCCTGTGTCTCCTGCACTGCCTTCACAGCTGGTAGGTCACAATGTGCTCAGCCTCAGTGGTGATGCAGCATGAGAGTTGAGCAACACAAATATTTAACCTAACCTTGTCATAGCACAGGGAGAATTATAGAGACATTTGTCAGACTTCCTGCACTATTCTAGTCTTTCTGAGAAATGTGAGAAGAGCCTTTCTGTACGCTGGTCTTAAAAATTTCACTTCAAGGAAGGCTAGCGTTAAAAGATTTGCCTGTTTCTTTTATTGTGTGGAATTCCAGATGTATTCACCTGAGCTGCAGTTTAGTCATAAAACCATCATTTTTCTGTCACAGGTGATTCTCAAGAAAATTCTGTGAACCTGTTAAAAATTCTGGAACATGAGTGTGTGGCCACATATATTCATATTTTACACAGCAGGGCCTGTGTCAGTAAAACCCCACTGACAGGAGTACAGAGACATAAAAGCAGGAGGCAAAAAAAAGACAAGATCTCTCTGTAAACTCACCTGTGCCCACCACATCAGGCTAAGCAGCACAGCACTGCTTAACACCTGCCAGGCTGTGGCTCAGAGGTTTCCTGTGAGGCTCTCAGCCCAGCGCTGTCTCTGCTCTCTGCTCCAGAGCTTGAGACACAGCTGCTGCTGCTGAGCGTGGAGACTGAGGCAAAAACATTGTGGGATTCTTCTCTTACCACAAAAAAAGGAGAAATCCATGGGAGCAGCATATTAGAAAACCAAGCAAACAAACAGCAACGTATGAAAAGAAAGCTGCTTTCTTCCTTCAGTAAAAAACCCCAAATTCCTGGGAAACTGCATATTAAAAAAGCAAACAAGGGGAAATATGCAGATGAAAAGTTTATCGTTGCAAGTTAAGTCTTCAGACATTTAAGAACATCAGATTTATGACTGCATCTGCAGCCTTCACTGAACTCTTCTTAAAACATAGATGTTTATTATATAATTTACTTGTATAAAAAAGGAGGTTTGCTCATAAACTTGAGAATTGCAACTATAAATGCACTAAAAGAAAGAAAAGTCATCAGGGATAGAAGTTGGACTTTATTGATAAAAAAGGTGTCAAAACATCAGAAAAGAAAAAAAAAGCACTCTAGTTTTAGTTAAAAAATACAATTGGCAAGTAAAAGCAGTGAGTGACAACAATTTAAAAATAAGATAATATTACAAATGAAAAGTTTGGGAATATGTTTTGGGGTTTCTCTATAATTAGGTGGTTGATAAGAGAAGCTGGACACTATCCAGAGTTAAAAGGGCCAAAGACAGGAAGAAGGAGAGTTTTTTTAAGTGTATCAGGAACAACTTAAATGCCAGTAACAATGATGGTAGCATGCTTCCAGTCTGTATTTGGGAGCAAGCAGGGTGATACACTGAGATCACATGAGGATGACAAACTATCTTCTGAGCCTGTGCTGGTTCAGAGAACAAGCAAAAACAGCAGATCTGGATAACTTTGACTCAGGCATCTTAAAGTGAGGTTGATGTGGTGGCTGGTTCCCTGATGTTTCCTTTTAATCTCACAATACTGGGGAAACTACAAATCACTGGAAAAATGTTAATTCTCTGCCAATGTTTGCTGAAGGCAAACAAAACAATGCAAAGATAGGCTCAAAGTCAGTGAGCTGTTTGTATGAAAAAGGCATGGTCATAAATCAACAATAAGGCTTAAGGCTAGGACTGCAGTTAATGACTGTTAATGACATGTTAATATGCAAATGGCTCTTATTTAACGAAACTGATACTTTGTATATGGCAGTAAACTGACTGAATAAGGAGACTGCATAGCTTGAACATGCTCCAGGTATTTTAGGATTTTAATACCACATAATAATCTACTATAGAAACTACGATAAAATATGCTCTATATAATGCTGAAGCACAAAAATTAATGGATTAAAGAACCACTTAACTGGAAGATATCAATTTATTTACTTTTTTAGTGAGTAGATTTTATCAAGCAATAGATCTCTTAGTCAATTTCACAGAGATTGGTCCAAACCCAAGTTTTTATCAGCACCTTTAGGGTTGAAACTAGAGCTTCCCAATGGCATAAAGCTTGTCAGACATCTACATTTTTCCTGTGATTAGGAAATGATAAAGAGATGCTGAAACATTTTGTAAATTAGGCCCATTCAAGGTAAATGCAAGTGAATAAAAGTGGCAGCTGAGTCTTAGAAGCACAAACCACAGCAGACCTACAGATGATACTGGATGCACAGATGAATTTGAACCTTAAGAATGATGCTGGGGGAAATGACATCACTAATGTCATTATCAGACATACACAGAGGAGGAAAGTAAGAGAAGGGGTGTGATTTCTACCTGGTTTTGTAGCAGTGTACTGGAGTACTACACCTTGGCCTGATAACACTGTTTTTAAAGGGACGCTGAAAAATTGCACAGGAAGCAGAGAAAAGCCATAGGAAAAAACCCCAAAAACAATAGGGCAGCAAGAAAATATCTCACAATGAAATTAGCAAGTTATTAGAAAATTTGGGTTCTGTAAGTTACTATGTAAGAAGAATGAGGTGCTTCTTGGAGGCATAGGGGAAACACCAAGAGAAGTTGTGCAGAATACAAAAACTACCAGTTAACATGAGACAAGCTAAAGGTGGAGGCAAGATCTACCAGTCTCTCCAAGGGGAGACTGATTAGATTGCTGAAACAAGTCAGTGAGTGGTGGCTGCTCAGTCTCCTGCTGTTTCCAGCCATAGCTGGATGCTTTTCAAGATAATCATTTAGCATGATCTGATTGCAGGCAACTGAGTGATATTCTGTGACTTGTAACTCACATGTGGTCTTAAATGCTGCAAGAAAGGTGGTCTTAAATCCTGTCAAAATGGCCCTGGTCTGAGCAGGTAATGTATAAGGTGTATCTATATATTATTGTACAGAGATTTCAGAGCCCACTTCATTCATATGTGTTGGCACATTTTGGTTTTTAACAAAGGATTATGAAGCAGGATGTATGACTTCCCCAAATTTTTTGACCTATTTTTCTTCATTTATTGGTAACAATCAAGCACATCAAACCTGGCTGGTAGCTCAGACTCCCATGTACATATCCGGTGTTGCATAACCATCAATGAGTCATTTCCACCACGTAGCAAATTTCCTTATGGAAAAAACCAAACAAATCCACCCCCCTCCCAAAACCATTCAGTTCCATGGAAGGGTGACTTCTGCAGATTCCCAAAGAAATCAGTGAGTAGTTCTGAGATCACATAAAGCACATCTCTGTATGGGACCAAACCAACGCAGGTTCCCTGTGTGGTCAAACTTAGAGCCCCCTGGTCTAGAGGAAGGTGTCCCTGTCCATGGCAGAGGGGTTGGAACTCAATGATTTTTGAGGTCCCTTCCAACCTAAACCATTCTGTGATTCTATGACTGTGATTCCGTGGAGAACCAAGCAGTAGTGTCCATGGGGTTGAGCGGATGGGTCATCTTCAGAAGTCCACACCTGTGTATGGGTGGAAAAACTAACCCATGAACTCCATTGGCTCAACTGGCTGTGACTGCAGACCAGACAGACAGCTCAGGTTTCCCTCCTGCCATGGCAGATGTGATGAATACACTTTCATTGCTCCTATAGATCTACCCTACTGCTGAGGCTTTGTTATGAGTACTATACAGGGCCAAACTGAATGCATTGCTCTGGCCTTTGCTGCAATTGGTTTTACGTCATATAGTAAAGGAAAATAGATGTCTCTGCTTTTTTAGGATACTGCCAAGCAAATGACTTCAACACATGTATAAACTGCACGCAAAGGACTTCATTCCATAGAAACTGTG
The DNA here is from genome assembly GCA_013397175.1 of Platysteira castanea. Taxonomy (NCBI): domain Eukaryota; kingdom Metazoa; phylum Chordata; class Aves; order Passeriformes; genus Platysteira; species Platysteira castanea. The sequence continues at coordinate 294,331 of VYXC01008892.1, forward strand.
ACCAAATTGGAGGAAGATGGGTTTATATTTCTATCATTGTACAACTGTCTCAGATGAAAAATTATTTTAAAAAATTAAACGTTCTACCTTAAAACAGCTTTGCCTGTCAGTTGTTTCTTTCCTCTTTTTGCTCTCATCTGATCCTGGAGTTAAAGAACAGCTCCCAGAATTCTGGCCAACTGCACATGATAATGTGATGATGTAATAAAATTTCCTCTCCATGGTTCATATGTGCTAAGACAGAGACTATGCAGATATGCCATATTTATAGGATAATGATAATATTTCCTAAAACAGTGCAATTTTTTACTGCTTGTGCTGGGCTCCAAGTCATTACCGCATCTTTAAAGCAGTATTTCCTTAACCTCATGATTAGTAGGGTGAATGCAAGGAAGTACAACAAGGAATTGCTAAAGATGAGAGTCATTTATACAAAACTCCTTTTTTTTTCTGTTTACAAAGAGAGACCATGGCAGTCGCATAATCTAGGATTGATCTCAGATCAGCATGTGCAGAATGTCAGGGATATTCAGCTCTTCTACATGTACTCAAGCCCACTGGAAAGGCAGCTCTCAATGGGGCACTGCTGTCTGCCAGCAATGCAGCTGGAGCAAGGCTTGGCCTGTAACCCAAATGCAGGGTCACAATCTTTCATACAGTGGCAAGTTTGAGTCCTGGTTCAAGCCCCAGGAGCTCCTGGGAAAAGGGAGTTCTGCTGCTGTCTCCAGTGCTGGTTCCTATCAGCTGCTCTACAGTAGGTATGAAAACTGCACAGCAAACAGAAAGAGTGGGCTGAGGATTTGGCGTGCAAATCTCTTCTGAGGGCTCAGCCATTCTGCATGGGCAGGCACAAAGCTGTCTCCAGACACATATTGTATAAACACCTTCAGTTCATAAAAAGGTGTAAGCAAACATCATCAGCTGCAACCTACCTCTAACCTGGAGCCCACCTCGGTGTGAAAAGTTGGACTGTGTGATCTAAAATCCCTTTGAGCATTATGTCCATGATTTTAAGAGTTGTGCCTTTCATACAACAGAAACTACTCTCTAAATGCTGGATTCTCCAGGGAGCTCCACCTCCTTTATGCTGCTTTGGGGAAGCAGAGCAATTAACTGCTTTAGCTTGCTTTATAGCTGCTTTGTGTCCCTGGGGCAGTGCAAAGGGCCTTGATGCATTTTCTCCTGCAAAGCCCAGGGCATGCTAATGGTAAGTGTAAGAGTAGACATTCACCTGGGACAAGGCAACAGAAACAATCATGCCCAAGAACCTTCCAGAGACCTCGAGCACACTGAAGGACACTGAGCTTAGCATTAGCTGAGGAAGAAGGGGTATACATTTTACACAGTTTTCCAAATAATTTGCCAAAAGTCTCACTTCCAGCTAAGAATTGGTACAGAAAATGCTGCTGGATGTGCAAGAACTAGCACGTGTGTGGTTTAAGGGATAAGCTGTGGAAAAAACTATATCATCGGGAGCTAGATTTGGGATTTATATGCCCATTACAACTCCTTGTTCCATGCTGTAATAATATCTGATTATCCCACCAGCCAGCAGCCCAAGATCACGAAAAGTTCATGTATAAGAAACATCTGTTTTATCATTCATGACAATAATTCAAAGAGCAGATAATTTACTCCAGCACTTTCTTCACCACGCTTCTCCACAGGAACGCACAGTGGAAACAGCTATCCCTCAATAAGTACTTGCAGCTCCCAGGGGAGGTGACACAAGAAATGCAGAGTTGGGCTTGTTGGTGCAGATGTGTTGCCATTCTGACTTTTTCTGGAGCAAAAGAGCAAAATTTTAAGAAAAGGTGGGAGGGGATTCATGAATAGTGGTGTGAGTTTGAGATATTTCATATCCCATTTCTCTTCAAAATTCCCATGCCTCAGTTTTCAAGGAGAGTGTAAGAAAGAGCGATCTGTAACTGAATACAGAGGGTTGACAACTTCCTGTCATTTGATGGCACAGCGCTTTGTTAGGCACCTGCTTCTCAATCCAGTGCAATACTGAGGTTTCTCTCTGCTCACAGAAGCTACAATCCTAGAATATTTGTTTGGGTGGAAATGAGTTGTTAGAGGATCCTGGTTTCTCCCAGTCTCCAGCCTGGAGGTGAATCACAGCCTACACCGGTATCGACTGGCAATTCCATGCCTCAGCCAGATGCTCAATGAGGATATGCAAGAGGTGGAAACTTGTAGTGACTGAGACATGGACCAGACTGGCAGGGAATCTGAATAGTTTATTCAAAGAAACGATCTGGTTTTATACGCTTCTTCAAGACACAACACTTCCTTCATGGTGTTTTTCACCAAGCGACCTATCACACATTGCCATGTCAGCAACACACCCCCTAATGTCCTCCTATGGGGCGATCGGGCGCTGCCCACCCGTCTGTCAGCTTCCGGCAGGCTCTTCTCCGTAGGGGTTTGCTGCATGACACCTCCTATCCCCTGGGTCCAGCAGAGACAACCTTCTCTGTGCCGCCATGTGCTCCTTTGTGCTGCCATGTGCTTTGCAGGCACGTCCCATAGCCCACAGCTCAACTCCATCACATCTCTTCCCACAGAAACTAGATCTGTTTGATGCCTGTAAAAGAATTTCTGGAGCATGCAGGGACAAAGTCATAAAAAGGCCAAAGCACAAAACAAAACACAACTAACAAGGGAGAGATAGCAAAGAGCTTCCCATTAACATTTCAGCAGAAGGAAGAAGATGAAGGAAGAAGCTGGTCCTTCACTTAGGGAGGAAAGCTGATAATGCCTGGAGGGCTGAAGTGGTTAATTGTTGCGGTTTGTAGTTTCTTGTGATACTATGGCAAGTCGCAAACCTTCCCGAGAGCGCTGCGGGGCTGCCTTGGGGAGAGCGGCTGTCCCACTTCCCATAGCCCTTCCGGACAGCCCGGCATGGCTCCGGCTGGCTGCCAGCTCCACAACACGGTGGTGATAAAGGAGGCGAGAAGGCTCCTCGCATGGGAACCTCAGAGGATCTTTATTCACATGGTGACATGCTGGTTCCTAAAGGCAGGGAGAAAGCCACATGGGTTGGAGTCTGGAGTTTTATATGGGGATGAGAGGGGCGGAGAGAGCACATGGACTAATGGTCTCAGGGCACAGGGGCAGTACATGGGCGGAGTTGGGATATTGGGACCAATGGGGAGAACCCGAGGGAGTGGCCAGGACTAGGGGCGGGGATGGGATAACAATGTGGGAAGGGCAGGCATTTAGTAAGAAAAGGAATGGGGAAATACAGCACCACAGTTAATGCCTTTCACGTTTTAGCCTTCACCAGAACTGCAATGAGCCCATAACTAACATGGTAATACCAGGGAGTGGGGAGGAACGATTCAGCTGACAGCAGGCAAAAGGTAGGCTAAGGGATTTCATTAAAAACACTGATTTTTTTGGTTCAAATTGCAAAACTGGCTAGCCACTCTCTTGAAGGATATGTGAGACCTAGGAGGGAGAGAAAAGGGCAGATATGGGTCTGATGTTCTGAAGGAAAGGGAAGAGCTAGGGAACTATCAACCAATCTGCATACTGTCAACAGAAGAAAAACATTGAAACAAGTGGAACAGACCATTTTGGAACAGTTTGAAAATCAAATAATGATAAAAAGAACACCAGACTCGACAGATCTTGAAGGTATGGGAGACAGAGTATGTACTGTAGAAGGGTGTGAAGTTGCTGTGATGTGATTTCACCTTGATGATAGGAAGGCTTTTGCCACTATTTCAAGTGGAATTTGCTCACTTGAGTTGGGAATTTAACCCAGATTCAGTCCTGTAGTGTGGATGGCTATCTGCTAGCAGAGCTATCCTCAGCAGGGGTTTTCTTTGCTGCTCCCGTGTACTGGAGGAAAAGCTGGAGAGGAGCTTTGGAATGTAGCCCAGGGTCTTTCTAAATCTTTCTGTCTTGAGCAGCAACACATAGGGGCTACATCTGCTCATGGTGCAAGTCTAGGTTTGAAAATAAAAGATCCCACAGAGATCCTATGAAATAATTATTTCATAAAGGCATTCAGGACAACAGCAGGCGGGGGGTTGCCTCAGGCTCCTCAGTTGTATCAACAACACTGACTTGGTTATTTTCTCCAAGGATGCATTAACAGGATTGATGTGCATTTATCATATGAAAATTAACACAGGGGAATTAATAGAGATGGGGAGATTTAAGGCCCTGCAGGTTACTCGTCCTGCCAGGGCATATCTGGGGATGCCTGCTGATGCTGAGATTTTGTTGCTTTTTGTCAACTATATTATGCCAGCAGATTTAAGTAGTGTTGCAGACATCCTCCCTCTTCCACTGCAGTGGTGACCAGGCTGGCTCTCCCAGGGTTAGGGCTGTTCAGCTGAGGCCTGTTTCGGCTTGGCAGTCATTGACCTCAGAGGGAGCAACCACTACAGTGGGAATAGGAGGCTTCCTGCAGAAATAGTCTAGGCCATGAAGAAGGAAGTGAGAAGTGAACTCTAGGAAGTATAAAGAGGGGTCTTCTGTCTAGTCCCAGTGCTAGCTCTGGGGCCTCTCACAGGAAGAGACAGAAGGCTGCAGTGGACATATGTATGTTGTCTTTAAACTCATTAAATTCTGAAATGAAGTTCAAAGAAAAGATTTTTTTTCCCTGTGTGCCGAAGAAAGAGTGGACCTACACTGCAGCAAGAGAGATTTCAGGTAGAGATTGGGCTTAACTCTCTGAGGAGAGGGAAGGCTTGGAACAGGTCACTGCAGAGACAGTAGAGGGAGGGAGTGGTGCTCACCAGAGACAAGGTTAGACAAGCATCTGTCAGTAAGAGTTTAGTTAATGCAGGTTGTGCCTTGGGGCAGGGGAGATGTGAGAGGAACCCTTTAGTCTCTTCCAGCCCTCTGACTGTGTACTCAGATGTATTCCCTTGCCTTCCTCTTCCTCCCATTTTTCCTCTTCATCTCCAGAGTACTCGCTAGAGGCTCAGGGCCTTGGTTCTGCTCTCAGCCCATATCCTTCCCTGCTCCAAAAAACTCTGGAGGCCTGAGGCAGGAGAGAGGGTGTGATGGCTCCCACCTGAGGAGGTCCCTTGCCAGGAGCTGTGCTCTGTCACTGGTATCCTGATGGAAGCCAGGCATCTCCATCACCTATGTGGACCCTTTCCCTGGGCACATTTCAAGAACCCTGACCCAGCACATGGTGAATAATTAATGCCAAGAGGTTTTTAACATATGAAAGGTCTCCTAACTTGGCCACCTTACTTGTAATCTCAGCAACTGCCTTAAGCCTACCAAATGGGTCAGATATTTTTCTACCTGAGTTGCCTTTGGGAGCTAACAGAAAATGAAGGCAACAGTCCCCACTGTGCAAATAAAAGGGTGATTTTCCTGGGGAAAAACAAACAAACAAACCAACCAACCAGCCAACCAACCAACCAAAACCAGACACCATGCTGGCCACAATTTTTGCTCAATGTGAAGACTACAGGCTTTACCCTCTGTATATTTTTCTGATGCTTAAACCCAGAGATAACTAATGCAGCCTAAGAAGCACATTGTTGTGGATCCCGTGAAGTCTCACATAGCGTCCCAAAAAATACCCTCTTTGTCCAAATTTCTTTTTGGAAGCCTGTCTTGGCTGAACATGTGCAGCCCAACAGTTCCTCAGGGACTCAACAGCTTCGGGTGAGATTAAGGGGAGATGGACCAAAGCCGTATTAAAATGAAAGAACTGCCATAATCCATTTTTTCACGTGATGAGAAGAACATTTGCTGGATCAAGGTAGACATCAACTGCTCCAAGCTTTTCCCTGAGCATGTGGGGTCAGTGCCTTGATCCAGCCTGTTCTTCTCCTTGTTGCTCAGGTTCAATTCAAGTCTGTATCATGTCTTCAGCTCTGAAAGAGTGACAGGAGAAGGGGAAGGAAAAATAAGCCCAGAGGGAAGCAGTGATCACTATGTGTGGTGCCCTCAGTCCAGGAGAAGGTGGAAAGTTTTATCACACTGGGCAGGGACGGAGAAAAGTAGAACTGATCACAAAGATCAGAGTTTAGGGCAGTGATCTGCTCTGGCACTCCAGGTGTGATACTTCACCTCCTGTGCCCTGTTTCCTTTCTTTGCATCAGGATTGTTGTTTTGGCAATGGTGTCCAAATGAAATTAGGAAACACAGTCATAATGCTCCTAATTTTCTAAACCTGACGTTGAATGGTAGCAGACATTGTGGTGAACACCTTTCAGGGCATGGAAAAGTAGTTTATTATCTTCATTATCCTATCTTTTAAATGCTTCAAATGCAATTATCAGTGTTAATAAAAATGTGCATATTCTGAATGCTCTCCATGGTAGACATCTCCTTCTGCTGAGGAGAAGAGTACTAAAAGAGCTCATATCATCAGACCTTCAATTTATTTGTCGTCTTGAGGCAGAACCACTCTGTATCGACTGGAAAGTGACTGTATCTTTGCACTTTGAAAGCATCCACGCAGGAATTTGGAACAGAATTAGTATTTTACTTCCTAAGGTGGTAGTGTGAAAATGGATGCCTTTGTTTTCAACTCTTTTGCTTTTATAACCAAGATCAAATTAAGGACAAATACTGGCATGGGGTGGGAGAAGAGGAAGTGTAAAGTTCTACTTGCAAGAAATGGAAAATAAAAATATGAGAACTTGAGAGCGTGTGGACAATGTGTGCCTAAAGCAGAAATATTTTTGTGAGCACTACATCAATAAAGCCACTTTCCCCACAGATTTGTGTCTGGTGGCTGACTGCGAACTCCAGCTGAAGCTGTTTTCCTGCAGTCTGAGAGGTCTCAGCTGTGTGGCTTCTCTTTCTCTAAGGGTGTGTGAGTAAACACCACTTTTCCCAAAGGTGTGATACTCCACTGGCCTCTCTTATCTTCCTCGGTGCCTCCTTTCACAAAACAGGAATGCCATCATCAGTGAAATACCCAACTTTCTACACAAAATTTGGTTTGGTTTTACCAAAAGCCTTAAAAATTACTGCAAAGGCACACAGACAGACAGACATGAACACGTACAAAGTGATTGCATAAGCTCCATTTCCCCAGAAAACACAGACTGAAAGCAGCTCTGTTGAAAGGGAAACCTTTACTAACCAAATAGCACAGGAAACTTTGAATAAAATGTTACCAGAGTTAGAATGCAGAATTTGGATACTTGGGCCATAGAGGGAAAATATTTGGTCCTCAAATATTTCATGTTTCAAACAGGTTTGATCTCTTGGGAATTTATTCATAACTTTTCTAAATATTCCACAAGGTTTCATTATTATTTTCTTTAATAAGAGAAAAGTATGATTTGTCCTCATTTATCAACAAAATATTTTTAAAATAACACTTAGGCTAGAAGAGCAGACCTACTTTCCAAAAAAAACCTGAGGACATCTCAGACAGGAGATGGTTCTGTTTTATAGACTTCATTTACTTCTTGTACATTTAAGACAATTTCAAGGGCTTGTTTGGTTGGGTTTTTCCCCAAACAAATATATGTATAATCTAACCCAATCTTGGAAATTCACAGACATATCTACAGTTTTGGGAAGCCTCAGTATGTGACTGAAAAGTTCAAATCTGAGTCTAGCCTTCTCTAGACTAGAATTTCCAGGAGAACAGAGGAAATTTCCCTTCTCATGTAACCAACTCTATCCCAAAGGCTGCAGAATATTGCAGCACTAGTAGAAATAAAAAGGGCCAGATTAATGTATAATTTTGCAATTCTGTGGCCACTGATTTAGAGAATAGAATTTCCAGCATGTGGACATTATCTGCAGTGGGTGACATAATTTTTTGGAGCATGTCAAAAAATAGCTTGTCCAGGAGACCATGATATGAAGCTGACAAACCAAAGGGAGCAGGCTGTGCCATTTCAGGAATGTGTGCAATATTTGTTTGGATCCTTCATCTTTTCATAGTTTGTTGGCCAATATGTTTTCCTCTCTTTTAATGAACATCAAGAAAAGCATCTGCAAGAGGCAACCCCAAAGATTAATTCCTCCCCTGCACTTCCTGCATTTGTTCAAACAGTTGAACTAATATTTATGAATAATGGATTGCACCCATGAATGTCACAAATCAATGCAACTCCAAGGACTTCATACTTAAACCAGCTGAGGCTCAGACTCAATATGTATTATTAAGCCAGCTTCTTTTATTGGTTAGTAAATATTGCGTAAATATTTATTTCCAGAAGACTACTTTTCTACTGTAAGGAATTACTAAGAGTTTGTTCAAATTTCTGACAGTTTCCTCATTTTTATGGTCTGTTCATTTTGGTCATTAATTATTTTTTGAGCTTGGTATCTTACTTGTGTGATGGTTTTGTGGTTTTGGTTTTTTAGGGTTTTTTTTTTGGTTTTTCTTTTCTTGTTTTTGTTTTAATTATTTTTATTAATTTTTATTCAAAGTTCTATTTGAAAGCTTGAATTAAGAAATTGGTGGGGGTTTGAGTGCAGGTATTAAGACAGACAATTACTGAGGAAAAATGCTGGATACTCCAGGGTACTGTTGCTATTAGAAATGCCTGGTACTAGTTCAAAACCATCAGAGTATGTGTTTTTCCCACATAAATATCCATCAGGAAATTATGAGAATTGAAGAATAGATGAACACAATAGTGAGGCCATTGCTTTTGAGGGCAATGAAGAAAATACAATATGCCACTGTCATCAGTAACTAAAAATCTAAAATAACACAGATATGCAACTTGATATAAAGTTCTACAATCTTTTAAATGGGAAACTACAGAAAACAGTATTTTAATGACTTGTTTCTTAGCTACTGTCATTGATGCCTGTACAGTTTTGCTCACAGTGGAACAGCTCAGCTGCTGTCAGCCAGATTAGTACTGCTGAAATCAAAGGAGTCACACAGATTGACACCAGCTGAAGACCCGTCTTAATAAATCTGACTTTATTTATGGGAGATGAAACCACAGTTATGTCTTCTCAAAGGCAAGTCTCACTCAAATCGTGGGAATAAATTGTTTTGGCTTCATGAATGAATTAAATATTGAATGTTCCATTTTTCAGACTTGGCTGCCGCCTCATCTAAATCAGTGGAGCTGATTTACACCAGCTCTTTGGAGAAATGACCAGCTGGTCCTGGAGTGCCGACAGTCAGGCTGGTTTACCTGGACCAGCTGGTTTGCTGTTTAGCAACTGGGTGTATGATCAGCCTCACAAATATTCTGGCGTGGGGAGTTCGAGCCACACAGCATGGTGCATATGTACTCAGTAATGGAAACCTGGGCTGTGCAACATTCCAAGGTAAACCCCCTCATCTGGCATCTTCTAAAAGACTGAGGGAATTCAGTGCTGGATTTACCACCTTAGCTCCTGGTACCTTCTGCATCACTGTATCGGGGGGACTCAAGGCTGAAAAGGAACAAAGGAGCTTTTGGCTCTCTATCCACAGTGTGATTCGTGTCCACCTTCTTCTTTGGGAAGATTCTTTAGACAGCAAAAGAGTGAATCCTCCTGCAGTATTGCAGCTTCTTTCACTCAGGTGTCAGGTCTCATCTGCAAAGGCCAGCAGCCCTGAAAATGAGATATTCACCTGTGCTGAGGTGGAGCTGGCTGAGTGTTCAGATGCTTGATGTTAACAAGAGTCAGCTAAAACAGATGTTTTCATGCCTTCGTTTCTAAAGCTTCTTTGAAATTTCAAAGGTTGATGTAACTCTCCTTCCCATCATCTAAGTAATGACAATAAAAACAACAATAATTGATGGTGCAGTTTGACTTCCTCACCTCCCTTTCCATTCCAGTATGTTCTTCCTGAATTCCAGCCTTCCAGCTGATGGTAAGGGCTGTCACCTTCATCACCCTGGCATGGAGAAAAAGAGAAGAGAAGGCAGTTTCCTGATAGGAAACTAACACAGCTACTTGTTTGGCTCATTTAAAAGTCAGATTCATGATGCAGCCTTTACCTTTTATGAGTCAGGAAAGTCCAAGGTGGTCTTTTTTTCTTTTTCTTGGACTTGAAGGCAGAGTCTGATCTCACTTCTTTACAAAGGAAATCAGCTACAGGTAAGGAGCTATTCCTACCACATATTTGCAAGAGAAAATAGCACCCATCCTCCCTCAGCTCTCTTTCTGTTCTTAGTAGTCCCTGTGTTCTTTGGCTGGCTACGGCCTTCAGTAAAAGTATCAGACACATCAAACAACATAAAATAAATCAATCAATTTCCCAGTTTATTTGTTCTAAGAAGACTTTAAAATGAAGTCAAATTGAGAAACCTGCTTATGTGTTCAAGAGGCATAAAGGATGTATTGAGGAAGAAGTGATAATAAAGTGTTAGCCTGACAGAATCAGAGCTAGCTTGAACTGGGACATGCTGCCTGTTTCCTGTTCACTGCGGATGGCTGTAGAGTGATGGATACTGGCATTCACAGATATAATGTCCACAGAAAGGTAAAGAGATAAAAATCATAAAACTCTTAAATGCAAGGTGCAAAAACCCAATTTGACACTGAGAGTTAAAAGCAATATGGCTTCCTTGTTTTATTAAAGAGAAGAGTCAGCAGTGATTTATGGAACCTTTGCATGTTTATATGTTGGAAGAAGATGCTGAATCCTCATCAGCCAAGCAGACATTGGCAGAAAGATGAAACCAGCAAACTCAGACTGAAATGTGGCACAAATGTTTAATAGTGAATATAACTTAACTCATCAAAACACGAAGTGGTTTTTCCATCATTTGAAGATCTTAAATTGAAGTCTTTGAATTAGAGAAGTGTCTTTAGAGCCTCTGTTTACTGGGGTCAGTACAAGACTCCCCAGGACCAAGCCAGGGTGATACAGGATTGCAGTGATCTCTTTTAGCATGATCATCCTTAGAGGGACCTGAGAGCTCACAGAAGACCAGGTTTGGGCTGCTCCTATCAAAAAGTTCAACGAGAGCTGAAATGTCCCTCTCATTCGGGATTAGGTGAAATAACTTTACACCCAGGCACACCTCTAAGTGCACCAGTGTGCCATATCCACGCAGGAATCACTATCAGAAAGGCTGCTCAGGCAGATGGATGTCTCAGCACCGCTGCCCTGGGGCTGCGGGCCCAGTCCTTGATCCCTGTCTCGTCCAAGGAACACAGAGTGTCTGGTTCATGATCGCCACATGACAGACTCACAACCCAAGTGAGGTGGGCTGTGGAGCTTCAAATAGCCAGATGTCCACATCTCAATGACTTCATCCTTGCTGACACACTTGACCACAGCATTTTATAAGGAATTCACTGAGGCAATGAAATATGCTGAGAAAATAATCAGAGTGAGATAACCAAATGTTTTTTTGGAATAAACCCAAACCAGCACAATGCCATTTTTATGTCATGTCTGAAGTGCTCTTTCCCTTGATGTTGTCGTCTGATACCACAGGAGCTTTGAAGTCTTGTTCCTCCTTCATTTGGAAAGTTATTTTTGCTAGACCTGCTATCATAGCTCCTTCATCTCCAGCAATCACAATTTGTATGAAATATTAGCTATCAGGTTTACATCTGAGCCATTTACCCTAAGCTAACCCAACTAGTTTCACTTTTCTTTTTTTTTAAGGCCATTTTGCCTAGGACAGGGGAATGGCACTCTCAAAATGCTCCTTTCGCTTTACAAAGTATTAGAGGTTTGGACCCCAAAGTCTGGCACTGAGCGGCATCCACATGCAGATGAACACCACCTGGGTGACACCAAGAGAGCAAGGTTTATTCTGTGTTACTCAGCAGAGAAATTTCAGAAAGAAATTTCAGGAAGAGAATCCCTGTGGATGAATATCAACAATGTACGAGAAAGGATGTGCTGGTGACAGAAGGGTGAGAGAGAAATATTGAAATAGAAAAAGCTAGAATGAACAAACAGAGGAGGAAGTGAGGAAAAAGGAGTGGCTATAGATGAGGGAGAATAGACACGGTCTTGGAGGAACCTGACAGAAAACACTATCCTGAGGCTGGTCTTTAGAGTTGTGAGTCCTGGAAAGGGGCTGTGGTAGGGGTGAAGGTGCTGGAGGAGGAAGGTAGTGCATGGAACTTCCTTCAGTTTGCATTTAATTCCAGTTGAATTGTCTCCTAGAGCAGCTGTCTGTCCAGACTGTCACACAAATAATCTGAGCTTTTAGAGCTCCCTGATCCAGCTGGTGTAAAACCATTAAACTGCCCGTCTTGTCACACAGCATGAAGGGATAGAAGTTGTGACCAGAAGCTGTGTGTGACCAGAAGTTACTGGAGCACAGATTCCTCACCCTCCCCACCCCACCCATCAGCCCCAGCCTTGAGCATTCAACTGTGCCAAGTCTGGGGAGCAAACCCCACACAGCCATAGATCCCCAGGAGGGCTGGGTTAGAATTATAGAATAGTTTGGGTAGGAAAGAACTTTAAAGATCAGCTAGTTCCAGCCCTCCTTCTGTGGGCAGGGACATCTTCCTCTGGACCAGTTTGCTCAGAGCCCCATATGAGACCAGAGCCCCTGGTCTTGAGCACTTCCAGGGATGAGGAATTTACAGTTTCTCGGGATGACTTGTTCCAGTCTCTCACGATTCTCACAGGAAGGAATTTCTTCTTAATAGCTAATCTAAATTTATCCTCTTTCTGCATAAAGCCATTCCTCCTTGTCCAATCACCACACAGACCAAAGGACCCTTCCCTGCTCTCTTGAAGCCCCTTTAGGTACTGGAAGGTGCTTTAAGGTCTTCTTGTGCCTTTTCTTCTCCAGGTTGAACAACTCCAACTCTCAGCCCTTCCTCAGAGGAGAGGTTCTCCATCCGTCTGATCATCTTAGTGGCCTCCTCTGGACTCACTCCAGCAGCTCCATGTCCTTCTTATGTTGAATGGCTGCTTAGGGTGGGGGACTGGGAATGGCTCATCCCAACCCAACCTGGCACACCTGAGTTCCAGGAGGTAACCAATGCTGGGCAGAAGTTAAGGAAACATCTCAATTCTACTTTGGCCATCAGAGTAATTAACTCACCCATCACTGCCCAGCCTGTCACATAAAGCAGAAAGGTTTGCCTACTTTTAAATTCACATTGGCACTTATTTTAGCTCATGAATAAACTTTTTCTTGTGTCTAAGGCCCGTGAAGCTGTTTAACAGGATTTTCATTCCCTTTGCAAGTACTCATTTTCCTTATAATACTCTACTTCAGTTTAAGGATGAAAGAGACTTTAAATCCTTTCAAATTCAGATTTAGAATAGTTGGGGAAAATACTATACCTGCACGTAGGTAAAAGGAGAAAAATACATCAGGGATGCCTCAACTAAAATCAGGGTATACATTAGCAGGGATACAGGTGATCAGAGAGTTTGGGGTGGGGTTTGAGTTTGGGGTGGGGTTTGCATTGCCATGTACCTAGACAACATTTGTCATGCCCACTGCTGGCACAGGATAGAAGTATGACTGGGCCCAGGAGTATTGCACACTCCTAAACACTGAAATCATGGAAGGTGTGTGCGGCGTGGCAGGGGTTCGTGTGATCTAGGGTTGCTCTGTAAAGAGGGGAGTCCCAAAGGAGTCGGCAGACTGCTTCCCACAGGGTGTGCTTGCAGGACAAATGTCCTTTTGCTCTTCAAATGAAGTCACTTGTTTAAAAAAATCAAATAAATCAAACATCTGTGAATAATTGTATACGTGTCATGTCATTGAGTATAACCAGTAAAGCCAGATCAAACATTTCTTGCTGTACTAGCTACATTGCAAGAGTCAGAATGCCATGAGCAACATGAGGGATGAGCTCTGAGCTTTTTGGAGCTGTGCTAAAATCTCAGCATGCTGGACCCCGGCGCTGCAGCTTTCCCTTTAAGAGCCCTTTGGCTCACGGCGATGCACTGAAATGCAGGAGGTGGGACAACACCACACACAAAAATGAAGAAGTGAAGGCAGGAAAAGTTTCTCCAGAGGAAAAATGCAGGGCTTGTCCTTCACCGTGACGTCAGATCTGTCTTTAATAAAATCCCCAAAGAGCCAAGAGAAAAAGGCAGAGTGCCTAGGCTAGGTTGCCAGTTCAGGATTGCTCTGCATTCCCCAAAGTGGTGTTTTTGTTCAAAACGGCTCTAAATCTGGGTTCAATCAAATGTATTTAATCCCGGCTTCCAGGGATGAGGTGGCTTTTGCCCTGGATTCTAGCAGCAAGCAGCATTTTGCAGGTGAGTTTGGAAACTGCAAGGGAGACCTGTCTTATGCAAACACACTTGGGTTTAAGGCAGGGTGGGGTGGGAGAGCCGAGTGTGGTGCATGTGGGATGGTGGGCACTGGAAAGGTTTGGAGAGGTGGGAGGTGTGAGAGCAGGAAGGGGAAGGTGAGCTGGGAGGAAAGGAAAGGAAAAGGAAAGGAAAAGGAAAAGGAAAGGAAAGGAAAGGAAAGGAAAGGAAAGGAAAGGAAAGGAAAGGAAAGGAAAGGAAAGGAAAGGAAAGGAAAGGAAAGGAAAGGAAAGGAAAGGAAAGGAGAAATGTGCGTAAGTGTCTCAGAGTTAAGCTCTACTCAGCATCCAGGTGGATCAGCACAGAAAACTGACAGGTTTTTTTTCTTTGTGTTGTTACTATTTGTACCGTGGAGCAAAAGAAGGATGAGGAGATCCGCCACTGCTGCCTGAAGCAGCACGACTGAGGCTGTGAGGGGACCGGGCAGGAGCGGAAAGGGCGGCGGTGCCCAGGGGTGCCGGAACCGAGGCGGCCCCGGTACCGGTACCGGGCGGGGCGGGGGCGAAGCCGTGCCGGGAGCGGGTCCGGGTCCGGGAGGTGCTGCCGGCGCTCCCGCAGGTGGAGTCGCTCCCGCCGCTGCCTCGGGGCCGGCGAGGGAGGAGGGTTTGACCCACCTCCCGATCTCCTGGAGCTGCCGCTCCACGCAGCAGCAGCCGCTTTCCTCCCCCTCCTCTCTGGAAAAACCTGTCCGGGGAAGCCGCTCCTTTCCCGAAGGTGCCGGAGTTTTGCTTTGCTTTTCCCGGTGCGTGGCCGCAGTTTGGGTAGAATTCCCGAGAGACAGGGCTGGATTGAGAGCAGCCGTGGGAAGCGGTGAGGGTCCGACGGGAGGGAGAGCGGTCCCCTGTGCCCCATCCCCGGAGCCCGCGCTGGACTCGGGGCTCAGGGAGCCGCGGGGACCCTGGGAGCGAGGGGGATGTTAGGGACCCGTTTGGGCTGCCCAGCTTAAGGTGGGGTGTTCCCTGAGGCAGACACGTGTAAACTGTGTCTGAGCATCCCTCTGCTTGGAGCGGGGTGAC
The DNA here is from genome assembly GCA_013397175.1 of Platysteira castanea. Taxonomy (NCBI): domain Eukaryota; kingdom Metazoa; phylum Chordata; class Aves; order Passeriformes; genus Platysteira; species Platysteira castanea. The sequence continues at coordinate 309,508 of VYXC01008892.1, forward strand.
ATCAACTGCTCAGCACAGGGGATTTTGCTTGGCAGGGCTGCCGGCATCGGGGACCGGCTCGAGTGTTGTGAGATACAGCGACACTTTAAAGCAGGAAAGGACGCGTGGTGCGGCACACCAGGCACACCTGTGTGACAGCAGATGGCACAGCGATAAGTCCTGCGTGGATGCCGAGATAGACTGATAACAGGGCCTCTTCTGGAAAATAAAACACAACACAAAACTGACGACCAACAAACTGCACCTCTTGCGCTCCTGAGGGAAGTTGGTTCTTAGCACAGCTGATTTTTGTTCAGGAAGAAAAAATTAAACAGAGGGAGCTGCCTCCCACCCCCTAAACACTGTCACTAAAGGAGATGTGTGAGAGCCTTGTAATTGTACACTGGTTGTCCTGGGTTCCCTTGGTATCAAAGATTTTTGTAAAAAGCCTGCTGTGGCATGAAAATATGTGTGAGTGCATGCAGGCACATGCGTTTGCTGAGGGGGTGGGCAAGTGAGTGCAATCCCGATATTGCTAGCAGCATGTTTGGTCTAAAGACTATCTAAAAAGAGTTCAAAACAGGTAAAAAATAGCCTAAAAAGTCTCCTGGGTCTCAACAGCTCCCACTCAGGCTCTCCATTGAACAGAGCAGGTGAAGCTGCTCTCTGGAGCCTTCAGGGACACTGTCACCTCCTGAACACACCCATGGGGTTGGACCTGGAAAGGTTGTGCTTAGAAACTATTGAGTAGGGATAATTTCTCCCCAGTAATGAACTGGCTTTCTCTGGACCCTTTCCATGCTTGAACTGGGGTGTGATGGGGGATTGGTAGGTTGATGAAAAGCAGGTTCCTGTTTGTCATATATAAGGGAGTGGGGAAATAGGGATGAAAAGAGTGAAGAGTTGCCGCAGTGTGAGGCGGTGGTGAGGTCCCACAGAACCAATGGGCTGAGGGCCAGGGGGTGGATCGAGGGTAAGGGTACTAATGGGGGTATAGAGAAGGAGGGATTAAGGAGCACGGGCCAATGGGGGATACAACTGAAAAGAAATTTCTACAGGTGATACAAACATGGAACAAAGGGGTGGAGAATAACAGTCCAATTATTAACACAGGAGATCCATACATTATAATAATCAAGGTAAGGTCTCCTGGGACTTCACCCTAAGTTGGAGGAGATGTCTCAGCCTGCGGGCCATCTGCGATGTCCCCACGGGATGCAACACAGAGTGTGGATCAGTGAGAGGGGCTGGGGAGAGCATCTGGGAGGGAGTATCTGCCTATGTAGTACTTAAAGGACTTTTGGGAGCAGAGAAAGCTTTGTTTGGTCTGATTAAGGGTGATGTCTGAAGAAACAAGGAATATTGCAGTTATTGTGGTATATTGTGAATGTTTAGCTGGCATGGCCACCCTGCATATGAGATATTTTAGTTAAGTCATGAGAAGCAGAACAGACGAGTCCTGGTAAAGCTCCGAGACTGCCCCACCTCATCATCCATAGTTTTTGTCTTTGCTGGCATCATCACAACAGTGATAAAGATCTTCCCAACTCTGCAGAGACATTCATGGGGTGGTAGCACGAGGCTGGTCACTGTGCACATTGTGCAAAGCCCTGTGGTCTCCCTGGAGACTTGTCACTCTTCAGGTATAGGAAGAACTATGGACAGAAAAAGATGTTCCCCTGGGAAAGAAGAGGGTTGACTTTCTGGGTTAGATATAATATTGTTCCAGAGAGAAAGGCAGAGGAGGTAATATGGGAAGGTCAGGCAGGTCTCAAAGGGCATTTCTGAAGGCAGCTCTCAGGTTCTGCATCCCCCAGTACTGCTTGAAAGTACAAGCACTTTTTGACTTCTTAAAGAGTTTTATCAATAGGTGCTTTTTATTAGGGCAAAATTGCACAGGTGATGGGCTTGTGAAGAAAAAAGTAACTGAGCATAGCTGGAATTTCAGGCATAATTTTTGAAAAATTCCTTGGAATACTTTTTTTTTTTTAACATAGATATAAGGACAGAGACCATGGAAGCCTAAGTCCCTTCAACCAGGCTGAGATTGCTCAGTGCCTGAGTCATTTTTGCAGCAAGGACTTTAAAAGTGGATATGTTGGCTCCTTTCAGTGTTGCACATTGAGGAGTCAGAGTCTCTTCAGTGTCCAGTCCTGATGACTCAGAAGTGTGAGACCACTTGTTCAGAAAGGACAAAATGTCCTAAACCAGGGTGATGATTAAAGAAACAATTCTGCACTTTGTAGTAAATTAGTAAAGGAACAGCACTGGACCTTTCTAAAACATTTGAAGTGGAGGAATGGGTGTTGTGTGGAATTGAAAATGTAAAATAAAAAATAATAGGGTAAATGCAAACCTGCAGACTTCTCAAATAGAGAAAAAAGCGAAGAATCAAGTTGTTCTTCATCACATCAACTAGTAGGCAGGTATTGATTTATTTTATGTGATTTCAGTCACGGTACACAAACACAAAGCTTTTGGCTTTGGTGGATGGGAGGGAAGAGAGAGATGCCTAAAGATGGTTTTATTTGGCAGCATCTCCTTTATGGGCACCTATTTCATGACATAGTAACTGATAATGACCCAGACTCAGAGCTGCCTCAGGCTATGTTGAGAACCACAATGTGTTGTTCTTCCTTCTTTTATGCAATTTATCTGTACAGATACAAAGCCAAGAATTTAATCTTTAAAATATTTGGATTGGGTAGCAGGAAAAAATTATTAAATTTCTTTGGGCTCTTCCAGGAAAAACTACATTCTGACCAAACATAAAAAACCCTAAACAAAGCAAAACAAAAACATAAAGAAAAGAAAAAGTGACATCTTTATTCTTGGTTGCAAAAATCCCATGGCTCTCCAGGGAGGGTGATCTGAGGTTTACCTGTCCAGTGCTTCTTAGCAGAAGGCTCCAGGTTTGCACCATGGCTAATGAGGCACAGATAATCTCAGGCAGCACACCCGCTTGCTTGACAACATCTGGTTACCAGAGATACCCTGGATACACTTCTCTGTAGAAGGGCTCTTACCCTACACTTGCATAAATGGTAGATGTCAATTGAAATGGCTCTGGTTGTAGCAGCTGAAGATCCAGCTATGAAAAGCAGCGTCTTGAGGCTTGAAGCTGGCAGACACAGCTCCCATGGGTATGGCTGCATCGTGCATAGGGCCTTCCCAAAGCTGATCTTTCACTTGGCAGTCCCCCCTCACACATCCACTTGCAGAATGAAATCGTGGCTAAGGCAACATCCTGAAGGTAGCATTGAATGTTCTTCACATGGATCAGAGGCCCACACCCAAGCCTGTTTCTGATGAAGATGCTTCCTGAGTACACACACACACACACACACAGACACAGTTTCTGCTGAGAGAAGCAGGATCTAATGCATTTTCTTCATAATTTCTCCTATAACTGTCTGAATTTGCTTTGGTAGTGTGAAACAATCTCTTTTCCAGCATCAGACCTGGGGACAGGAATTGGCTTCCTCACCCTTCTCACAGTTGTGCTGCTGCCTGTTTATGTCCCCTGGGGCAGGTCCTGTCCCCATTCCACACTGCAGCTGCCCTGCCTTCAGGAAAAGACATCAGTTATAAGTGATAGCCATGAATTTTAGCAAAAGTGTGAGATTTATAGGATGATTCTGTGTGTCTGTCCTTTCAAAGAGTCATGCATGTTTAGTTTCTCCTGCCTTCCCCAGGTGCTATGGTCAAAAATTTCAGAAGTCCTCCGTATGCCCCCATGGGACATTTGTCTTCTTTATTCAGAAGCTCTGGGCTCTTGTGTTAGGATGTTGAGAGTTGCTTTAGCATCTTGCCAGGGCTCAGCTTACTGAGAACTGCCCTTTTTGGATGTCTCAGTGTCCCAGAGGGGTCTTGAGCATTCCTGTCTGGACAGCCCTGGCTCTCATGCGTGAGTGGAATTGAAGCTTTTTATAAACCCAAGAAATAATATTGTGTATGTGAACCTTGGCAGCTGTGGCCTGGCAAAAGCTGGACACCCACAGCTTCAGATGAAGATACATTTGTGTATTAAACCTGACAGTGTCTCATGTTGTGGCCCAGAAAGCAGGGTGAGGTATCCTCAGTCTTTCAGGTTTGTCAGTAGGAGGTTTGGGCAGGTACCCTGGATTAACTTGTTCCTCCTGCTTCTCCCTTTGCTTTCTTATAATATAGTTCAAGCATCCTCATTCTTATGGTCCTTGTCTTAAAAGCAAAATTTTCCCTTTCTGTTGAGTAGAAACATGGACTGGCAGCTGCTAACTTGGCAGTGATAGGCCCAAAGAAAATATATCCATTTGTTTCCTTTCTGTGTTCTGATGTCCACCAAGAATCTGGACCCAGTTTCTTGGACTGGTCTTCCAGTAGTCAATTTCCCCATCATTCTCTCTCCACATATTGTGCCACCCAGGGTTTTCTGCATCCTGAGGTGAGTTGTCTTCAGCTTCTCTTTGCTGCAGGTTGGCAGGAGATCACAGATGTGATTTTTACAGATGTGATTTTTACAGATGTGTTGCAGGGCCAAGGGACTCTGACTGCTGCTTTAGCAGCTCTGTGCAGGTGTTCTCCAGTGCTCCTCTGAGTTTCCTTAGCTGTGGGTGAGGATCATGGGTTCTCCTGCAGCCTGGTGGTCTCCCAGCTTTGGGGTGTACCTCTGCTGGTGCTCTATTATTTACTGCATCCATACTGAAACCTTATGTGTGTGCTGGCATCCTGGGTGAAGCTTCTGGAGTCCTTTTAGTCCCTTGTATCTTCTCATAGACTGCTGCTGGGCTTTGTGATCCTTGCATCTCGGCTAGGTGTGGGAAAGTAAAATGGAAAAAAGGCATTTTTACCTCTGTGGGTGCCAACCACTGGCTCTGGCCCACAAGTAAATATTCTTGTGGTTGGGGAAGGAAAGGAGAGCTTTTAGGCTGAAACAGCTGTGGAAGAAGATAGCACTTAAGCTGAGCTTTGCGGCACAACTTGAAAAATGAATTTCTAATACTTGGGTTGGTAATGCATTCCAGGACTGTGTGGTCATCTCAGTTCCTCTTCTCTTTCTCAATAGCTCCCATGTTGTTCTTCTGTTTTATTAGTCTGGGTCTGTCATTCCACTTAACCTATAAAGCAAACGAGAGATCAGCAAGTTGGAAGGCCGAATTTCATGAAATCCAGGATAATGTGCAATGAGCCTAAAAGGAAACCTGAGAGGTATTTGCAGAAATAATTGTGGGCTCATCCACGGAGGGTTATGAGTCACCTGGATTCTGATTATGCTGGACATCTGCACAGTTTTGTCTTTGCTGTTCAGCACTGCAAAAGGACCTTATCCTAAGAGCTTGCCTTGCAAATTCACAGGATTTCTTAGAAAAAATGTCTCATGGTTGGTGATGGGAGGGCACAGCAAGATCTCTTGGTCCAGCATTTCATTGACATTCAGATGTACAAAACTCACAACACCTGTAGCCCTTTGGCTGCTTTTATACCTTTTGTTTAGAGCTGAAACAAACTCTTCCTACTCATCTTAAGGTAAACTTTCCCTTTCCCTTCCAAACATATTGAAATAATCTCCCGTGAAAGGTTTTCAGGTGGATATGAGGGATTGGTTTTATTATTACATCTCTAGCATGCAACTGTGTAGTTTGACTCAGTTAGTATTTACATTAGACTCAGAAACATGTAAATATCATAGAATTTTAGAATGGTTTGGGTTGGAAGGGACTTTTCATGGTCAGACTATCCAACCCCCCTGCAATGAGCAGGGGCGTCTTCAACTCAACCTGGTTGCTCAGAGCCATCCAACCTGACCTTCGGTGTTTTCAGGGATGGACCATCCACCACCTTTCTGGGCAACCAGTGTTCCACCACCCTCCCAAAAATCTTCCTTATGTCTAATCCAAATTGACTCTCCTTCAGTTTTAAACCCATTTCCCTTACACCCTTGCAGTACTGTATATAAAAGGAAAAGAGCACAGTAAAGTCAGGAGTAGTAACCAACTTTGTACTTCTGTACAATACCTGACAGAAAATCAGCTGTATGCCACCAGGAACAGTGCAACCCACACAGGCTTCATAGCTTTGACCAAAATTGCTCTGAATGACTCACAGACTATCATTATTAAACATTTCTTTTTTATTTTCATTAGAAGGTAGCAATATTTTATAGCTGCATGTGAACTGTTGCACTTTCCCTTTTCTAGAATTTGTAAATGCAACTCACACTTTAATTTCTGAGTGGCTTAAAAGTCTTGATTCATTCCATGCTCTACCAGTTTTCCAGGCTACCATCCTGCTTTTCTTTTTGTCGTTCTCTTACAGGAGCTTTTTGAGTAACAAGTGATGGCAGGATGGGTGGAGAGTTGTTTTTTTCTCTCACTGAAGTTTCCTCTTCTCCACATACATATCCTTGGCCCATGAAAAGAAGAATATAGAGAAAAAAAATGGAGCATGGCTTTGCTGAAACACAGTTTGATGCCTTTTGGGGACAGCACTTACCACCCAAAGCAATGACTGTTGAACTTGTTTTATCCATGTAGGGACCAGCCTTCTTGCACTGGGTGGCCAATAATATACCAGGGCTCTGCAGAGAGGCTGGGAACTTCCCTGGAAAGTGCCAAGACTATCCTATAGCACCTCCTGGCTGTGCTCTACGCCCCTGTGCCATTCTCACTGCCATGCCTGATGTGTCCTTGACATTCTCATAGCTGTGGGTACGAGGTCACGCTGTATCTGAGGTTTTTGGACTTGCACATTCTCCTTTCGGTTTTTTCAAGTCCACCAGTATATTCTGGGATGTATGTAATGACCAAGCAGGCTATAGCTCACATTTATGATCACCAACTTGTATCAGCTGTGACAGCGGGAACTCTCTGTATCTGGGCTGATAGGCAGGCAAAGACATCAAAATCCATATGGGGAGAATTAAATTCTCCTCTGAATGGCTGGCACATGTTCCTGGCTGCCCCCAGGCTACCAGTTCCCTGTGTTTAGAGTAACAGCTGGGTCATTTTAGCTGTTTAGCAAGGAAGGACCAAACCACAAAAAACTGCAGCCAGTGCTAAGAGTCTGCAAGTGGATTACACTGTAAAAATCTTTGGTTACATTTTAATGAAGGGGGAAAAAAGGGTGGAAAACAATAATGAGGAAAATATCCATGTTCCATGAACTAGTTCAGCCATTCAGCAGGTGATTTATTGATAAGTACTGCTGGATCTTGGACTTACAGGACTGGATCATACCCACAGCATCTGTGTGTGGGCTGATAAACACTGATGTAAGAGAATGAGGACAAATTCAGTTGGCTCCTTTCTGTGAGTTTTATTTCCATACTTGATCCTAGTAGTTAAATATAAAATGGCATCCCTGCTATTTAACACTGCAGTTCATTTATGGAGACTGTTCACTATTAATTTTCACTGTTTTAGTAGAGTCCCAAGAGTACATTTTAAAAATTACATTTATTCAAACATTTCTATGAGGCACATCAGTCTGTGAACTTGACAAAGGGGTCACAGGTAGCGGAACTCTGAAGGTTGCTTGACTTACATTTCCAGATTTTGCATCAAAACCTGTGCTAATTTTGCTCAGTGCACTGGGGTTCCCCCCAGAGGTGGTGTGATCCTGCTCATGAAGGCTGGTGAATTCCTGGCCCACCAAAGCTGCCTGGGTGTGGGTGAGCTGCCAGTTTGTGGTGGAGCAGTGCATTACATGCCTAGTTTCAGGCTCAAATAAGATGCTTCAGCTTTTTTAGGATGATACGCAATATGCCTGATTCTGTGTGGTTTACATATGTGTGTGTATATATATGTATATATATATATAAAATACACATATGTATATACCCACCCTCCTTGTAATTTTTTTTTTGATTTGTGTCAGTTTTTCCATGCATATCCTACAGAGAGTCTGCTTTCACTCGGGAGATGTTTGTGCCATATTTTTGTCTGTTTCTCCCTGTCCCAGCTATATTAAAGTGCTTGCCTGAGTATCATCTGGGAGGCTGGAGTATGTGATTAGAGGGGTAAATGGATATTACTGCAGCAAGGTTGAGATTCCTTTAGAACCTCTGCATCCTCGATAGCTGTAACATTTTATAGAGCAATTATTAAATAATTGAATTTGTTTCACTCCCATGTGACTGTATGACTATAAAGGGGTTGATTTTGGTTTCCTTGTTCACCTCTAATATACACGGGGAACTTCCTTAGAAAAACTGCCTCTGCAGTGGGAGCTGAGAGGATATAAATATCCTGGCTTAACACCTCCCTCCCTTTCCCCCTACGCTTCTCAAATGTGGTTTTTCTGGTACAAATGGTGTCTGTGGAGCAGCCTTGGTCCAGGGGGATGCTCGGGAGAAGCAGGGTTCTGTGCAGGGCTGCTGGGGAGCACCATTTGTGCACCAACACTGCCCTCGCGTGTCGGGGGTGTGGGAGACCAAAATGTCAGTAACCACATAATTAGCAATTCATCTCTATCCTCCGAGAAGCAAACCACACAGCTGGTGTCCTCATCTATGGGTGGAAACAGCAGTGTTAACTGTTTAAGGGCTGAGATGTCACCACTTTCCAGGCTGGTGGTGTTTGGGATGGGGAAGTGGCAGCAATACCCTGGCCCGAGCAAGGTTGTATTCTGTTTTGCTTTGTTTTATTGTATATTCTGCCATTCATAGTGTCAGCAGGTCTCTGGATCACAAACAGCAATTTTGTCAACTTCTTGGTTTAGCCCTGGGCCCCAGCAGTATCAGAGCTGCCTGCAAGCAAGAGGGGATCATGTGTGAAAGACCCATTCCATCACTGCACAGATCCATCAGGCTATAAAGTGCTGATCACCACGGATGTGTGGGATTTGAAGGTGTTGGAGAGGTGAACAAGTTCTGCCCTTTTGCAGGAGTCAGGTGCATGTGAGGGTTGAAACCCAAACACTAAGAAACCGGTTTTGCTGAGCTGACAGCACCTGAGGGGCAGCTCAGTGGAACGATTTCTTTTTTGCACCCAGTAAGAACTCAGTGACTTGGTTTATTAGCAGTGTGTGGGAGGAGGGATCATGGTATGGTTACAGTGTAGGAATACGAAATCTAAGTGCTATTTCTGGCTGTGCCACAGACATCCTGTCTGCCTTTGGGACAGTCACTTCACCTCTGGGGCCCCAGATTAAAACAGAATTATTTAATAATATCACCCTCATGAAAGTTGCTTGTTTCCACCATGAGTAATCCCTCCTAGAAACAGAATGTGACACGCTCTTCTAGCTCGTGCAAGTGACACGTGTGCATTTCCAGTTGGAGAGTTGATATGTTTAAGTATACCAGCCTTTATATTTAATTCTTGCATCAGTTTTTTTAGGTTCATTCTCTGGCATCTCTTTTTACCAAAGCCCTGAATTTCAGTTCTGTTTCCACTGACCTTGGGACCCAGGGGATTAATTCTCCAGCTAAATGAATCCTTTTTCTATACTTATAATTTCACTCCTTTTCTTTTTCTCTTAATGAATTTGTGCCAGGAACGGTTCTCTTTTCTGTACTTGCAGTTTCCATTGTATTTAATTCAAAAGCTATGGTTTTGCCCCCAAAGTCTTGTAAAAGTCAAGGCCTCTCTATTTTCTTCCTTCCCCATTTGCAATGTGTCAGCTTTGGGTAGGGGTGGTAGGGAAGGTACAGCTGCTTTTAGGGGCTTTCTGTTGTATATTAAAAGAGGATCTGAGCTTCAAGGATTTCTGGAATAAAGTCTGTAGAGCAAAGCCCAGGCTGGTTCAAGAGCTGGCTCTGACTTCTTCTAAGCCCCCTCATTCCCACTGCTCAAATTTGCTCTTTTTGCTGTTTCCAGGCCAGATCTTCAGGAACAGCCTGTTCTCCACGTTCAGGGACTCGTCACCCCCCTTCTTTGTCTTTCACAGCACGTAGGACAAGTTGCTGCCCGTAGCCATCACACTGCTGACTGCTCCTCCACAGCAGTTCTCACTAAAAAAATTTAAAATATCTCTTAGAAAAATTGTTTGGATGAGCCCATCAGCCAAGCCTCACATGGGAGACTTATCTGGGTGACCTTCTCTCCAAGCTCCCTTTGGCTCTCTCTCCCTGCTGGCTTCTCATCCTTGATGCTCTGCTCAGCTGCTGCTCTGGGCAGACAAAACGTGGCTGAGAGAACTCCGTGGTGTTGCCCTGTCAGCACCAAGGACTCGCAGCTTCCCAGGGCCACAGTGTGGGGCTGCCAAGGCAGATAAACCCCAATTAGTGACCTTGGGGCCTGGGCACCCACAGCCCCGAGTGGCCTCACCTTGACATGGGGCTCCAGGGAAGGAGCGAACGCCTGATTCAGAACTGGGTCACAATGCAGTGGCCCTGTGAGCTGACACGAGGGCTTAACCAGCTTTATCCAAGCCTTGCACGCCAAATATTCTCAGCCAAATGCTGCTGATTTTCAGAAAAGGAAAGAATTCTTTTCCTAGCCGTGAGCTAGCAGCCAAGAGGAGGAACTTTCCTGTGCCAGGTTGGTAGAATTTTAAATGTGAACTCTATGGAAGTTCAGACCAACATGGACTAGATGTGGAGAAATTGCCTATGGCAAAGTAAGGAAACTTTACAAATCTGAGAGAACAAAAAGATGAAAATTTTGAATCTGAATTCAAGGTTTTCTTTAAAGAATGCTATCAAGTAGCCAAACTATTAAAATGAGATTTCCCTTAAACCGGAGCTGCAGAGACAATCTCAGAACATCTGTTGATGGGAACTTCCTCATGAACCCCAGTTCAGTGCTGAGGAAATACTGTTTTGGAACAAAACCATTCTTTTATTCCCTTCTCACGAATGCTGAATAAATCTTTCTGAGATATTTGAATAGTAGTAATTCCTAATGATCTTAATGTTATAAACATACCTGCTGCATCCTGGCAGTTCCCCTGGATTTTCAGCCTCTGCCAGTGGAAACCCCCAGTGCTTTTTGGTTTTTTAAAATCTCTATGTCCTTTTAATGCTAATAAAGTGTAAGTAATACACACTTCCTACAGGTTTTGATTTTTTTTTTAATTTTTTTTTTTTTGTTAATCTATGTGGATTATTTGGTGCTATTAAAATCTATGGCATGAAATGATAGATCAGCATTTACCCTGAGCTGCGTAATTACCTGAAAAAACAAACAAACAAACAGGATATGGATTTTAATCCCTCTTAATGATGGAAAATAAGGTTAAAATGTAGCAGAGTGAATGTAAAACCCAGGCATCCTCTCTCCACAGCTACTACCAAGCAGGTAGTATCTGTTTTCTTTAATGATTTGGGGTGTTAATGGCTGTGGGCTCTGTGAACATGGGGTGTAAGTCCCTGGTCCCTAAAGGTCAGCCTTAAATTCCCTCAACCGCCATGCAGTTTGTAGCAGACTTGAAATTATTAGTTCTTGGCTTAAAAAATGAGTGTATTTGTAAATATTAAATGTTGTTCCTTCTCATTTTGCATCAGTCTCTTTGTAACAGATTGGCTCGCTTGTGTGTCCGTGGTTTGTTATTCTAATAAAAGAGACTGAGCAGGAAGGATACTTCAAGTGCTGTGTAACAAAATTCACAGTTTTTAAAATCACCTTCTAATAAAAATGCAAATACACTTCCTGCCATTTTTGTAGAGCTCTGATGAACTGTATCAGAAACAGGGAGTGGGGGGAGGGGAGGGAGAGGAAGAAAAATCTTTTTGTATTACAATTATAATGCTGAATTCAACTGTTTTCTTGGAAAGCTAATGGGAGCTCTGTGTAGAGTCAGGAACCCAAGACAGATCCACACCAATGTTCTCTTGTTTTTCTCTACTTTGTGTCTGAATTCATATTGAAACCACTGAGACTTGGACACTCCTCTGAGGCTGGGAGCTTGGCTAAAGGAATTGAGAAATAGGAAACTGAAATTATAACTTCTTAAGGCTATTCAGCCGTGGAGAGTAGGGGAGGTAGGAGAAGAGTGGCCTGGAGACCAGGCAGAATGCGGGGGTGTATGCTGAGAGCTGGACAGTCACAGAGGCCTGGTCCACAGCACTTTGGCTGCTTCTGGCTCAGCTCGACCTAAGGGCCTGTCAGTCATCCTCATGTCAGCAAATTCCCATCATGTGAGACTTCCTTGAGCCTTGAATAGGCTTTATGTGTTCATGGTGGGCTGGAAAGTGGATGCTACTGCTGGTAAGTGCTGTGCAAGTACACAGGAACCTGCCCTCTCCCCTCTCTATCCTTTGTTGCTGCAGAGTTCACACACTTGAGGTCTTTCTTTTTTTGTCTTAAATCTCCACTGCTAATCTCCTTGGTAGGTTTGAGAAAGAAAAGGACAAGTTTAAAAATGCACTTCTGACTCCAGATTCCAGCTTCCTGTTGATACAGCTGTGTTTCCTACTTGATGGCTCTGTAAACAGATAGTTTAACCCTCCAAATCTTGCAGTTATGTTGCTTCAGCATCACTAGTTTCTCTCCTTAAAGAAAATTTCCTCCCATATCTGTTCACAGCATCCTTTTTTTCCCTCCTTCTTCTTTTTGCACATCCCACACATTGCATATCCTGCTGTGGCTTAACACTTCATTCAAAAAGAGCAGGATTTCCTCTTGCTAGTGCCGATAACACTTCTGTCCTTCACAATCCCCACTTTGACATGTTGTGTTTGTGGAGGGGAAAATAATTATACCTTCTAAGTTTAATCCACAGTAATTGAAATCATTAAATCCCCTGGCAAAAGCACCAGCAGAAAACCAATGTACCAGAATTCTGTAAAGAGAATTCTTAGTGCATGAGATGAGAAAGTGTCCAGCAGACTTCATCTTGGGATAAATTACATACCAGGGATGTTTCAGCCCTTCATACCAGAAGAAAATCTTCAGCTGTGTCTGTTTTCATTCTGGGTCTGTGCATTATTTAACAGATGTCATTGGTGGTATCACACCCTATTTAATTGGTGCCATTGGTGGTATCACACCCATTGGTGAGGATCTCATTGCATCTGGCTGTGCCATCCTGAGTGAAACCTCTCTGCTACTGGAGCTACAAGCATATCCAACCTGAGGAATATGCTGTCTGCCAGATCATTGTTCCCCTTATGTGAACAAAATGGAGAAACCCTTTTTTTCTAAAGTAGATTTCTTGAAGGTGGTCAACTGTGGTGTTCCACCATATTTGAACTCTTCCAGACACACCTGAAAGTCATATTCAGAAAAATTCATATGCTAAAAGCTGAATATGTATTTTTCAGTGGGTGAGTGGATAGAAATTTGTTCTTCCCAGGCACAGCACCAGCAAAGCCTTGGGCTTACAGCCCTTGTAGCATCTCTGGGTTTCCTACCTCTCCCCACCCATACTGATGTTTTCATAGGGGAACTCTCAGGATCTCCCTTGCCCTCACAGATTGACATGTCCCCGGGAACTGCATGTTCCTCCATGGTCTGGGCAGCTCACAATCTTCAGAGTTTGTTCCTTGTAGCAAAAGAATTGTTACCACTCCTGCTCTGCAGACACAGAGGCTAAAAACTGAGTTCAAATAATAAAGTCATGCCTAGTCTCCAATCTAAAGTTTATATTCTCTACCTTTAAAAGCATTAAAGGTAGAGCTGCATTAAAATCATGCATTTTGTGCAGAGTTGTCAAGTGTCCTGTGAGGTCAGTGCAATGATCCCCTCTGCTGTCAGCAGAGAGGGGCCCAGGGTTTGCACCCAGCAGCTGTGAATGCAGCTCTTGCTCAGAGAAGCTGAGTGTGGGTGGGTTTTGACTCATAATTTCACCAGTGCCAAAGATCCCAGCGATCTACTGAGTGCCCCAAAAGTGTGGTTACTGCTTATAACCAAACCTGAAATCTACAGCACTGCACAGTGAGCTGGTGACTTGCTCCAGCACATTTTTGGAGCCAAAATGCTCATATATTTGACTGCCAGGGGGATCTATTTATGGACTAGCTCAAATTAATTTGGCTGTGCAAATTATCTGATTTTGTTAGCATAAATATTCTTTTAAGGCATTGGTATTTTAGTCACGTTGTTCAGCCTGTCATTTATCCTTTGCAGTGACTATGAGAAGTGAACAAGATGCATCCACGTGCAATAGCCATGTGGCTTTGTGGTCTACATTAGAAAAGAAGCTTCCGTTTTGTAGTCTTATTTGTAGCTGTATCTTACTGCACTGGCACCTCCAGGTCCCAATCAAAACTGATTTCCTCCCTTTCTCCTCCTCTCTCCAGCTATGCCCCTCCAGCTGAAAGAGTTTGGGTTGTTCAGACTGGAAAAGAGAAATCTTCAAGTGGAGCCGTTGTGGCCTTCCATTACTTATAAAAGTAGTTCATAAAAAAGAGGGACAGAGACTTTGTACATGGCCAGCTAGGACAAGGGGGAGCAGGTTTAAATCAGAAGAGATTTAGGTTAGATATTAGGGAGAAATCCTTTACTCTGAGGGTGGTAAGGCACTGACACTGTTGCCCAGAGACGTTTTGGATGCCCTGTCTCTGAAAGTGTTCAAGGCCAGGCTGGATGGGGCTCTGAGCAACCTGGTCTAGCAGATTCTTGCCTGTTCTGAGGGAAAGCTGGTCAGATATCCTCTTGGTTGTGTAAGAAATGAATAACCTCTACATCCACAGAGAGGAAAAGATTTGTTTTCTACCTCTAATGGGATGAATTGACTCTCAAATTGCTGTGTGCCCCAAAACTTTGCCCTCCAGATGGGCTTGTCTTGAAAGCAGATTTTCTTTTCCTTTCTTAAAGAAAAAGTAGAGGTTGGTTTGTTTGTGGTTGGGCTTGTAGCTTACATGAAATTTATGACAGCATTAAGAAAATTAATAATATGTAAAAACAGTTCCTGTTTTTACATGTCTTATTAGATGCTCCCTTGGAAATGCAGTGCTGATGTTGATTTCTAGCATGATCCCCAGACAGGTTAAAGTCTCTCATGAAGAATTCCTCTGTCTCAGATTGGTGCCAGCTTTACAGGATTAGTTTCATTCTAGATGGCATTTATTCTGTGGGCTTCTGGTGTCCTTATGCATATCTCTTAGATTCAGGTACAGTACAGCATTTCACACCTGACCACCACTGAGACTGAGCTGAGGAGCTGGGTAAGAATATCACCAGATGTTTTCCTAGATTTCAAAGAAAGAGGATGCTTCTTTCTGACATTGTCTGTTTTGTTAGACTACAAACTACTTGTGCAGACTTGTCACTTGTAACAGATCATGTAAAACTCAGCACGGGGGTGTCCCGGATTTGGTACATCTGGTGATGAGTACACTGAGTATCTGAAATTTACAGTCTCCTCCTCTCTGCCTACAAAACCTGTACTCCAATCTACTTCAGTGTCTCAACTTCCATCTAGAAATTTAACAAATTACAGATTTTTTTACTGTTCCTTTCCATCCTTGTAGCTTTAGGCCTAATGCTCTTTGATAGCATCATTGGGAAGGGTCATTGTGTACATGTTTTGGCTCATGATGTCTCTGCTCTGCAGGCTGAGCTAGTAAATTTCTCCAGATAGGCTGGGCTTGTTCCAGGGATTTAGGCAGATAAGCTCAGCAAAGCTTGGGAAAAGCAGGCCTCTAGCTAATCACTGTGCTCCTGCTAAATGATCTCACCATAAAATTGGCAAGGTTGTTTGTGCTGATCTCAGTTTAACTTCTAATATGAGCTTACAGCAATTCATCATTTCTCAAGCTTATGGACCACCCTGTGTCTGGCTTGCTGCCTACCTGCTGTGCATGGGCTCAGCCTCCCTTCCAACCATGTTCTTCTGTACATTTGAACTCATGCAGAGCTTGAAGCTACATTTCTATTGAATTTGCTGGTTTTATTTAAAAGTCCTTAGTCTATTTTTGCATGTGTGTGTGTTGTTGTTTTGTGAATTTCTGCTTTTTAAGTCAGAAGAAAAAGTTCTTAGAAGTGTGTGCTTAGCATTCTGCTGCTTTCTCCTCTTTTTAGGCATCAGGTGTCACTGCTGCAAAGGACTTCAGATTTCCTCTGGAGAACCTTTTCTGCACATTCTAACGCACAGTGACAAAATACATAATTAAATCTGTTGGGGGGATTTTAAGAGGCAGTTGTTTGACATTGGTACCCTGTGATATGGCTAAAAGCTTGATACCAGCTTTAGGAAAAAAACAGATTAGGAAGATAATATCTCTCCAGGGAATTCTCTACTTCATTCCTTGAGGATGTGATTTAAAGCAGCATCTGCTCTGTGCTGTGTATCGTTTTATGCTTTCCTTCGGATCCCTGAACTGAAGATTGTTTAGATGTGTGTCTGTGTGAATAATTTCACAGTATATTATAGAAAATTGTCATGGGAATACTATCTACGATTTTGAAAGAGGCAGAAGGGACTTACATGGTGTCCTACTCTTTAAGGAAAGGGGAGCACCCAAGACTCTTCAGTGTTCATGCTGGAAAACAATGACAAAAGTCAAAGGGTTCATGAAAGTTGACAAAGTTTCATTGGTAAATTACTCACTTTGCATGGAAATTGGTATAAATTAGTCCCTGTTCTCCTACTGTAAGCACATGGCAGTGGGTTTTGGATAAAGGGATAGGGTGAAAGAGAAAAGAGAGAGAGAGATGGATTGGATTAAAGAGGGGGAGAAAGAGAAAAAGGAAAAGAGAAGGAAAGAGAAACATCACCAGTCCTGGTGATCCGTCTGATGAGGTGTCCAGGGTCCTGGGGGGCACACACACCATGGCTTCATGAGAGTACTATTTTATTGATAAGTCTTCCCTGCCCTGGAAATCAGTTTCTCACTTTCAATGGAAATGATTTCGCATGCACAGACAGTCTGTTCTTCTCGACTTTTCTGGAAATGAGTTGGAGGGCTTTGGGGGTCTTTGGCGGTCTTGATCCCGCTACAGTCCATGCCAGTTCCTCAGCCCCATCCCTGCCCTTGTGCTGATTGTGTAATCTCCAGGAGCCAGAACAAGGACATTTATCCCAGAAAAATGCTGCCCCTAACTGCCTATGATCCCTGCTCCAGCCACATCCTGTTGTTTCTCACAGTGTGTTATTACCAACACCCTTGGTTGGATCCACAGCTATTTGGCTGCTGGTGTTTGAGACATCCACATTAGCCCCTTATCTTCTGTGATTCTATGACTTACATAACAGTGAAGGCAGAAACCTTAACCCTTGGAAGCAGCATAGGCCATGGCGTGTTTCTGTCCTGCTGTCAGTATTATCAGATACCTCCAGAGTGTGATGGGGGGAAAAGTAGGTGGTGTTCAGTTCCCTTTTCCTCTTTGTGACAAGCTGGGCACTCCAGTTATCTCATGTTCGTGGTTTGCCCCTCACCCTGCCTTAACCATGTCATAGGACTTTAACTCACAGGGAGGTTTTGTGGTTGGTCTTCTGTGTGAGTCTCTTTTTCGTCTGCACCCTCAGTGTGATGACAACACTCGTTCACTTCCCAGATGTGTTAGCACTGCCACGGTCCCGTTTTCAGGGATTTCCAGATGCCTGGTGCTTGTTCAGAACATCAGAGCAACCTCTTGCTGTCTGAATGCATCTTCAAGTCCTGTTTCCCTTCTCTAATTTAAATACTATGCCATTTGATCTTTGGAATTTAACCTGTTTTTTTTCCTCAGAGAAACTCATGGTGGGGGATGTCAGTTGAATTTTTCACAATTCAGATGTGAAAGTGTCACTAGCTGAGCTGAGCTGTGGTGGAGACCAAGGTGCAAGTCTTGCTCTTGCAAGCATAGCACAGCAATCACGTGGATGGGGTTTGTCACTGCTGGTACTCAGAACTGTGCTACTGCCATTATTCTTTTCCCCTGCTTGGGGTAAGATAAAATCTGATGATACTTCTCTCCCACTGTGTGTTTCACTTCTTTCCTGATTTGGTTTTCTAAAAACATCCTCAGGCACTAGTTAAAGTCTGGTTGAACATTTGGATTCCATGATTCTGTGAAGAGAAGCTGATTTCCTCACAGAAGTATGGCCAGACCACACCCAGATCAGGGGAACAACCACTGTTCTGTGGATGCCTTTGCTTCAAATGTACAAATGCAGCTTTACTGATCCTTTTGCACACACAGAACCAGCTCACTTCAGATGCTAAAAGAGACTTTTCCCGTGATTTTGCCTGGCAAATGGTAAGATAACATATACCACTTCAAGCTGGATCATAATGTTCTGCAGACTCTGGATTGGTTTCAGGTCGTCCTCGAGTATGCAGAAGTCTGGCATCTTCTGTTGGCCCTAAGGATGTTGCTGACCTGTGTCTTCCATCTGTCTAGCAGATCTCATAACATACTATGAGCCACAGTTACCAAAATATGGCATGCTTGTCACAAAACATCCTTTAGTGGTGGGACTCTATATCTGGAAATGCTGCTGTTTATCCAGACAAGTTGTAGGTTCCATCTGTTTTTTACTTAACCACAGGGATGTAGCAGTGCAAAGACTGCTCATCTTTCATTGAGAGTCTTGATGTGGCTTTGATATAATGATACAACACTGGCAAATGGCAGCTATGTTTTTTGGATGAAGCCATGCATGCCATGTGTTCCAAAGGGGCCGTTAAAGTAGCAGTAGCAGCAGCTTCTTTTTCCTTCTGTTATCTTGAAATCTTCCAGCTACAAAACCAGATTTAGGGTACATTTCCTGTTATCAAATAAAATAATAATTAGGTGTCAAATAGCTTTTCTTTGGCTGCGCTTGTGATAGGAGATGGGATGGTCCCGAAAAAGTAGAATTCTTCTGTCTGCATTATATGCACTATTTAACAAATAGATTAGTTTTTATTCCACAATCAATTAGTTTTTAACCCACAATCAACCAAACGAACAAATAAGTGGAGCTTTTTAATTTTTCTTTACTTTTTATGCTCAGCATGGAGGAGTCTTCTTACCCAAGAGGGTAAGAAGATGAAAAGTACGTTCCTTTTGATTTCAAAGGCATGACTGAAAAGGAGATAAGCAAATGCAGAACAAGGCCACTTGCAAAGTAAAGCCTCTGCCAAAGCAGTCTGCTCTTGTCTGGCAGCTGGAACTGATACTGGTTTTGCTACCCAGCTTTTGGCTGATACATCAATACCTTGTACTGTACAGTTTTAGGGTGGTTTCTAACTCTGTGATCTTGGATGGTCCACACACATTTTCCCTTTCCTGTAACTGAAATCTATCTGCTTGTACCTTCTGGAGACTTTTCTCATTGCTCCTCCAGATGTTCTCTGTTACTTTTCAAACTCCAATTCAAGCTTGTTTCATGGGATGAGCTCATTGCAGCGCAAGACATTAAAATGCTCTTAGAGCACAGAAATTGTGCTGTTTAATATCTCTATTTGTGGAGTCTGTGGTGACAGTATCAATTTGTTAATGATGCCCAAACGTTTTTAGGTCATCCTCTTCTAAGTAAGTGCTTCTTCTGCTGGGGCAACAGTTATGAAACATCAGGTTGCTTTCTAACAGGGAAGTTTTCCCCCTCTGAATATTCCATGGAAAAATATGAAGAAAATGGGAGGTCACACTGAATTTACCAGTAGAAGCATTTTTTTGGCAAAGAGATGAATATATGTAATCTTTATTCTATAATTGTCTAAACTGAGTTAGAAAAGACTATTCCAAACATAGTCTACATTCTTCCCACAGATACTTTTCCCAAAATAAAGTTATGGGAAGCTGATTGTTCATCATTCATGGATCCACAGACATATAATGGTTGGTTCACTGGGGATATTTTATTTTTTTAGGCTATTGAATGTTTTGCTTCATGCAGAATGTTCCTTTCTGCTCAACCTACCATGCACAGCAAGAATAAATCCAGCTGGCACCTGACATCTTTAAAACTGTCTCGCATTTTCTGGGTTCAGAGTCTGTGATTTCACAATGTGTCCTGGAGATTACATGTCTGGGATCAATTTTAGTGAGGCATCTAGAACCTCATGCATGGGGAAGCTGAGCCCTGAATAATCATATTTTCCTCTGACCATTAAATTACATGTCCTGCAGAACCTGATTTATATCTCTGTCCTGATGCTACTTGTCCCTAGCATTAGCTTGTGACAGTTTATGAGCATTCATGGGGACTTAGGGATTTGTTGCAAGAGTTTAACAGCAAGGAAGTCCTGATGGTACTGTGATTACTGCTGATCTCCCTGTAAGAACTGGCTCTCTGTTGACCCATCTGGTTGGGTATAATATCATTGCAAATATTCAGAAATATTCAGCACAGAAGTTTCAGCTGAGCAAAATCAAGAACAAACTTCTACCCTGAGGGCCTGATTTAAGCCCGCTGATGTAAGCCAGGCCCTGTTTTACATTGCCATCTCTCTAACAAGCATTATGAGTTTTTAACTTCTGTCAGCTCTGGGATGAAACTAAGCAATCTCTATGCTTGCCCAGAAATACAACTGACAGATGAAAGGGTATGTGGCTTTATTTAATGGATTATTTAAATATCATTTTGTCTTTTCATTTTTTTACTTATTTATTGAGCTCCAGATGCTGTGTTCCCCTGGGAACCTGCTACATCAGGTTAGTGTTAGCAACTCTGGGAATGTGCATGAGTCTCCTGGGGTGCCTCTAAAATAATTTTGGATTATGGGAATATTTAGGGTGGTTCATGGAACTGGAATTGGCTCTACAGGCATTTCTGCCTGTGCTATCTCAATAGTTCAGCCAGTAGGTGGAACCAGGGGAAAGCAGATGTGTTTTATGAACAAATTCTCAACCCTTTCCTAGGAGATGCATCCCAAGGTGTCAGCATAAAATTGCGTTTTTAACTTCAGTGTTCCTGTTTAGAGCAGTCAAACTCCAAATCTGGAGTTATTGCTAAACAGTGACAGGGTGATGCTGTCAGACCTTGTAGTACATAGAATGTTTTAATAAAATTTCATCACTAATCATTTTCACTTGTGAATATGTCAGAGATAGAGAACAGGCAATAATCCAGATCACATCGTATCCCTCTATCAACGACATCTGGCATTTGCTCAGAAAGGCAGCATCAGGAATGTAGGTTAAAAATATTTCTTTAATGCGTTCTACTGTGAGAAATTAAATGTAGTCCACCCAATGGCATGTTCCCTGCAAAACATGGCTTGGGCAGCTCTGAGTGAAAAAAAAGCTCTCCTTTGAGATCAAATTATCACCAAGGAGAAAACATTAGGAGGTGATAAAGTACAGAAGTTTCTGCTACTGTGGAACTATTTCTCCAGCTCTGTTGATAGCCAGAGGAATCCAATTTAGAAGTCACCATCTTTTCTGAACATTTCCCATCAATAACCTGGAAGGGAAGAACATGGATAGTTTCTCCTTACCTTCACCCAGGTGGTGAGAAAAATACTTGAAAGAAAAAGGTTTTAAGAGGAAGATCTTGCAGCACTGAAACAGTAAAATCAATACACATGAATATATTTTTAAACATCTGTAAAAACTGGAAGCAAAGGAGTATATTGTGATGTTTTGCTGCTTTAAAGCTAAGGTGGAGGCTCCTCACGTATTTTGTAAAAGTACTCCAATAAATCTGCCTGGCCTGTAGTTTGGGCTATATACACTAGTTTCAACACCATAGCTTGGTTTTTCCAGTTTTCAAAACTAAAACATACTTACAATTGTAGTATTTTTCAACAGATTTAAAATATACTTTGCCAGTAGGAAGAATGTGCTGCTAAAATGCTGCTATCCATTTTGTATCTTGAAATTTGGATAGTAAAATTTCTGGCTATTAAAAATACCGAACTTGTGACTATGGGAGACAGTGGGTTATTTTTTATTTTCTTCTTCTCTCCTCTTGAACATGAAGACAGAAATTAGCTGGAAATGTTGCTAGCAATCTGCTCTGCAGATGCAAAAAGAATTTCGGAGCTTGGCAAGCATAAATCAGGAGTGACTTTAATGGAGAGTTATCAGGCATGGCAGGGTGAGAAAGGCTTCTTGTTTTAATGAGAATGTGCTTGTACCTCCAAAAACAGAAAAATTAGAACTCATGAATAATTTTGGTGGAATATTTTCTCCTTGGCATCCAAGATAACAAATCTGTAGACTCCAAGACTGAAGAATAACTAAATGAAACACGTTAATTACCAGTACTTGGGAAAATTAATTTCCTAACAGTCATATTCTTTTATCTTTCTGACATTTTAAAATAAACTTGTCAAATCCCCACTAATGCGACTTTTGGTGTTCATCTTCTCTTTGCTCTTACTTCAGATTTCTTACAGTATCATTGTCCTCCTGTGCATTATATTGACTTTAAATACATGATTCCTGAAACCTTAAGTTACATTTTTTGTTTGTTTGTTTGGTGTTTTTTTCTAGTGAAGGATGGCCATTGGGGAAGGCCCTTGCAGTGTGATTTCCTGTTGATAGCACTCGTGGAAAGCATTAGTCATGATGACTTAACCAACATATTCATTAATAAGGAAGTGTCTATTTTCTAAAATGTTCTGGGACATTGAAGTAGTAGGGCTGAATGACTTTTGCAAAGGGGCTTAGGTATTCCAGTGATGACAGCTGACCATGGAAAGGGGAAAGCCAATACATTTATAAACCTACAGAATTGTTTCTCCCATAGTGAAGGTCTGAGGGACTTAGGAGGGGAGAGGAGGAGAGCCTGGAGGCTGTACAGATTGTGCACTTTTAAGAGTCCAGTGGACAACAGTTTACAAAGGCTGGGTTTTGCTGAGGTGGTGATGAAGCCTAGGACATGATGCCAATTCCATCATTCCATGCCTTCCCTGTTTGTAAACCCAGGAGTGAGAGTACTTTGATGCCTGTCCACACTGATTATCTGAAGATGCCTATGGAGCCCACACTGTGTCCTTCCAATGGACTCAGCCACACCACTGGACATTTCAGCCAGCACATCCAAGAACCACAACAGGTCCCCACTATAAAGACACTGGAGAGGCTTCCCTGGCCAGCTCAGTTTTCAGAACTAAGGAAGGTCTGTTAAATACTCCAAACTCCTGTCTATCACAAGCCACCAAATGTCTCCCAGTTATTCAGTCCTTTACAAGAATTCAGCCTCAGTCCTCCACATATTAGCTAAACCCACAGGAGTATCAGGGCTCCTCTTTGCTACGTGTGTTGGCTCACAGGTGCTTTCATATCTGCACAGGGAGAAGCTGTTTGCTTGCTCATGTTGACAATAGAAACAAGGGACAGTGGAGGGATTTACTTACGGGGTTGGGCTGTGGCAATGAGCTCTTTAAATAGCTGTGTGACTTTTGTCTGTGTATCTGCACCTGATTATTAAGCACTTTTTTAAATGATCAGCAACAGAGTAAATAGGTTTATTGCTCTTGAGGAGGACTCTCTTCTCAAGTGGCAGATTATTGCACCTACTCAAATGATTGTGAGTGGAATGAGAAATCCTATGATTAAAAGGCCAGGGCTTTTCATATATCTGAATGTTCCTCTTTTAACAACTCTGACAGCATCAAGGAGCCTTAAAGTGGGAATAAATTACATTGGTATGTTTTAGTTTAAACATGAGTTTAAAGGTGTTTTTAAGCCAACTTTCAGGCCAACTGTTTGTAAAAGGGGCCTTAATGGAATTGGGAATTATGCCCAGAACAAGCACATTGTCTATTTGGCAGTGATTAGCAATGTGTTCACAATTTAGTGTTCTAAATATAGGATAACCAGTTATCAAGATATTTAAATGCACCTTCAGATACAACATTAGTGGGTTTAGAAATGCACTTTAAGAAAATATGAGCCTGCTAAAAAAGAAACTGTAAAAAACAGTAAAGGGTCTTTGCAAAGGTATCCTGATGGATAGCTCACCAGCTGTGGGGTTGTAATTCTTGTGGATGTTTTTTTCGAAAAACTCCTGGGTGAGGCATTTTCTTCATGGAGAGTTGTTGGAAGGCCTTTTGTTTGAGACATCTCAAACTGCAAAGAGGACAAAACACTGGGGATATAAAGCACAGTACAAGGAAGGCAGCAATGGATGGAATTGCCTTGGCAATTTCTAGAGCCTGACCTTCCTTGTCTGAAGTTTTTGGGGTTACACACTTATTTTTTGCAGCACTAGAAAGTGCTTCTAGACCACATGTGCCCAAGCAGTGCCATGTTCCATCTGGTGTTGACAGAATGTGAATAACTCCATTTATTTCTCTGCCTGAGATATCGTGCCGTGCTTGACCCCCATGTACAGCAGAGGTTTTCTGTGCAGTGATCCTCTTAGAAAAGTGAAATCTTTGCTTTGTCACTGGGCTGATTTGCACCCTTCCTGCACCACAAATGTGGCTGGTGCTGTTAAATGTCATCCAGAGTTTGCTCTGCAGAGCAATCCGGAGTTTGACAGTGCAGAATGTAATAAGCCTCTACCTTCTGTGGGTTTTGATATGAACTACGGTGTCCCAGTACTCCACGATCTCAGTAATAGTGACCTGGAATTGCATCACTGTGTTACATGAAATCCCTTTTCTACCTTGATCAACCGTGATCAGGTTTTTTATTTGATTATCAAGTTTTGAATTGGCTTTCAGACTGGTTTGTTGGAGTTTGTTTTAGTCATTACACCTGAGGGGATTTTAACTGAGGACTCAGCAGCACAGGGTTTTCAGCCCCCATTTCTCTGTAACGGTGGCCAAGCTGTGTTTCTTTATTTGCAGGCCATTGCCCAGACCTCCCTCACCATGACCAGCACTGTGCCAGCCACGACAGAGACCTACACACGGACTCAGTACTGCAAGTGGCCCTGCGAGTGCCCCAAGTCCCCCCCCCGGTGTGCGGTCGGCATCAGCCTGGTCACCGACGGCTGTGAGTGCTGCAAGACGTGTGCCAAGCAGCGTGGAGAGAGCTGCACCGAGGCCGACACCTGTGACTTCCACAGGGGCTTGTACTGTGACTACAGTGGAGACAGACCTAGGTACGAAATAGGAGTATGTGCACGTAAGTGATGTACATATAT
This sequence comes from Platysteira castanea, assembly GCA_013397175.1. Classification (NCBI taxonomy): domain Eukaryota; kingdom Metazoa; phylum Chordata; class Aves; order Passeriformes; genus Platysteira; species Platysteira castanea. The sequence continues at coordinate 334,303 of VYXC01008892.1, forward strand.
TTTTGGCTTAGATATATCCTGTCAGTCTGAGCAGGGGCTGAGATTTATCTCACTAGATACCTGGCTGCACACTCACCAGCTCCTCCATGCATCATCTTCATTCCCTTGTAGCTGTCTTTGTTCTCAGGGCAGCTGGCTGGATGAGAAATGACATCTGAGTTCCTGCTCTTTGATTTGGCTGCAGGCATGAGCAAAGACCAACCAGCATTTGAAAGTCTCCATATGTGCAAATAGATTATTCTGTATTCCCTGTAACAGGAGGAGGTGCTGTACTGGGTTGGGGATGAAGGTAGGATAGGCGGGCAGATGGATTTAAAGACAAGCAATATGGGCACCTACATGAAAACCATGACATTAAGGGGACACTTTTGGTTTGCTCCCTGTAGCAGATAGCTTGGAAGGATAGCACGTGTTCTGTAGAATACCCTGTCAGGAGGGTCAGGAATGAACCATAAGAGCTTGTCAGTTAGAAATTGAGGTCTAAGCCTTAATTTTACAATTGTTACAGTCAGGTTAGCTGCTGTGAGGCAGAAGGATTTCTTCCTGCCTGCCATAACAAACTCTTGGTTCCATGTGACTGGAATGCTTTTCAAGAAGTGCAAAAAGAATTTAGGTAGTGTTTTGTGTGTTAAGAGTATATTCACTTGTTCTGAGTTCCATAATGTGAGGCAGAATCTGATCCTCTCATAAAAGTCAGAAATTATTGAAAATCATTACTCTAGGAATGATTAAAAGCAGGAGGATCATGAGCACAACCACACAGACTGCTGATCGAAGAGGCTACTTTTTAGTAGGTTATTAGAACATATGGTCATGGCTTTAGGTTCATGAACAGGAAAAAGCCATTTAGCTGGAGGGTCTTCTGGGCTGGAACATAACAACAAATGATCTGAAAGAGAATGCAAAGGTGAAAGGAAACCTGGAGGAGAGCTGACTGTGAGATGGTCATATAGAATAACTGATCCACAGAAGAGGAAAAGAATTGCAAACTGTGGGCTTCAAAAAACTTAGACTATGAGCAGAGGTTACACAAGGGGCAGGTCTGAGGAGTTAAGAGGTTCAGGGTAGCTGGCAGATTCTCACAGAAGTGATACTGGGCGTTGCTCTTCCTCAGCACAAGGGTGGGAAGTCTAGTAAGAAATGACCTTGGCTTTGCACTGGCTCAGCCACAAAAAAAAAAAAAAAAGGAAAAAAAAAAAAGAAAAGCAATCATGCAAAAAGTGCAGTCTAAACAGATTTTTTTTGTAGCATACAGGCAAAATAACAACAAGAGAAGTTACGTGCTAGGAGCTGTAAGCTTAAACAGTGATTTTCAAGATTAGAAAAGATTAAGGTTAAGAAAAGAGGATATGAGATCATTCAAATGTATTGTCTGGAGTGTGTGTAGAACATGGGAGGTCTGTAAGAGCAGGTTAGACAAACATTGTCAAGAATGACATCGTTACAGCTGGCCCTGTGCTGGGAGTGGAAAACAGGCTGGATGTTGTCTCAAAGCTATCAGCCTTCCTAGGCCTCTTTAAAGGCCTTCATGTTGGTTCCCATTTGTTTATTTACTTAAAATGGTTGGACTTTTTGGTTGGGTATCTTTTGGTTTTTTGCAGTCCTCCCACACATCACAGACACTCAGTGTGCCTGTGGCAGCAGCACTGGGATGAAGGAAGATTGACCCCCAGCTTTTCCAGTGAGGTTTGGAGGGATTCCCAGTCTGTGCTTTCACTTCCCTACTGCCATGACAATAAACCCCGTTATTTGACATTTAGGGTTATTTGGTGAGGGGCATTATGGTGTGCACAGCTGAGGGGAAAAAGAGGAAGGTCTTTCCAAGGCTAGGATGTGAAGCAGGTTGTCTCTGACTGCCAGAGAAACCTGTGGCCTTTCCCATCTTTTCAGCACCCAGGTAGATGCACATGACAGGGTCTGCTGACATGTTTTTTTTTGTACCCTGGGCCACAGATAGGCTGCATCACCCCACTCTGAGCCCACCAGCTTCTGTCCTGGCCTGGTGACTGAAAGCTCCTGTGAGTGGGAGTCCTGTGCTGGGTGTTGCTGGGGACTAACTGCTGGGAGGAATTGGCTTTGCATGTGGGTGCTTTCGGCTGGATCTAGAGAATCCAAGGTGGGAAGGGCTACAGAAACAATATAATTTATGGAAACTAAAGATCCTGAAAGAGTTAGGAACTGGTGTTGGGAAAGGTAATGGAGTCAAACTGGGGGAAATTCAGGCTGTATCTGGACTGGCATATTGAGATGTGTGTGCCAGGATCTAACTTCCCAGACCTCAAATAGGAACCTGCTGGGAGTCACTGCAGCTCTCCTTTTCTTGTTGGCTTTTATCTGCACCAAAGCAGAGGCAGCAGGGTGCTGAGCACAGGCCTAGGGGGTGAGGCAGGTGTTGTGCATGTTGGACTGGGAATAGGGATGTGCCTCCAAATCACTTTATTTTGATGCAGATTCAGTGAGGTTCTGCATGAAGGCATCCAGCAGCCCCTTTGTCTATGTTTGGGGATGTTCTGATGGTGAACCTCTGGGTTTATGAGACCTGCAGGAGACTGAGTTAACATAATCCAGGATGAATATGCTCATAGGAAAACACCAGGAGATGCAATATTTTCTTGAACTCTCATAATCTGTGCATAACTAGAAGTCTGTCTGAATTCTCAGGCCCAGCTCTAGCACTGAGTGATAACTTTACAGTACTAAAAGCTTAAGCATTACAAAAATTGGAGCTGAGCATGAACTGGAGATCTAGATCTGTGCTTCAAATTCCAACAGCTCTCATTTTTGTGAAGAAGAAAGGATTTGTGCTTGATGTTTTCATTCAGCTCATTCTAAAAATAGGAAGCCTTTTCAGAATTTTAATCCAGCATTTCAATTTGTGTTTTCCTGAAGCAGCTCCATTTCTGACCAGACTCAAAACATAAGCAACGCAACCAGTGCGTGTGCACTGCCTCCATGTGACCAAACAAGAAACTAAAGTTTGAATTTTCCTTTGGAAGCCACCGCTTCCAAAGAACTGTTCATAATTTGAAACAAAACAAACAAACAAACAAAAGCTGCTGTGTGATTTCTTTTCATGGGCAATCAAAAGGCTTGACATTTTTAGTGATTTTATAAAAAAATACATCGAATATTAATTTTCATGGCTTTATAATGTGTACTTCATTTTCCAAGAAAACTGCTCCGTAATAAACTGGGTAGGATCCAGTTTTCTAAATGTAGGAATCCAGTGCCATTTAGGTGCTCTTTTGCTGCCTTGTGTGTTCTCCTCTTCTGCTTCAGATATACACAGGTGTTGTGAACAGCTGTGTCATATGTGCAACTCTATGAAGTTCCCTCATATGTCTCTGAAAACCTCAAATTTCACTCAATATCTTTTTTAATTACTTTGATTGCTCCCCGTGTGAATAATTCCTACCACCATGCCATTAAATATTTTTTTTTAAAGTAAGAATTTGTGGATAAAACTTGTTTTATTTTCTAACTTATTTTTTCATTGAAGCTTTAAAAGGGTTTGTTTTGGTTTGGTTTGGTTTTTTTTGCTGTGATTTAGAATGGAAACAGTTTCCTAGATGGTGTCACTACACTTGGCTCAGCATTAGGCTGAACACGTTGCTCTGCAGCACTGCCAGCCCAGGGATCAGCTTGGTAAAGGAACACATTGGAGCTGTTTGTTGCCAGCATTATTTTAATGGTGCTCTGTGTATTTTTCTCTCTCTTCCTTTCTTTTCAGAGATTGTTGGTGTAGGATGTGTCCTCAATGGAGTCAGGTATAAGAATGGGGAGACATTTCAGCCCAACTGCAAATACAACTGCACGTGCATTAATGGGGCTGTGGGCTGTGTTCCCATGTGCACAAACTCACGTCCTCCGCTTGTCTGGTGCCCAAATCCCAAGCTGATAAAAATGGCAGGGAAGTGCTGTGAGCAGTGGATTTGCGATGACTCCAGGAAAATCAGGAAGACATCTCCACGTCACATCTCCTCTGCAGGTACGGTGGGAGTGAGGCAGATCTCTCCTCGGCCATCTGGCAGAGTCCACAAGCAGTGTCATCTTGTACTGCCAGACCTGGCAGGTGTCTAATCTTTGTCAGGGAGACAGAGCCTCCCACACAGCACGTGCTGAAGAACAGGACAGGCAAACACCAGTGGTGTGCTAGAACTCCTTAGCAGCAGTATGGGTATGGATGCCCCATCCCTGGAAGTGTTCAAGGCCAGGCTGGATGGGCCCCTGAGTAACCTGATCTAGTGGGTGGCTGTCCATGGCAGTGGAGTTGGATTGAGAGGATCTTTAAGGTCCTTTCCAATCCAAACCATTCCATGAGTCTATGAATATGATATTCATCAAACACTCTTGTGCAACCATTCTGGAATTCTGTGTGCCAGAGCCCTGTTTGAAGGACACATCTGCTGGAATACTGAAGGTGTCACAAGTCCTTTTTAATTCTTCTTTTTTTTTTTTTTTTTTTTCTCAGACTGGACCCTCTGGGAAAGAGAATGGATTCAGTTTAATTTGGGACTGAGGCTTTATGTCTGGGTTATATTACTATTGTAGTGCAATTTTAAAGCCTCTGTATCTGAGGAGCCTCAAACTTACACAACACCCTGAAGGCAGTTATTGTGTGGAAGTTTCACTGTGTATTGGGCTAAATTGTCTTTGTGCTAGTATAGCTTTTCATCAATTCTGAACTGATAACATCATTAAATTATCTTTCCTCACACACACATTTCTGGTTACAATCACATAGCCCATACCACTGCACAGAGGTGGTATCATTTGCCTCAAGCATGGTCCCAAATGCTTAAGATGGACTCAGCTTGCCATATGTCTTAAATTTATCATCAAAATGCCCTGTAGTTACAGTAGCCACATTAGCTCCATATTTTAGACCATCTCACAAAAGCAGAGCTCAAGGAGAGGTAGGATGGTTGTTGTAAACAAAAATTTTGGTTCCTTGGTGGTTAAGAGTTTTTTCCCAAACCTCGGTCTGTACTTTTGTTGCACAAAAGTAAGCCTCGCTCTTCATTTAGTGGGTTAAAACCATCAGAGTTGAGCCTTCGCTTCTCTCTCCCTGATAGCTCTGAAATGTGAGGTGAGTCCAGATTCAAAACATCTACTACTGAAACTGGCCTTATGTCCTCATGGCCTGTGTCCCAAGTGGGCAAAATACAGCTTTGCTTTCCTGTCTTTTCTCCTGTAAGAAGTCTTATAGAAGTCAGACTAGCATTTATTACAGTTAATATAATAATTAATGTAATAATAAATATAACAGTGAGCAAGCTCAATGCAGCAGTTTCTACTAGAATTTTGCCTGTGGACTGTCCTGTGAGCTGTAAAGCACTGGGGGCTTCAGCTGAGGCTGGGACAGAACCTGAACTGGCGCTGTTTGCTGCTTTCAAAACAGAGCCCACTCTCTGTTCAAATGGCTGCTGAGCTCTCTGAGAGCTATTGAAGCTGTTCTTCCTCCCAGTGAAAGGCTGTGGCTGCTTCCCAAGCCCTCTGCCATCCAGCAGAGACTGTTGACCACTTTCTGCTACAGGGAACCAATTGAATGGGCTCAGAAATAAACCTTCATGGTGAGATCAGATCTCATCCCCTTTCTCCACCCGCTGGCCCAGGCTTCTGTAATTGTTTATATTGTGGCAGCACCTGGGGGTCCCAGACAAGGACCCCCTTGTGTGAGGCTGTGAGGGGGAATAAAGGAATGAGCCCTGGCCCCAAGCGCTCGCAGCACTGGAGAGTCTGACACAAATAGGTCAGCACAAAGGGGGTGGGATGAGGGTGTTCACAGGAATGCTGAGCCACTTCGCTGTGGTTTAATTATTTGGGTTAGTGGCCTGAATGTGCAATGAGCTGGGGAAAGGGTGTTTAATATGTAAAGCTGCCCGGGCTGAACAATGTTGGGTTAATCTGTCTCTGCAGCGTACGAGGGAGAGGATGAAGCCTGGCAGAAGAACTGCATCGTGCACACCTCACCCTGGAGTCCCTGCTCGAAGACCTGTGGGCTGGGCATCTCCACCAGGATTTCCAACGACAACGACCAGTGCCGGCTCCTGAAGGAAAGCCGCCTGTGCAACATGAGGCCCTGCGAGGTGGATATAACCCAGCACATCAAGGTGGGGACTGTTCCTTTGTGCACCCCTTGAGCTCGACACTGAGTTAGCCTTTCTTTGGCAGCATTCAGGCCTCATGAGGCTGCACTTGTACATGGACTTACTGTGCTGCACAGAGTTCCAAAATGTGTCCTGCCTGTGCTGGTATGAAAACCTTTCCCGGAGAGTTTTAGCTCCAGCCAAAAGGTCCTTGCAAGGAAAGCCAAGCCAAACCTGCTGTGCTTGATGCTGGCTCAGACAGCCCTGTACTCAGCTGGCAGAAAAGCAGTGCTACACGTCTGGTCACAGCTTTGAACTCTATTATACAAGTATCCTACTTGCAGCTTTTGGGTTCATATGTCTAAACGTGGAAATCTTTCACACTCCCTAGGTCAGGGCTGTAAAAGTCTTCCCAACACAAACCCTTCTAAACATAGGAATTGTAGAATAGAATAATAGAATCATTAAAGTTGGAAAGGATGTCCAAGATCAGTAAGTCCAACCTTAGACCGAATACCACCATGCCCAATAAACCACATTGCAAAGTGCCACGTCTATTTGTTTTTTGAATACTTCCAGATATGGTGACTCCATCACTTCCCTGGGCAGCCTGTTCAAATGCTCAACCACTCTTTTAGTGAAGAAATTTTTCCTAGTACCCAACCAGAACCTCTCATGTTGCAATTTGTGGCCATTTCCCTTTTTCCCACCACTATTTACCAGATAGAAGAGGCTGAGCCCCCCGTTCCCCCTGATCTCCCCCACCTTGCCACAACCTCCTTTTAGGTAGTTGTAGAGAGCAAGGTGGGTTTTATGTCCTGACTGTGTCAGCACTGAGTATTAACATCTTTGTTTTTATTTTCTTCTTTGTATTTATTTTTAGCCTGGGAAGAAGTGCTTGGCTGTCTACAGGGCCAACGACCCCATGAACTACACCATCTCTGGATGTGTGAGCAAAAGTCCATACAGGCCCAAATACTGTGGCGTCTGCACAGACAACAGGTGCTGCACACCCTACAAGTCCAAAACTATTGAAGTGAGGTTTCAGTGCCCAGATGGAACTGAGTTTTCCTGGAAAATCATGTGGATCAATGCTTGTTTTTGCAACCTGAACTGCAGGAACCCCAATGACATCTTTGCCGACTTGGCTCATTACCATGATTACTCTGAAATCGCTAATTAAATTGGCTGAATGCTGGAATTGACCTGTTGCTCTGATTTTACAGAGGTTTTAAAATAAAAGGAGAATCTTCATCCACTGCCAATGTACAATCTGTTTTTTTCCTCATTTAGGATGTTAAATCTCTTTGTTTTGCCAACTTGTTTTCGGAGATGCCTTGAACAAACAGGATTTTTAATTCTAATAGATCTTCATCCATTACCAGCAGCCAGAAATTCCTTTATGCACAGATGCTGTGACTTAAATGACAGTTCTGTTGGCACTGTCATTTACTAGGCCAGCAGTTTAATTGCCCATAGGAAAGAACAGTAGACTAATATGACAACAAAAGTATGGCTGTCATTAGCTTAGACATAAGATTCAGACATCCTTATGGTCATTTCTTGAATGTTGCCTAAGCTAGAAAACTGCTTTTATATTATGTTTTATATTCAACATTAGACATCAGAACTGGATGATCTGACCCTTGCAACTAAAGTCTAGCATCTGTCACACTGAGATCAGTCCTAGAATCACCCCTCTATTATTCTCAGTCAGATCTTACTCCATGGTGAATTTAATGGGAAAAGCCTAGGGAGAAGAACGTTTCTCCTGAAATCTCTGTGTGATGAGCCTGTCTCTCATTACAATAGACTGGGTCCAAGAACTTCTGTGTCCTGCTCTCCTTGGACTCACCTCAGTCTCTTGAAGTATCTTGTGCCAGGAACATTTTCACAGTTCTCTGCCTGCTCTGATCTTGAACAGCCTGACTGAATCCAAAACAGCCACCCCAGAGCGCATATTTTCAGGATAGGTCATCTCATCCACAGGTGATGTATAGGCTACCTCTGCAGATGAAAAGTAGAGAGCCAGATAAGAGATGAAGGACAAGACCTCATGCACACGTATTCAGATAGAAGTTGTGTGGTCTGTGTCTGGGGCCTAGCACCACCTCCTGTGCCCCATGGTGTTACCAGCACACAGGTCCCTCTTCCCACTGCCACCTTGCCAGTAACACAAAGCATGGTTTTACATGACTGGGGTAGAGGAAAGGAGACGTGTGCTAAATGAGAAAACTGGTTTTAGGCTTCCCATCAGCTCAGAGAATGTGTGGATGCAGAAGGAGAGGCAACCCTTGGCATAGCTTCTGGTGCATTAATTCCAGCAGGGCTTCTGCTCAGAGTAAACATCAATGCAAACATTTTCTACAGAAGTGGTTTCACATGTAAATGTCAGCTAAGTGAAGAAAAAACCCTGTCATTACCTTTCCAGGTAAGAAATTTATCGTCACTGAAGGATGCTGGAGCCAGTTTTTTTCTCCAATAAATTGTTAGTACAGCAGCCATGCCCCATGCCACATTTGCTGTTGCTTCACTTGGGAGAGCAGAATTGTGTTTCTGCATGAACAGGAGAACAGTAGTATTCACTTCCAAAATCCCTGGTGGCACAGTAGAACTGCAGAGTGACACATGATCTGGAGATCTGACCAGTACAGGGCTGAACTTGGGACGATGCAGTTGCTTATTTTGCTTTACTTTCAGCTGGCAAATTGTCTGTCTTCATCTTGATAACCCAGCAGAAGCTTGATTAGTTTCTGGGAGATATAAATTTTTCTGGCTACGATGAATTAAATGTTCTTGTGAGTGGGCTGAAAAGAATGCCATGCCTATGTAAAAACAATTAGGAAAAATGCTTCATATCTTCAAAAGCTGTTAACATCAATAGAATCTTAGTTTGTATAAAACAATTTGGACCAAATATTTTTCATGGAGCTAGGTCATTCCTGAATTTAAAGCTTTATTTCTTTTTTGAAACTTCCATTAAATCTTCAGTAGCAAAAAAGAAGGATGATCCCTCCCGACATGTTCCAATGTAGGTGCAAAGCACTTCTTCTCTTTGTTTCTCTGTTGATAAGGAACCTGAGGCTGCCAGCATTTTGCAAGACTCAGCCTCATGACTGCCTTGGCCTGGATGATGTGACAGCAGAGGTCATACCTGACTTATTTGCCTCCAGTCAAATGAGACCTCAGCACTTGCAAGATTGAGAATGTTACATTTCAAACTCAATCCCTTGGTGAAAACGTTCCATGGGAACTTGGCCTTGGCCAAGAAGTTGACAATGTTTTCCAAAAGGAAAAATGGTTTGTATTGAGATGCTATAGAGAAGCAATACTAGGACATCTTTCCCAATCAGATCCCCTAAATATGGCTTGGAACCCTGTGTTCTAATTCTAGTCCATCTTAAAATGCCATATACATGCGTATGTGTATATATATATATACATATATGTATGTGCATATATAGAAATAAATACATATATACACATTTATATGTGTATGCATACACACCTATAAAATATTGCAGGCATCTATATAATGTTGTATATAATATTATAAATAAAACCATATAGAAACATGCCCATGTATATATATATATGTGTATATTTACATATATATATTCCTATGCTGCATAAAAAGGAGAGCATGTGTAATATGTGTTTATATGTACAGTCAGTCTTTGTCTGTCTTACATGTACACATAAGGAAGCAAGAAAACAGGCCCAGATCATGTATAAAAAACTGTGTCCCTCAATTGGCTTGCTTTGCTTTGCAATTAGTTAATGCTGTAACCACAGCAATAAAATGCTGCAGTGGCTGTAACACTGGCTTTCACTGCGAGATAAAAGAAGCTATTGAAAGCTAATGCATGACCAGCAGCTCCAGTGCGTGTCAGTTTTTAGTGAAGTGGATGCCTGGAAACCACAGATCTTGCCCAATGCACCCAAGATGTTTCTGTTTCTAGCCTGGTTTCCTAAGGAAACCAGGCATATGCAGCCATACTGTTCTGTTTGTCTGTCAGGCAGTCCCTTTGTGGGAAATGTCAAACAAAGCAGGCAGAAGTGTAAAGATCTCAGAAGCATTGCAATTCCTGCAATAAAAAAATGAAATCAAAGAGCAGGGCAGGGAAGAGGCCCACACATCGTCCCTGTCAAGCCCACACACACCCGCCAGGCACTCAGTGCACCCAGCACATCTGCAGAGTGGCCCAACCACCCCAGCAGCAGCATAAAGGGGTTTTGAACAGATTTGCCAACTGGAAACAAGTAGCCATGGAGAAGGCAGAGCTGAAGGAATCACGGACAGGGAACAGTGGTCATTACACTGCTGCAAAGGAGTTTTGTGGGGACATTGGACACAAATCTATAGGAAACCAAGCGCTGTTAGCTCTACTGCTCTGCTTGTGCAACTGATTGTCTGTCCAGTGGCTCTGAACAGGGAAGAGCATCACTTTTAGCCAATTAACTTGATCTGCACTCTGTGGTGCATTTGAGATCCTTTGTTTTAATAGATGTTTACAAGCAGATTAGCCCTAGGACTAGGGCAACAGACCAGCTTTAGATTCAGTTCCCTGGCTCCCTCTGTGCCTGGGCAAATCGTGTATCTTTACAAAAGGACTTTTGTGGTTACTGTTTTAATTACTAGAGGATCTAGATCCCCAAAGGCTTTCATGGATCCAGCCCTTTGCTTCCCTTTTCCTCAGGACTTCGGAGCCAGAACAACAAGGCCCTAGTGTTCATTGCCTCTGTTGAGAGTGAAAACTCCTCCAGCAGGAAGTGATGCTCATTGTACATTTATGTAATGGACCCAGGTCTCTGCTGCAACCTGAAAGCAATGCCACCATCCAAGGAAGAACAATTATAGCACTGAGGAGATACCAGGATCAGACCCCTCTACCCCAATGGTCAAGTGAAAGGCTAAAGGAAGGATGAGAGTGATAATTTTTCAATCCAGCCTAAGCCAAGACACAGCACACATCCAGCTCATGGCAATCATCCTGTTGGTCCCAAAGGCTGGGCCAAGGATGAAGGGTGGGATTTTGAAGGTCTGCTCGTGTTGGTATGAACAGCAAGACTCCAGCTATCTCCTGTGACCATGGCCATTAGCCTTCTGCAGAGGCTTCACCAGAGTCACAGCAGTAGCTCTGGAGCCCCAGAACGCAGGTTATCTACTCACCAAAGAAGCAGGCATGAAACTTATTAAAATGCCTTTCCATGGAGTGTTGGCTGGAATTTAAAACACCATTTTGGTGTGCATGCAACAGGACTCAGGGTGTAGTGCAGTTGTCATATTTTTGATGTGTTCACTAGGGTTGTGCTGTGCATATGTAATATTCCAGGAAAACCACAACATCCAGAAAGACTGTGTCATCTTGTAAATAAAACCCTGGGATTTTTTTTTTGTCCCAGATTTCTTGAAGGAATTTTGAAACAAGCAGCTAATTAAACTGATAGAGACAGTGTTCTCACTATCTAGGGGCACATATCCACATTTACCTTCTCAAATTGTGACTTTCCAGTTTTAACATTTCTATAGAGTTATTTCTGTAAGCTTCATATACTGAAATATATGAAAAATTAATGGGAAAACCAGATTGGTTTGGCAGTGTCAGTCTGAATTACTCCAGCTATCTAACACATGTTTGTAAAGCATCATGGTGAGGTTTCTTAAGATGGCACGTTGCAGCTGTGGTTTAAAGATATTTAATAAGTGGCAAACGGTTAGTGAATCTGTGACTGACACTTCCTTTAGAAGTTTATGCAAGCAAATGAAGGTGAAATATGTCTGTGACTGACATTTCTTTCGCTTCTCCAATCTCCTTGCCTGGCCAATGTCTGAGTGTGCATGTGCAATCTGTGACAAAGCTGTGAACTGGAGACCACCTAAAAGTAAAGAGCCAGTAAAGTGGTAAAAAAGGATGGTCTGAGACCATTTCCTTCACTGTGAATATTTTGGCAGCTTGGGAAAGCCAGTTGTTTCCCAACTCACATCTGCATGCTGGTCTGTTTCTGGCTCAGCATTTGGGGTTTTTTTCTGCAACGCTCCTACTGGACTTGGGACAGAGGTCTAGAGTCTTTGAGCAAATTGGAGTGGGTTACTCAAAGTGCCTGAGCATGTCTTCATTATCAGCTCTCTTGAGAAGTTGCAAAAATAACCTGTTTTCAACAGCCATACACACTGAAACTGTTCAAACAAGGTTATTAAAGACATGGGGAAAAGCATTTAAATTAAAGAATCATTGTTTCATATCACTTCGTTTACATATCCTCAGAGGTAACCCCAGTAAGGATTCTATCTTTTAATTCTAGGAAAAAATACCTGTAGTGTTTTCCCACAAATCGAGCTTGCCTTCCAGCCTGGAGTACGGTACTTGACAGGAACTTAAACACCTTAAGTGGCCTCCTGTCCTAGATTGAGATGGGTCAGCTGGGCTTGCATATGGTGAGAAAACACCTTCTCCTCAATCTCCCCAGCCTTCTCCTTCAGTGTGCCTTTATTTTAATCTTTTTTTTTTTTNTTTTTTTTTTTTTTTTGTACAGGAAGGGCAGTCCTCTACATTTTTAAGCATCTTCTAGCCAACTGTGCCTCTGGAAACAGTTTTCAACAAAGGTACCATATTTTCCTGTTGTCTCTACAGGCACCAGAAGTCCCACCTGACCTCCGCAGCCTCTGCTCACCCATGTGGCAGCTGCCCAGCACACGATCTTGCACGAAGGGCTTCCTGGCTGCTTTCAGAGCCAAGGGATCCCCCCTATCTCCTGAGTACTTTGCACTTTCCAGATGAAGTGCTGACCCTGTGTGAGGCTCTACTTCTGGTACGATCTCCCCAAACACACATGAGCAGCAGGGAGGGAATCACCACAGGATCAGATCAGTGTTAAACATTGGCAGCTGGTGATAAAGAACTAAGATTTTTTTGGATTTGGTCACGTTATCATTAAAAATAAATGAAAACATATTGCAGTCATTCAGTAAATGGCAGTTTCATAGCTGGAGAGATCTGTGTGGGTCTGAGGTCCAGCAGGGTGGTCTGACAGTGTGCATCTCACCGCTGTGTGAGGGGCTGGGGGGCACCTTTGCATGGGGCGGGCTCACCAAACCCTACAAGCAGGTTGGCTGTTCCCTGTGCCAGTTCCAGGTCCAACAGGTGGGGCAAACCCACAGCTCAGCAGCCCCCTCCTCCCTGCCCAGCATGCTGCGTGCAGGGTGCTGAGCCTCGCGGGGACCTGCACGCAGAGGTACACACACACACACAGAGCCAAGGGATGAAAAGCCCAGGCTGGTGGCATCTCTTGCTCTTCTCCAGGTGCCCTGGCTCCTGTAGGCTTTGCCAGGAGCTGCCACAGCCCTTCTCCAGTACTGCTGCCCAGCAAACAACCCCGCCCTCCCCCAATCCCCTGCATGCACTGACCTTGACCTCAATACCATAATCCACTCTAGCCATAAGCAATTGCAGAGAGTGGCGGGTCACCCCAGGATACTTTTTGCAGCTCTATTGCAGATCACAGCTCACTGTGGTGCTGCTGCTTGCAAGGGAAAAGCTGCCTGCTATCCCCTTTTCCAACCCTTGAGCTCTTCTGGACATGTCCAGTGATGTCTGCATCCAGTGTTTGATGCACATCCCACAGTCATCAGTGCCAAAAATACATAAGGTGTGTGGGATGTGGGGCTGCCTCTTTAATGACTTCAAAACAACAACTCTCGTCCAGTCCCTAGGAGTGCTGGGTAAGCGAATGATCCCCACGCTGAGTTGCAGAGAACAGACATTGAACTGTTTGGCCGTTGCAGTCAGAAGCTTTTTTTTCCTTTTTCTTCCCCCCTAACACTGGTCAGCAGCTGTGTTGTTTATAAAATGAATGGAGCCCTTAATGAAGCAATAGATAGAAACAGTGAGAGCCTGTGTCTGTCTGTTACAATGGGCTTAGGGGGAAGGGTGGAGCTCTTAAAATACCCTGACATCCTTTCTGTCAGTTATTTAAACATTAGGCATAGCAGTGATCAGCTCCCAACATAAAGTCTATATTTGGCTCAGTCGAAACGCTAAATCCACACATCAAAACAGCTGTTCATATAGACAGACTGGGAGAGGCTTTCTGTTCCAGTGAATGTGAAATAGTGCAAAATAGTGCAAAGAAAACAAAGCAAACAACATGTGGGAAGGGGGAGGACCAAGCTGCAAGGAGCACTGCTCAATTTGTTGTATTGATGGATGCAACAGATCCCATTACAGGCACACTGAGGATTGCAGCAGATACTCTGCCCAAGATGCAAAAGCAGACAGGGAGAGGATTCCAGCACTGGAGAGAAGAAATAAGCAGCTTTGCTATAAACAGTTTTCACTCCAGCTCAGTCCATCACTCACAACATATGACATTAATCATAAACCTCAAAAACACATCTAGGTTAACATTTCCAGCTGTTTGTCAACAGAGACTTTTAAAGAGGAAAGCACCAGCATCCTTCAGCACAGCAGTCCTGCTGCCACGACATGGTATTGGCACATCCCCACTCCCCCTCTGCAAGGACAGGGAGTGGGAAAGATACCTTGAAATTTGGCCAGATTTTTATACAGTAGATGTTGAGGCCCAGGCAGAGGTGGAAATAACTTGGATTTCAGCAATGACATCCCTTGTATTAGTGGTTTTGAAGAGTACCACTGCAGCAAAGATTTGGCACTGAGATAAAACTAATGCAATCAGGAAGCCACATGGTCCCTGGGAGCCCATTCTGTTTTCTTTCTTTATAACCCCAAAAGCACTGTGAGGGGTGAACTGGTTTATTTTCTGGAAACGTCCTGTTATCCAATTAGAATTGCCTTTATGCCCCAGTAGCTCCTTGCTCCCTGGTGGCCATTCACACTTGGAAAGAAGTGAAATCCCAGCTCATGTTTTCTGGGTTAATGACACTACAGTATCCTGGCCAATTGTGTCTCCAGCAATAATGCATAAGTCAGCTTTTGCAAAGTCTAGGTTTTTATAAAAATTTCTAATAAACCTGCAAGGCACTTGCATCTCTTCAGTTACAGCATAAGTTAAGGATGCCAGGAGACCAGTACTGCAAGGAAAGAGGAGTCATAACTCCTTGTAAAAGGGAAGACACCACTCCTCTGTGCTCCCCTCCAGCTTTTATGTGCAGGAACACAGCATTCTTTGCCAAATAAACACTTTTGATTGCAAAGCTGACATTTATAGTGGTCCTAGCAACTCCTTGCTGCTCAGAAGTGCTCGCAGATCCCTTTGTGCTGCAATAAGGCTTGGACGCATTCCTCCCCATTAAACCAAAATAAACTGCCTAGGCTTGACAGGCACACCATGGTGTCCTTGTGGAAGGAATGATTAGCCATTCCCAGAAAAGCTCAGCAAAGAACATAACTTTGCCCTTCTTTTGTAAGATGAGCTGGCACAGGTTCCTCCTGTTTTCACTAGCACTGGCTGTCAAGCCCTTTGCTGGTATCAGTCCAGTCATGACTGCTGAATCATCACATCTAGCAGAGCCTTGGCTCAGACATGACAAATATTTGCTTTTGCATCTTTCTATCACAGGATTTTTTGAGATACAGGAGGAATGAGCAGCCCAAAATAGACTCAGCAAAATCATCAAGGTACCTGTCCCTGAAAACGCCCAAATGTTAAGTAAGTCATTAGGTTAATCTTTACTTTCCTGAAGTTACATTCTTGTAAGACCTCCAAGAGGAAACACCTTTAGAAATGCTGAGTGGCATCTGCAATTTCAGCGAAGAGGCCTGAATAACTCCAGATATTCATGAGGAACTCATCACATCAGTGGATTTACAGATGAGATTGGGATCAGAAAGGATGCAATGAGCATTGCACCAACTCCAGTGAGGAAGTCAGACCACAGATCTGTGCACTAGACAGTAATTTATCCAGGGAGACAAAAACAAAGTTCAAACAGCAAATAGTACTCTGTATCATGGCTCAGTATTTTTCTAGGATATATTTCTATATCCTTTAGTACTAAAATAACCAGCAACAATGCTAAAGTGTGTGGTGTTTTCTGAGAATAGACTGGAGTGAGAAGTGGGGAAGAGAGAAAGTTCTGAGCAAAAATGTAGGGAATGACAGAGATAGGAGCAACGTCTAAATGATTTCATTGATACAAAAGGATGACAAGAATATATTTGGGCTGAAAAAGATTATTGTACTCCTGGTAAAAGATGACACCAGACATTGCAAAGTTACAAATTTATTTGTTTTGAAATAAATACAAATACTTCATTAAGAAACTTTTCTTGATAGACTTTACACAATAGCTTTATTCTTTCTGGAAATTGTCTGTTCTTCCCACAAAACGTTATGGATATTCTACACAAGAGCTGAAGTTAGTCAATATAAAGTAACCTAGACGGTGTTCTTCTGAACAAGCAATCCCAAAGTATTAACATTTGTTATTTAACTGCTCAGCAATTGAGCTTTTTGTCTGTGTGAGGACTGCAATTCAGCAGGTATGCCCTGGAGCTCTGGAAATCCTGTCCCACTAGCTATGGAAGGACAAACTTAAGAACACCCAACTGTGACATTCTGAGTGGCAAAAAGATACCAAGCCACCAGCTTCAAAGAAAGCAACCCAAGGTATCAGGAGGCTATGCAAAGATGCAGAACCAGGAGATCATGACATTTACACAATCATTAGACACTGTATTCCAGAGATACAGTGTTGATGCTCCATCACTTCGTGGAATACACTTTTCAGCACCAGAGAGATCTCATCAGTTTCAAATCTAGTAATTAGCGGCAGTTGAATGTACAGTATCTAATTACATGCCCATCTCACAGTTATTCATCTCTCCTGACAAAGAACAGCTGGATCTGTCTTTGCTTACAGAATTCCAAATTTATCACAATTGTGCTGGACACAAAAAAACTTGAGCTGCAAAGATAAAAAGCTTTCTGAAGGAAAAATCAAGCTGTTTCTGCTTAGTTGGCATGTACAGCTACCCTACTTGTTACAACTACACCAACTTCTGCAGTGTGGTAAACCCTTTGCCCCAAGTTCCTAAACAGGATATCCTACCTTGCTTACCAAATTTAAATCCTGTCCTCGTTTGGCTAAGCAGGTTTTAGGGTCTAGGAGGGGGGAAGGAAAGGAAGACTGGAACTAAATCTCAAAAAAGTGAAATGAAAAACCTTAAAGATTTAGTTCATCTCAAAGTCACATTAAAATTGCCTATTTTAGTAGTATATTATTGTACATAGGAAAACAGGCTTGAATACTAATGAATTAGAAGGCCTATAAATGCACAATACGTTAACTTTTCTATAATTTGAAGTCAAGCTATATACAATGAATTCAACTCCAGCTTCAACATGAGGCCATAACACATTTGTTTCACTTCCTTTTCTTAAAGTCATCCTTAAAAGTTATTTTTTTCTCCCCCGCTTTGAAACTCATCTCAAATTTTGCCAGTTTACTTCAAGAGAATAAGAGATAAAGGGGCCTGTAACAGCTTTGATTTTAAAGGAGGGTATTGAGCAATTCTAGTTTGACTCTGAAGTGTTTACAACCACATCAGCTTTTGGCAAGTATCCTTTAGAATTTGGCATCCACTGAAGGAGGGCACAATAGCAGCAGCTGTCTGAGATACAAGAATAATGATAGAGCAAATGAGATGCTTCTTTTCTTTGGTCCCTCTCAGACCCTGGTGAACAGAGTTCATCCTACAGAATAGCTAGAGATTAATACCAGTTATGTTTTTGTGATACACAGGGGGCATCCATTACTTTTTCACACTGTGACCGGTTTTAAACCTCCCATAGCCATCTAACAGGACACTTCCATGGACTTGGGGCTTGATTGTTCAGCATTGCTTGCCGAGTTTGGCGTCAGCTCGATCCGTGTGTCTGTGTGGGAGCGGTTCCTGGAACCATCCCCAGTGTGGGATCGGCTCCTCGTTCCCTCCCCGGTGTGAGACCGGCTCCTCGTGCCTTCTCCAGTGTGAGACCGGCTCCTCTGTCCTTCCAAAGAGGTTACACTGGAGCCAGAAGCTGTGCGGGACCTCATCAGCCTGGTCATGCTAGCAGAGGGCACTGGAAGAAGAGTCATTCATTAATACCTTGCTCCATGGGCTTGGAAGGAAGCCCTTGCCTTCCTCTCCTCCTTAACCACCCTCGGAGAAGCCTTCAGGGTTGAATAGATACTTTTTAGGGCACCTTCACATGCAGAAGTACCTCCCCTGCTCCAGGTGTGTCGTTAAGGAGACCAAATTACTGCAGCGAAATTAGTGGCCAGGGCTGAGGGATTCAGGAAGCTTTAGGGCACATTGGTGTGGCTGCAGGAATCCAGAGGGGAACTAAAGAGACTTATCAGCCCTCCCATCACTTTCCAATATTCAACCTTTGCTGGCAGCCAGGGCTCACAGTGCAACCACACAACAGCAGCTTTCAGAAGCAAATATGGGAAAAACAAACAGCTACAACTCAAAGAAATCTCTGCGCCAATAAGGTTTTAAGTGTTGTGTGCAGTAGATGAACCGTATCCTGTGATGCCACAAGGGGACACTATTACAGATATCCACCTTAAAAACAGAGATAAAGTAAAAGAGCTATTTGTGGGTATAAGCCATTTACAAAGCTCTCTACTATTTAATAACATCACTTGGTCTGAAAACCCTTTGCCCATATACAGAATTTGGTTTTTTTCCCCTTGAAAATGCATATCCAAAAGGGAAAAGGTGACACATCTGGGATCAGAGATTCTGTGGGTGCTTAGATGCCCAATTAACTTCAGTAGCAAGATCAACCATTCCATAAAACAAATACTTACTGTATCCCATTCCCTGAACGAAGTATTTGAAAGCTTCAGCAAGCTTGGCAGGCTGTGAAAGAGAGAGAGAGACAGAGTTATCACAGGCAGTGCTCAGTAGATTATACCACAATGTGAGAGATTCCACAGATGCCCTATCTTAACAGGGACATCTTAAATATTCTCTGGGATCTACTGACTGCACGAAAGCTTTTACAAGAAAATCCCACCATTCCCCTTCCTAGTCTTCTCCCCATTATTTTACAAAATGGATACATGCATTTAAGCATGACATTTCCAGAGAACACAAGTGGTCTAAACCTGGCTCAAACTTGAGTTACTTGTGCAGTTACTGAAGCAGGTGAACCAAAGTAAAACAACTGGCCTCACAGAATGTACAAGGCAGTTCATACAAGACCGGTAATTGAGAAATTCCTAATCAGCAGAGAACAAATTCAGCTATTCAGAGCTGATAGTTATGTTTATAGGGCAAGAAAGCTCACCAGGAATACACATGCACGACTGCCTGCAACTGACATTCTTGCAATGAGGCACTCCCTGTTTTTCTCCTCTGCTGACAGTGGCCACATGAGCCTCACAGTCTCAATTATTTCACATGAAAATATTTTTTGCATAATTCTCTGAACGACTGCAAAGAATAGACTCTCTATAACAGAAGCAATGCACATACTACTGTGTGGCTTTAAAAAAGCCTTTTCCCAGCTCCAACTGTTGGAGCATACACTGCCTGTACAGGGGCTTCAGCTGCAGGCAATTAATAATTTAGTTTTTCCTTTAGGTTCACAAGTACCACATAATATTGCTTAGAAATATGTTTAGATGTTATATCATATTCCAAAGCTGATTTACAAATCAGCTCTTTTAGTGAGGCAACACAAGGGCATAGGCAAATTTTAACTTTGCCAGGCTGGTTTTATTAGCAGCTTGGAACTAATGCCTAAATGTGTTTTAGAAATTCCAGTTCAGCCACAGTGAAGCTGAGTCAGTGTATGCAAGAACATAGCATTGTTATTTCCTGTCTCCCACTTTTCTGATGTATACTATAAATAGCCCATCCAAGTAAGAATGTTGTTAAAATGCTAGTGGCTCAAGCCTTAATTCACATTATCTTAGTAAATACGCATAAAATAATACATCTGCATTCCCACCTCAGGTCTTTACTTGGTTAAGACTTTATTAGTGAAAATAATATCCCCTCCCAATCTTAACTGTGCGCTTCATTGCTCTTTAAAGAAAAAAAGAAAACTCAGACGACCAACTGACATCATTATTCATGAAATCATAACCATCCTTTTGGCTGACATTTGGGAACAGCAAGTACCCTACAGGAAAACACCCATTTGTTGCAGTCTGACATGCTGCAGAACATAATTAGTAGGATTTCCGCCAGCCAAATCCTACCTGGGAAACTTGGGGGAGCCCGCCACAGTCAGCCATCTGAAACGGGATGAGAACAGCCAGTTAGCACAATGCCAGAGGAACTCACTTATGCTCAGGATATATTGAAATGACCTTTTTAGCTATCTGGCAGAAAAAAGACTTCCTTTTGTTGTGTGAGTAACACACATGTGGATGAACGTATCAAAGCAAGCTGTTAAATGTTTATGAAAGCTATGACTGCATCCCAGAAAACCACAAAGTGTCTTGACTGACGCTCAGGCAAAGCATCAGCTGGAGCTACAAATGCTCTTTGCTGGGCAACGATTACCAGTTTCTTAGAAACCAGCCTATTAGTCCTGGTTGCAAGTTCAGCTCTGAACTACAATAACATGACTCTGTATTGACTTGGATGACAAACAGGGTAGAGAAAACAAACACCTAAAGCTCAGAGGTGAGAGGGAAGAATGATTTGCTGAGATTGTGGATGGCAAGCATCAGCCTGACGTGCCAAGGGAAGCAAGGAAAGCCAAATGAGAAAAGCTATCTTGAGTGCATGAAATATTTTTGGAGCATTTCATTTTTCCTGCCACTCCACCCCTCAAAGGCAACCCAACAAAAACAATCCTGTTCCAAGGAACACTGCAAGCTGAAAACAGTAGAGTTGTAAATTACAGGAAACCCCAAATCCTATCTAGGATTAGTTACAGCAAAACAGGCCTGCAGCAGGATCTGGCATCAGCCTTTTCCCTGGACTGATCAAAGGCTGGCCACTGAGACAAGGTCTGAGATAATGTCAGTAACTTTCTTAGGGTGTCTGCCACACCACATTATAGGGTAGCAGTGTAACTCCTCAATGTTAGGAGGAAAAAAATTAAAAAAATTTATTTATTATCATTTTCACTGAGCAGTTCAATAAAGAGATGCAGAAGTTCCCAGCAAAGCATGACCAAACTTGTTTCACTGTTTGCATGCTCTTACTTCCTCAGTAACAAGCTGAAGACTGCACCCATACTCTGAATGCCAAATGTCAGCCAAAGCCTTTGCACGATGTTCTGCTGTTTAGAAGTGTGTTTTATCAATGTTTTTGGAAAACAGCAGTAAGATATCCTGGACTGTACCCTCATAAAAGGCAGGACGACCAAACTGGCAGATAGATTTGCTGTCGATTCACCTGACACTTCTGCTGAGAGGCAAGCACAGGAACAGAATGAACTTGTTTGCACTCCTCCTCTGCTCACAGCTTTTTCAAACCTTTCAAAATATCTCAAGATCAGCTTTGCCAGCTCTAGTCAAATTCATTATGGGTATGTGAAATACTGAACATTTCAACTCTCATCCTTACTATTTCAAAATGGAGAAGCTGAGAAATTCCCCGCTAACTCTGACAAGAAGCCCCTAGTCTTGTTTATCCCACTAAAATACTCTCACCCTGAAGGAGCTGTCTTTTCACATCAGAACTGGATTCTCACTGCGTTATCAGTATTGCAACACATCACTCTGGTCCTGCCTTTTTAGCTAATCCAAACCAATATAATGGTTTTACATGAGAAGAATGTTTCTTTTAAAAAGGACAGGTTTTGTTATTACCTTCAGAAGTGTGGTCCTTGTTGGGTCCAGCTTTGAGTTGCATTCAACCTACATAAAAGAAAAGAATAGCAGCATAAGGCACTGTACACAAGATTTTAATTACGAACTCTTGCATGAAAACAGATTAAACACCTTGTTTTCTGGCTTAATACTAAACTAAACTCAGACTGAACTGAGTGTCTTATGATTCTGTGTGAAGACTAGGTATACACATACACATCTTTAAACCCAAGTAGGTCATCTCACATTTTTAACTGCATTTTTTTCCCTGTACAAACCCATAGTTGGGAATTGGAGACTTTTTTCATCTGGTTCTGGGACTAAAATGGCAACAAGTGTTGTTTATCTTGTGATTTGGGGTCATCTGGTAGCGTCCCAAGTGGTGAGCAGCCATGTGGCCACAGGCCAGCAGACTGGGCATGCCCATTAAGGCACAACATTTCAAGTCATCCAGTCATCTGGGGCGAGTTATAATGGTCAAAAAGAAGCTCTTCACTTCCAGAGTGACCCAGGGCACAGCTCCAGCACCACACAGCAAGTTAAAATACCAGCAGCAGATTCCTCTCTAAAGGAAAATATTTGCGGTTCACTGGAACTACTGTGGTGATTGTTCCTAACGTGGTAGCTATTAAATAATGGTGCACAGCAGAGGGGACAAACAGCATGGAATTAATGGCAGCTCTCCTGCGGTCTGGAAGAGGACAGCCACTAGGCTGGACTGGTAGCCAGCAGGGCTGCTGTGTGGCAGGAGCTCTGCTGGCCTTGTGCAGCCCCTTGGCTTGCCCACCCATCCTCAGCAGGGTGGCAAAGATGGCTTGAGGTACCCACCACAGCATCCACCGCTGGGGAGCTGTCACCGACCACCAGGAGGACAGGACACCTGCAAAGAAGCACACACAAGTGGTGTTATCTCTGCCACCCAGCCAGGACTTGCCCCGAGCTGCATTTTGTGCCTCTGGAAGGGTGAGACAGTTAAGTGCATGGAAAGGATTTGGTTTACCAGACACCTTAAGCATACATCAAATCCTGCAGTAGCTGTGGATCTATTGACATCCTCTGACTCCTTGCCTGAGAACCTGATCTCTTCCCCAGCTGGCAGCCCTTGCCAGTGCTCTTATTCCTTGCTTTGTAAGAAATTGAAAGTGGGCGTCAGCATCGAAGTCTCACACCTACCACCACCCAGGCCCCTGAGCTCCAACTTGTGGATCTGTCAATCCAATTCCGACCAGATTGTCAGAGGCACAGAGTCTCCTGTATATAACCATCAGCAGCTGAGCTAGGAAGGACTTGACGCCTGTTACATTGCGCAAGTGGCAGCATAAGCAAAAAGCCATTAGCAGAAGATCTGACAGTCAGTCGCATTCTCTTACCTGCCTTATCTTCCTGAATATTTGTGGTTGGTTGGTTTTCAAATGGTTTTAAGTTGGGGTTTTTTGGTTGTGCCTCCAGAGCTATAGTTTCCATTAACTGTAACATATTTCTGCATGAAGCTAAGTACACCAGCTTTTCAAGTACTTTATAAGCCCCAAATTTCAGATGCACAGTGACAGGAACTACTTAACTTTCAATTTCAATATGTTTGCCAAGTGTGAAGAGAGGAGTTCTCCCTAATAGCAGTCCCTGACTTGCAGTAATCTCTCAAATAAAATACTTACTGAAGGGTGACAACATTTACTCCCGGAACAGGGCGCTCAATCTCTAGGTCTCGCCGACTAAAATAAAATAGAGAGGACAAAGGCTTTTGATATAGTTTTGATTTTACAGATACTGCTATATTTTAGTTTAGAGAAAGCACAGACACTCATATGTTAATTTAATCTGATATATATTGTAGCCTCCATAACTGATACAGAACCACACTTAAACTGAAGGACCAATGTCTTAGCTCAGACCCAGTGCACAATCTTTCACCCCATGAATGCACAAGGTCCTTCTCCAATAAGCAAACCACCTGAGATCCCTAAAGGCACTGTTAAGCACAACTTCATATTGGGGGAACACATGTAATCCCACCACACAAGTAAAATATTGTCTCTAAAGAGCTGGACAGCCTCTTAAAACAGTTTCCAGTTAGAAATCAGGTAAATGTATTTACCTGTTGTAAGAGTTGACAAAGAGATGAAGGTTGGTTTGATTCATATCATTAATAATATGCTGACGGTAAGTATGGATCAGGTCATGGTTGCTGTGAATCTCTTCCTAAAGTGGAGACAGAATCATTCAGAATAGGGGCTATTTTTTGAAAGGATCTGAAGACATGGCACAATAGTTGTGTATCAGACTCATATCTGCACAACAGGAGTGCACACCTTAAGGGAAGGGACAACTTCCAGCACCCAGTGAAGTCACCCAGAATTAATATTAGCTTCTAATTGCAGTACCACAATTTTCACTTTAAAACTCAAGTATGTTGTTATGTTAAAATCTCACAATTGCAAAACATGTTATAGTGCAGATGGTTACAGTCAGACGAGTGTGAGGTTTTAAAACAAACAAAAAAAGAAGATTCAGGGTAAGACGCCTAATAAATGTTCCCAAGGCAAAGCAGATGTTGAAAGCTTACAAACATGTAATGTGGACCTCAATTTCACAATAGTAAATAACTAAGCTTCAAGGACTTCAATCAGTAACATTTTCAAACAGTTGGGTTCTAAAGTCTTTATAGATTAGTTCCTTGTTCTGCTAGAATGGAGTTTTCCATTGCATTTACTAACAATGTCAAGCACAGCAAAGTAGTCTCAGAAAACAGTCCAGCACTTTGCATTAGGCTTGCACTGGAGAGCACCATTAATACTAATAACCAGCTGTCACAGAGTTACAAGTATATTATATAAAAAAAGCTTGGGATTTTTGAGCTCAGAACATAAGCATATACTCATACTCACGTTTAAGTGTTGGCTGCCTAGACAGGGAGCTGCCCCAACTAGAGTTGTCACAACTGAGATGCATTTGAGTACTTGGGACACAGCAAACCCATGGCAGAACATACCCCCAAAATGCTGGGGACACAGGTATGAATCCTGTCTCACAGTTTAACTTCATCCTTTACTGTTTAAGTGAAGGCTTTTCCCCTCCTCCCAGCCCCAGGAGGTAAATACAGATGACTGAATACACCAGAGGAATCTTTTGAACATTACCTTTCCAAATAGATGTGAAATGACCATGTCTGGCAAAGCATTCGTCCAACCTGAAATCTGAACAGCAAGATTATCTAAGTATCTGCTAGTGACACAGCCCCTGAACAAATGACACCTCCCAATTACCCATAAATAGACCAATGGATCCTAAAATGGTATTTTGCCCCCTTCATCCAACTAGAACACCATTAGGGGTTCATATTTGAGTCATTCTCATCAGATGCCTTCACTAATGCAGTTTTACAGAGAACACACTGCGAGGGGCATAGGTGTATAGGGAATCACTCCCTGCAGGAACACCAAACAAACCAGCCAGATGGGGGTCATTTAAGCCCACTGCCCCTTCTCCTCCCTAAAAACCCACCCTGGCAATGCAATGGAACTGGCACCATAAGCTCACAACCCACAGTAAATGCTCCTGCTTTGGAAGGACACAAGAATGTAAGGCACCTGCTCTACTCTTGAGGTGAGCAATACTTGAGAGGTGGAAGGCAAAGGCACAGATATGGAAGAATTTAATGCAGTGAGGCATTGGGTGAGAATTGAAATGGGTAAGAAGTTCATTTCAGCACAGAAAAGTTACTACATTTCATTTAAGTAGGTTTGTCTATCGAAGTATTTCGATAAATTTGATCTGAGAATATATTTAGTAACTAAGCCTTGAAAGAATGTTACATACTAGCTCTGCAAGTTCCTCCTAGGAGTTTCTTTTATGTCAACATTTTCTGGTTGCATGAACAATCTGTCCACTGTTACTGTAGCTAATGCTCTTTTCTGAGTGCTTTTGGCATCTAAGACTCAGATGACTGAAACATGGATGATGCTGTTCTGGACATTTTTGTGTCCTCTACTTCGTATTTTGGACTGTGCTGGTAAACAAAGCCGTGGACAAGAAGGACGGGTCCAAAACTACCATGTCTAGGTAAACTGCTGTCCCCAGCAGTTACCAGCTCTTAAGAATTGTCCCAGCAACTCCAGTGTGCCACATATCTGTATCTCTTTTCTCAAAGTACTTATTTTTATCACTAGCCCGGTATGAAGTATTTTTGCAAATGGAAGAATAAACCCCAAAGGAGTTACCCCAGGATATTTTATATCTGCAGCCATGCCTTGACATACAAGATTGCCAGGCTCCTCATGTTCCACAGGCTTGCAGTAAGATTTATTTTTCTAACTTAAAGATGTTTACCTTAGTTGCTGCCCAGTCCATCCAACCTTCAGCACAAGGGTTTACATTAATGAGAACTAATCCCTCCACCATCTCTGCATGGTTTAACTGCAAAAGAGAAGATTTAAGATTGATTAGTTATCATTTGCATCTTGACAGTCAGCAAAAAAATTTAAATTAGTACATTATGTCCTGGGGAGGAAAGTGGTAGGTCCAGTTTTATATTGCAGAAAACAAGCATATGTATGGGAAAAAAAAGAATTTCATTAGAGCAATTCAACTGAGCAGCTGGAGAACATTAGGATTTAACTTTTTCTCCACCCTCAGTTTAAATAGAGAACTCCCATTATAAAAACCTTCTGCAAATTAACTG
Organism: Platysteira castanea; assembly: GCA_013397175.1. Taxonomy (NCBI): domain Eukaryota; kingdom Metazoa; phylum Chordata; class Aves; order Passeriformes; genus Platysteira; species Platysteira castanea. The sequence goes on from VYXC01008892.1 coordinate 360,818, forward strand.
GGTAGAGCCCAGGCCTTAAAATGGAAAATCTGGGTCTTCTGGATTAGCTATCCTGCAGATTGTGGTATTTCACTTAAAAGCCTGGCTTGCATACTTAACTGGGCACAGCAGAACAGGAATTCTCCATGCACGCTATGGGGACAACGTGTAAGGGAAATTGGGTTTGAGGCTTTAGGGAAGCTTCACAAAACTTACAGCAAATCTGGTTAAAATGTAGGCACCAGCTCCAGTTCCCATTCCTATGATGGTCTTCAGCCTGCACAGCAATAAAACAGAAGAGACAAATGAGGAAGAGTGCTGAAAATAAATTACATCAGTAGCCTTCCTCTTTCACATGCCAGTGTGTATCTACAGAAGGGTGGGCTCAGCTTGGGCAGTCTGTGGACCCTCAGCAATGTCAGTGGCCCCAGCAATATTTGCAGGACCCTAGTCCTTGTGCATTGCAGGCCAGCAGCTATCCTCACTTATCTTTAAGTAAATATACTGAGTAACCACAGCATCGTTCTGATCCTGGGAAGAAATGATTAGTCTCTGCCAGAAAAACTTATAAGATACAGATCTGAAATCTGCAGCCTAAATACAAAGCTCCCCCCTCCCTGGGCTCCCACTGCCCTCCCCATCACAGCTATCCAACTGGGGCACTGGTTCCACTCTAACAGGAGGCTGGCAGGGAAACATCTCCTGTTATCCAGTCACTGGGGTGATGAAGTTTAAACTTCATAACCAAACAGGGCAGAGACAAACCAAATATTTGCATTAACTGAAATCAGGTTTAAAGCATCACCTTCAAGGTCTTAGAAAATACATGGAAGAGAAGGCTAGACAAAAACACTCAGAAAAACAGGTTATTCATTGGTTTTAGGAAAATACCTGAGGATAGTTTTCATTCTCATTAGCAATAATAAATCAAGACTTTGTAAATACACTCCAGTTTAATTGATTTTCAAGATACTGATGTTATTGGCCACATTTTTTTTCGCAGTGCAGCAAAACTGACAGCCCTGTGCCTTACATCAGGCAGTTCAAAAAAATACACATTCTCTAAAGAGGTAGTGAGGTAAACTGATCTGCAGTAAGACCTGGTTATAACTGAGCAATGTCTAAACTGGGGAGCTGCTCCAGCCTCTGTTTTCCAAAGCTGCCTAAACCTGAATGCCAAGTTTTTGCTGCTTGTTCTGAAAACCCCTTGGAAGCGTCTACCTGCCCTCTCCACTGTGTACCAGGAGCACAAACTCCACAGAAAGATTCCCCTTCTCCTGCTAAAGCTGAGCTTTAAGGGAAGACAACCCCCCAGAATGGTGCAGGTAGACAACTCAGGAACACAGCCACTAGGTCTTTCAACACTGGTAACCTGGCATCTGCTCTTGGTAGTAGAAGAGGCTTAGGGAGGTCAGACTGACCCCCTAGGGCACTCAAGCCACAGAAGCAAAACAGTAAATGTCTTCAGCTGGGACTGGGCTTTTTTTCTTCCTGCTTAACCACACAGGAAAACGTGGGTCGTTACAGTGGGAAGAACAGATTGTCTGTGCCCTGCCCCTGCGAGGGCGATGCACAGAGAATACTGGAGGAAGCCCCTAAATTAGGCACATGGGATTTCTCCTAACTTGCTTCCTGTTTAAAAATAAACAGACATTTCAAAAAGGGCCAAAAAATAAGCTCTTTCAGAAACCAAGGCAAGAGCAATCCATCTATAACAAAGGAATCCAAAACAACCACAAGTGTAGCTCTAGCAAACAAAATGCCAGACAGCCAGGCCAAAGCAAGTGCCTGCTCTTTTAGTGAGCCACGTAGAGAGAAGAATGAGAAAAATAAGTAAACAGTTCTGCACTCACCCAAACTGTTTCAGGATTCCAGGAATCATTTCAGCCAGCTGATCCATGGAGGGATACACATATCTACAACAAGCATGTTTTTGAGGAGTTACTACACCATGTCTGGCAGTGTACACTGGCATATTTAGAGACACAGTGATCACTGTAGATGTAGTACCAAATGTGGTCATCATGAGATCACTGAGTGTGTAAGCTGAATTTAAATCAGGAGCAAGCACAAGTAATGTAGCAGAAATAGGAGCATAATCTATGTATGTTTTATATGTTACAGGACAATAGATGTCTAAGAACAAAGCAGACCACAATGAATCTTTCCCAAGGAAAGTTAACACTTAGGCCTTATGAAAAAGTTTGAACCAGAGAGATGAGTTTCCAGCCACATTCACTAGGTTTGTATTTCTGGTCCACCACCAGAAAAAAGTTCCCCTGCATTTCAGAATCAGGGACTATAGAAGTGAGTTCTAGGTATTTGGCAAAAAACTTATATGAGTGTTTTTAGAGACACAAACTTTACCACAGGATAAATGAGAACAGCTTTCCATTACTATTGATGGAGAAAACAAAGGCATAAGAAAGGCTGTGAAGCTGCTGAGGAAGGCTCAATAAAAACAGCTGTTTGTTAATGCTCCTGGTCTTCTTCAAAGCAGAAACCAAACTTTGAGGGAAGGAAATTCTGAGCAAAATCTCAACTGAGTAGCATGTGGAAAAAAGAAATCTACCCAGAGTAGAGCTGGAAAACATCTGCCTAGGATGTACTTAAATCTGTTTCCCATCAGAATTACACCTAATTATTCCCTAGTTTAGGCTCCAAAATATAACCAAGCAAAAACCACCAAGGACTGCAAAATGTTTTATTTTCTTAGATTTTCTTGTTGGTAAATTAAACCTTGCCATGACAAAAGCTGGTGTCTCTGCAACAGCTTTGGTCTGGAAGACTTTATTGCAGCCTTTCAGTACTTAAAGGAGACCTATAAGAAAGCGGAGTACAAACTTTTCAGCAGGGCCAGTTGTGATAGGAAAAGGGGTAATGGTTTTAACCTAAAAGAGGGTAGATTTAAATTAGATCTAAGGACGAAGCTTTTTTACAATGAGGGTGGTAAACCCTGAAAAAGATTGCCCAGAGAAGCGGTGGATGCCCCATGCCTTCAAACATTCAGGGTCAGGTTGGACAGGCCTCTGAGCAACCTGATCAAGCTTTTCCTGCTCATTGCAGGGGGGTTGGACTAGGTCACCTGTAAATTTCTCTTCTAAACCAAGCCATGATTCTACGACTTAATTTGGGCATGCTGGTCTCCCAGTTGAAGGGCAGGTAAACATAATGCAGCTTCTCACACGGCCATCACGATTTTATCAAGGAGAAGTCTTTACTAGCCATGGATCAGGATGGTTGCCCTCTGCAGCTGACAACTCAGAAGCGTTAACACTTGTCCAGGGCACGAAGGCTAAGGCACTTATAAGCTCATGATTTAAACAAATGCAAAGAAGGGGTGACTGAAATAGCTTTGTAGGCTGCTCTGATAGACAACTGGGCCATCGCAGCTAACAACAGCATCAGACCAGCTTAAAAATTAAGCAGGGAAATAGACTGGCTCATGCAATAAGGGTACTTATAAGCTCCTTAATACGTAGTTCTCACAGAACAACTGGTCCTTGCCTTGTATCCTCCCCTTGGCATGTTGGCTGCACCCTTCCTCAGCCAAGCTGACTCCTGTCCAAGGGGCATCTCAAGGTAAACCTGTCTCATTTGACCTAAACAGACCAAGCCTTTTGGCAATGACAGCGCTCCATGGCACACAAGGTTTCCAAGAGTTACAGCATCATACATGGTACAGTCAGGAATATGCAGCTATGACCTTCTGTGGGCATTCATCGCCTTGTTACTGCCCAGCAGCTGGGATTTTCCAGGCAGGTTATCAACTTAGCAACATCTACCATGCTGCCAGTTCATAAAGACCACAGATTCAGGAAGGACATTATGTAGAGGTTAATGTCTGTCTTGTTTATAGTAATCCTTAAATTTTGTATTTTTATTCAGGATATCAGTACAAAAACTAACTATTTAAATTGACAAGATATAGGTATCTGTCAAGGAGCTGCTTTACAAGCAGTCTCATTATCAGAGCTAAAACAAAATTGCAGCCCCAAAGCCTACTGTGAACTGGCATAACAAAACAGAGCTCCCAGAACTCCAGTACTTTAGAAATAGAGTGCCAGGATTTAAGTTCAAAAGCTAACTACTGTGCTTGCTGCAATTACTTTTTAACGAAATTGCAGATCAAGACTCTTTTTCCAGAAAGAGGATAACTATGAAAGCATGGGCTGTTTCCCTGAAAACTCACCCAGCCTGGAAAGATGGTGCTCCATCCTGCTGACCAGGTGCATCCACATGGCAGACTGCAAAGTGCTGGGTGATTTCCTGCATATCCTCAAAGTTGAAGAGAGGATTGAAGCAAGTTTTATCTTGGGAAGGAAAAGAAAGTATGAAATAATTATGATAAGGATATAATAAATTTGCAGCTATAAAAATAATTTATTAACCTATCCTGCAGGTTAACGAGAAGTTGAATCGATGAGGTCAGCTAAGGTTCGTCCATGTTATTTTTCTGCCTACTAGAAGTATTTGCTTGGTACACCTAACTCCTCAAAAAAATACTCTCTATGCAAACTTAAAGTACTAACAAAAATGTAGCCAAGGGTATTCACCCCAGGTTTTGCCTTAGATTAAATTACCCATTTCCTTTTCATTTTTTAAAATTGTGTTAAAACAAATGGAGAAAAACAACATTCAAGGCTAAGACTGTGGCTTGTGCTTTTGCCCAAATATTAGAAGTTAAACATTATGTGATCAGATGCTGCAGACAGCTCAAGACAAAATCATCCTTCTGGGATACTCAGTGCTGTAGGCTCCAAGTTTTGAGGTGATCTTATTAAGCAATATTAATGTGGGGAGAGCATTAGCATATTTTCCTTCTGGTGTGGAAAGCAGCATCTTTGAGATGCATAGAAAATGGTTCAATATTCTGTGTGTGTTTCTGAATGTCCTCACACAAAACTATTTTGGCAGAATATAAAATTCTTTTAGCTCAAATCATCTTAAGGAGAATATGCAGGTCCAGGAAAACTTGGTAACTCTGGAAAGAAAAAGGTCTAATTCAAAGTTAAGTTCCAGATTTTCTCTGCTCTGATTCACTGAAAATCAAAACTAAAGACACTTCCATGAAACACAGGCAAGAAAGCAAATTTTTTTTTTGTCTCATTAGTAATATTCACCCCCTTGCAACAGCCAGACTTTAAAGATCTGCAGGTATTTTTAAATATTGATAGCTGATTAAGAAACAGTGAATTGTGTGCAACAAATAGGACTGACAAAAGAACAAACTAGATCAGGTCTGGATATTAGCTCATTATATGACAGATAAGATAAAAGGCTGGCTAAGGACACAAAGCCAGCACTCATTTCATACTGAGTTGATATGTAATTCATATAAATCCAAGCAGCACAAGACTGCTTATCAGACAGGACCCGAAGCCCCAGCAGGGTTGTTCTTTCAGTCCTGCTGGCAATACACCATCAGCCTCCCCTTGGGATTTTTTTACAGCATTTATACGCAATTGCTATGAACTCTCAGAGATCTTTTGCCTCTTTAACTGAAATGTTCCAATTATTTACTGCACAAGGATTAAAAAAAAAAAATAATCTGAGAATTACACTTGCTGTGAGAGTTAGGTGCCATTAAACAGCTGCCAATGCACACAAACAAGCAAGCACCTGGGAAGGGTTTCCTAGCCACTGCTGCCTTCACGCCTCTGATTATGGCAGAGCTGTCCCAGAACCTGTGCTGGTAAGTAAAGAGTCTGCTTACGGTTCAGGCCGATGTCGTGGTAGGTGAGGATGGCCGGGCGGTTGCCCCTGGGAGTGCCACACATGGTGACACGGACTGAGCCGTGCACCGTCTCCACATCTTGCTCCTGGGAGAGAACAGCAAGAATCGGTCAGGGATTGCCCAAGGGCTCCACAGCTGCTGCAGCAGACCCTGATTGACCACGAGCACAGGTCCTGCCCCACCCCAGGGTCTGCTCTGCAATCCCATGCTAACAACCCCTGCTCTCCCCCGTGGTGGAGATTGCTCCGTGATAGCATTTTACATTTGACTGTCACCTAGTCCAGCTCACAGACAACCACAGAAGCACTCAAGCTGCTAGCTCTAACCAGATGCTCAGAGAATAGTAAACAGTTTTTAACCACATTAAAAGGCAGGATAAGAAAAACAAAGCACTTTGCTGTAGTGACACCTAAAATAACAGGAGCTTACAACTATGACTCTCAACATTTGCAAAAGTATAAGTCACCAAGATAAAATATTTCTGATTTCTACGAAAAGAGCTCTAGCTGAGCAAATAACCACTATTCCCCAAAGAAAGCAGCATTAAATAGCTTGTATTTGCTTATTTGCCATAAAGATTTATTACACTGTGAAGCCTTGTGATTGCAGTAGCCTTCTCTAAAAAGGAAAGTGACAGCCACATGTGTTTGTTTTATGGCTTGTAATGTACAGACCTAAGCATAAACCCAACTGTCTAAAGTTTGCTAACAGAACAAAATAACCACAATATTATTGTGGTGCTTATCAGAAAAACAACATTAAGAAGTAAATCGCTATTATTTGGCATAACAGGAGGTTATACTATTATTGATCTTAAAGCCAAGGACACTTTCATTAATAAACCAAAGTCCCCCTGAGCACCATCTTTTGGATCTCTACCTAAGTTAGTTGTGACTTACACAAAAGATGGAAGAGTTTTTGTTTCTTTTGTACTTGAACTTCAGATGAGTATAAACAATTTGGTATTTTGCCAACATGTATAAAGGGAATCTCAAACTCACTGTTATTTCTGACACTTATTTACAGTACAGTTACACTCACATAACAATCAAAGAATTATATAGGTGGCAGCCAGTCTTTGCATCTCACCAGAATCCCTTATTTACTGCACAGAACACAGATATTATCCATGTCATTCAGCACTGCCAGCTGCTGCAGGGCTTCCTTGACTTGTTCCATGCAGTAACACCCAGAGGCAAAGTCCAAGTTAAATTCAGATCTATTAAAATTATGCTGTAGAAATCAGAGGTGTACAGCCTCTGCAAATTTAGATTCAATCGAAATCTCAGCTCCTTAATTTGATACAAGGAATGCACTGCACATTTTGTTGAAAATAAGGATTCTAGACAACACCATTCTACATTTCATCTATTTTCCTTCTAATTACATAATCACATCAGTTTTAAGTTACAAGTGAAGCACTGAATCAAGATCTAAGCCCCTTGTACATGGGGAGAGTTGAGCATTGCTGCTCTCTGAACTATAGTCCATCAAAACTCTAATTTTCAGCTTTTATATCTGCTCAGAGACTCATTCCTCTGCATACTCACTGCATTACTTATCAAGTAAGCTGTATCTTCCACATCCAGGACCATCCTTAGGCAAAACAGGGTGGCAAATCCAGCAAGTCAAACAGAGGACGGGTGGCAGGTTTTTACTTTGTCCCAGCATGAAACTGGGTTATATAGACAAGCTGCTCTCCTACATAGGCTTATGACTCCTATAATGCCTAGCTGGGGAAACCAAAACAGACTAAAGCACGAGGATGTCATTCTTAAATAGGATTTGAGCCACGTTTGATCGGGGGAAGAACGTACTCAACAGAGGTCAGACATCAAAGATGAACTAAGTCCCTGCCACACAAAGTATAAAGTGCCGAATTTCAAACCTGGGAATTAGCCGAGTTTTTCCTGTTGCTGTTTCCATCACGTTTAGGGAAGTCTAGCTTCATTTTGCATTTGTTATCTGAAATGCTGGAACTCCCCAAACTTATGCTAAATTAAATCAGAATTGAGTTCTTTCCTAAAAGCCAGGGTTAAAGTTTCCAGTAAACACAAAAGACTAAAAAATTAGTGTAAGCCACAATGATTCTGAACAACAAAACCAAGGCTTTTTAAATGTTTGATATCTAGTATTTTCCAAAGTAGATTAGCAACATTTAGTTTAAAGGATTCCTACATCAGCACATGAATGTCACCAAGTTCAGTTTTTTGAAGCAAATATGGTATTGTACACTACACATTGGGTACGTCATTAACATCCCTTCCAACCCAAGCCCTTCTACAATTATATTTTAATAGTATATGTTAAAGATCATCTAATTCCAACCCCCTGCTGTGGGCAGGGATACCACCCATTAAATCAGAGTGCTCAGGGCCCCAAAAACATTCTATATCATTAATATATATTTGGGTATTGTCATTATACAGTACTCTTGAAGAGATTTGCAGTGCCAGTACATGGGAATTAATAATAGCCAAAATTAATAATTATGGCAATTAGTATTTTCCACATTCTACTCTCTTACACTTAGCTAATTTAAAAAAATAATTTGGCAACCTCAGCACAGTAATGAGAGTAAGCATTATTGTGTAACACACCTCCTGCTGAGTGTGGACTACTGAAATTATTTTCTCCTCAGTTAGAGACTAATAGACATTTCATATAATCAGAGTTTTATTGCTAGAGCCTTCCAGTAACAACAAAATCCAGGACCTGCTTTCTTTGCACCTTCAAGATTCAGGATCTTCCTCCTTCATGCAGGAAAGAAAAAGTCTGTTCATGGCAGACAAAACCAAACCCTTGAACCTGCACATCCCACTGGCTGCCACAGCTAATTCTTCTGGAACTGGAAACCTGCGTCTAGTTCAAACTCAGTGTCAACTAAAAATAGTTCAGAGACAACAGGTGACGATGCTCCCAATAGCTGGCGTAACACAGTCAGTTTAACAATTGGCTCAATTCCTCATTAGCGTCACAGTGAGACTTCCCTGATTCAAAAGGGTTGTGCTATTTCCCTGTAGCACCAATTATATCACGGAAATACACACAAGGTTCTAAAAAAACAATCAATTCAAACCATTTTGTTTGGTGACATCAAACCAACAACTTCACATCCCTATTGATCCTATTAAAGATCAAGAGATTTGTCTACGTGATGTAGGGATGGATGTTTTCAAAATGCAGAGCACTGAAAACAGATGGCAGCACATCCCAATCAACATCAACATTATAGTAAGAGGCTCTTCACCAACTGATTTGTATTAAAACACTATCTTGGAAAAAAAATCCAAGGTACACTAATCCGATAGAAGGATAAAGACAAACACACCATCTGTTCACATCTCTCACTTTAACAGAGGTGCAGTCTTATCTTAGTGCACTAAACACACACATAAAAATACTTTCAATATGTGCAATTTAAGGGAGACTGTCTCAGTTTGAAGGAGCTGGTACATTCTAACAGATTTTATTTTTGCTTCAAGAGACCTTTTTATTTTTTCATGAGGTTGGAAGGGGAAGATAATTTGTTATCACACAGGAGGGCTCATTCATTCCGTCCCATCTCTACTCTGGCTAAGGAAGATATGGATTAAAAAACATGTTTATGAACAAGTTGTTTACTGAAGCACAGAATATGAGACCAAAATATCTCAGATACCTAAAAAAGAAAACTGCACATGCACACTGCACATTTTCCTAAATACATCATATTTTATATTTTAAATAAAATACTGCACTCCATCATGATTATTTTAAAGCTTCCAAATATACTTAATCCTCAATTACAATCTCATGCTTTTATTTTAATTCATAACATTATGACCGTTAGATACAACACCCTTCTCTTGCCTTAGAACTGAGGGAAAAGCTTCAGAGCTTTTAGAGATTTAAATAGCTCTTAAATTGCTAGGAGACAGTATATTTAAAATTCATATTACTGAAGAACTTTACTATAGTAATACCTGCATAGGCTATTTTTTCACTTCTCTTTTCCAATTTCTTGGAAATCAAAAAATATTTGATCTTTTAATGTGGTATTTCAGTGTTGAGTTTCAAACCCCCTATGCCCTGAAGTTCTCTAGCATTTTCTTGCTAGCTTTTTCTACTCAAAAATAGAATTTCAATTCATCTTACGCTTATTTTTTCCTAAAATCACAATGCCTACATTTCCACTTCTTTTTTTATTTGTTAACATTTCTATTCTAAACCAGCAATATTAAGAAAAAGGTTCCCCAAATCAGGCTGGGAGTCAGGTACATTAATAAGGATGATGACTTCAGATGTAAATGGAATTGACTCTGCTAAGGTGGAAGCCAAGAACAAAAACTTTGGTGCAGGAACTGACGCAGGTTATTGCAATAGCTCTGCCCAGGGATTCTTCCTAGTCCGATTAGCTGGGTCACCCTGCTCCGCCAAGCACAAAACCACAGCCACCCCCATCCCTTTCCGTCAGCGTCCCAAAAAGGATGAGGAAATCCACACAGCACTGCCCCAAACCATCCAGCAGTGCTAGTGGGAAACTCACCCCCTCCTGCCATGTGCACCAGCTGATTCACCTCCCCTCGCAGGGCAGCTCTTCCCTTCTCCCTGAACAGGCAGGAGGGAGGAGGAAGTAAAGCAGAAACAGATCTTGCGTGCCTATGGGTACAGATGGCCATGAGCCATGGATTGCAAGGGACAAACTCATCTCTGCCACCTACAGCTGCCACACAGCTCCGAGTTTTGCTGAGTTTCTAAGAAAGCAGAGTCCTGATGGACTGAAACACAGAGAGAATATACACAGCGATGAGGAGCCAGGGCTCCATTGGCTCCAATGCCACTGAGCTAGAGAATACACAAATATATCACACTGGAAATACAACTAAAATGTGCTTGGCATGAAGACAACAAAGCCACACAGGACAGTGCCCTGAACCGGTTTATCATCAATTATGCTAAAACAGGTTTGGCCAGGAACACTCTCTCTCATCTAGAGACACAGGGAATCTTTACTTAAATTTTCAGGTAGGTGCCACAGACAGACATAGTAACAGACAAATTGCTGACTAGAGGTAGTTCAGAGCCATCAGTCCTTTCATCTCTGGTCTTGGCCATTCCCTGGTAACCTCACAGAGACTTTCCTCCAGCGAATAACCACGCACATGTCTCTCAACATGTGCTTTCAGAAGGGTAACACCCCACTATACAGTGGCTTACTTTAAAAATGGAAAGCTATGTTTAACTTCAGTTGGTCTAAAACTGCATGTGAAGTAAGAATCTATCTTTTGGTAAATCTGAGTAACTATGTAAAATTTAGTCTTGGAAGGAAAACACCTCACAGAGTTCTTTTCACTAGTGGCAGAAACAAAGCCATAAACTGAACACTGCTTAACTTGTTCCCAGAAGGATGGAGCATCTTGCAGGGGCTATGGTGGACACCCACATCCATACACAGGCATTAAATAAGCAGCTCCATCCTGCCAAGCACTGATAGCTTCCTTCCCTGGCCAAGTCCATCCTCTTCCCAAGTGGTTCATGGGAGAGGTTGCCCACTTCAGCTTCAGTCTCAGTCCTGAGTGACCTGCATGCTCTAGGGCCACACATGAACTTCTCCAATGAATCAAGCAATGAAATCTCTCATAGCAGCTTCAAACCACTTTTTCCACAAATCAACCACAAAAGGACTTGAAGAAAAATAGGGAGGGCACTTGTGGCTTTAAGGACCAAAGCCAAGTCTCCTTTGCAGTCACAGCTCTTAACAAAATGCATTGAGACTGTTCCTCCACATTTTTCCTTCCTGACTAGAACAACCTAGATTAAACTCTTAACAAAGATAGATCATTAAAAAAAAGTAAGAGCTGGCAGAAGAGGTCTAAATGACAAGAACCAGTGCTCTGGATTAGCGGCAGTTAATCCAAAACATGGAGAAAAAAACGAAAAAGGCTTAGAGAATTTGATCTTGCAAGTTAAAAAATCTATATATAAACATGGTTTACAAACCAAGCAATCTATTCTAAGAATAGAAATGAAATATGGGTCACTTCTGGATTCTTAATCAAAATACCGCAGTATTCCTGTTAGAAGACTTAATCTGGGATTCAATTTATTTAGACCAAGTGATCAATCTGGACCCAAACAGAAAGCTTCTCCCATGCTGTGCATAGTCCTGCAAGAAGCTGCATAGTGACAACTTTAACTTACATTTATCATGATTTCAGGCAGCGGATTTCATTAGAAAAGATGAAGGGGAAAATGCAGGATTAGTGTAAACTACAGTTTTGCTATAGAAGTAAGAACCATTGGAAGATGAAAAAAAATGTCCAAGACAGCTGTCTCCCCTGGTTTCCAAGGAAAAGACTTGAATTTGTGCTGTATTTTTTAAGCAATTGGCAAATTGGCACAACATTGAATAAAAATATAGACAGGTGCTAATAAAGTGCAACATGCAGTAAAGTAGAGAAGGGTTATTTCCTTCAAGGACTTGAACAGACACTAGAACAATTTAATAACTTTCCTTATTCCTGCAGAGTTTGCATCCATTTCTACACTCCTTGATAAAAATTAGACACCCAGCAAGCCTGTTTTCCCAACACATACTCCTTGTCCTCAGCAGTGGGAAAACACCACTCTCACTGTTCATCAAGCCAGGTACACCCTCCCTGCTCTCCATCTCACTTCAATCCAGCCTGACTCCTGCAACCAGGCAACTCCTTAGTCTCAGCTAAGAACCAGCAAGGACGAACTTCTCTGACAAAAGCCCAAATAGCAATAAAATAAGAGGATCCAGGAGAGTGACCAAGTCATTTCTCAGAACCATGACACTCAGGGAAAGTGAAGGGCCACCGTGCAACCTAGTGGTGTGCTATGAACTTGTATGTTCTGGCTTTAAGTAAAAATACAGAAACACCATCACTCCTATTACTGACAAAATTGATTGCTTTGCACCTTCCACCACTCCACAGGCTTCAGAAATATTTTGGAAAATTTCAACAGCATAACGGGATGCATCCAGAGGAACATTTCCTCTGAGGAAATGCATGCATACTGCTAATGAAAGCAAATTAACAGGGGAAAGTGTGTGTCCATGTGGGAGGGAAATATATTGTTTTCACTACTCCTGCTGAAGATTCTCATTCTCTTAACAAGAACAGAAGTGCTTGCAAACCAGCCACCCCCTTTGACTGAAACTTTCTCAGCTCCAGTCTGAAAGGCCCCCTGTGGTCCCCTTCACATCGCTACAGCACAGCCCCATTCAGACCCCTCTCCCACAGTAACAGCATTCCTGGCAAGCAGGCAGTCCCTTCTGGTCACATCTTGCTGTTTTCTCAAATGTCAATTCAATCTCCCCTCTCACAAAAAGTAAAAAAAAAAAAAAGAAAAGAAAAGAAACAAAAGAAAAGAAAAAAGAAAGAATAATAGCTTTACTTGCCTGAACATCGAAGTCTGGAAGGAGGCGAGTGATAGCCTGTGAAGAGATTTGAAAGCATTAATGGAAGTAACTTGCAGCTACAGAAATCTAATTTCTGTATATGTTCTAGCCCACCAGTTCTGCAGCTGAGCCCTCTCTCTGTCCATTCAATGAAAGCTCTTCTGATGAGCATCAAAATTCACCCATGAGCTTTTAAACCCACTAATCTTCATGGAGAAATCAAAGCAGTAAAATACTAGATTACAGACCAGCAAAATGAAGGACAAAAGCTGGTGCATCCCCAGTTATTGTTAAATCTCTGAGCAATACACTCAAAAGGAGCAGTAAAACACTGAACTTTTCTGCATCGCTTATTGTAGCCATGGGACAGCCAACAGCCTCAGTCCTGCCTGGGATGAGAAGTCTCTGTTCAAGGATGCACTGAACACTGGCAGCTCAGTTAAGCAGTCATTACTGGGACTTGGTTACATGATGTGGAAGGTGGGAAGGGTCTTATTCCAGCCAAAATTAGGCTTCACAGTGTTTGGGAGGCTGGCTGGACACAGAGAGGTCCATTCCAACCTGTCAGGTGCTATAGCTATTAGTGACAAGCTCCTGCACCTGTCAAGGATCCCCACCAGGAAAGGAGTTAGGAGACAACCTCCCCACCTCCAATAGACTACAAGGCTTATAGCTTCCAAGTGCCTTATAGTTACCTCCTTTTGTTAAGGGACAAGAAAAAAGTCAAACTCTTATTTCCACTGCAGGGCTGAAAACAGAGGGAAGAGCAGCCAAGCAAACGCTTCATGCTGCAAAGTGCAAAAGAGGCCAAAGCTTGAAAAATAATATTGAGATAAAAAGGAAAGCTTAGAATCCTGGCAAGGAGGACACTCAGCCTCAGAAACCCAGGTAAATTAAGGACAGATGTCAGAGGCACCACAGCTGCTTTCTTAGGCAATATCATCTCACATGGGGGACCCTCAAAGCACTGCAGTACAACCTGTAATTCTCACAGCTGTGACTTTTGGGCAACTAGGCACAGTCTTGGACATGCCAACAACTATCTAGTTCTGACTGAGCAGAAATAATTTTACAAAGCCTTAGTTTTAGACAATATGCTGTGCTTTAATCTTTCTATACTGCTGGTTTTATGACCTTTTGAAGACAGCATTTCAGCCACTGTTGTTCCAGTGGGACCCAGAACTGAAGGGAATAAATAAATGTGGCATCTGTACCAACAGCATATGAAATAGGGCTGATCATTGCTCAAGAGCAAAGACTTGGCTGTAGCAGAAACCCAAGCACAAGAAGCAAATCTTGTGCATCACCAACCAGAGTGCATCCAAATCCAGAGTGCATCACCAACCAACCCACTCAAAACCAGCTCCACTGTCCACCTTAAAATGGGCTGAGCTTCCTTCAGGGCAACCCTTTCCACTTCCTCAAAATACATTAAGTAACTTCCTTTATCTATGTAAAATGGCCACAGAGGAAATCAAACTCTGTCCTAGTTTTCCCCATGCAGACAAAATTTAAGGCAACATCAAGAACAAAAGCATATAGGGCTCATTGTCAAGATTCCAACTTTTGACCTATGTGCTACAGAAACCCAGGAAGTTAATCAGTATTTTAAGATATTTCAGAACTTTAAAGCAAAGATATTTCAGTAGCAACAGGACTTCTGCTTAGCATCTCCTTTGCTTTGGTAATACTGAACAATACGGGCATTAAAAAGGGGTCTTAGTCTCTGTAAAGTTTGAGTGCTGCATTCAGTGGTATCCAAACAAGCTCTGCTTTCATGCAGTGTCCTTGGCAAAGGAGCTGTGTTTAAAGTTTCTCTAGCCATTTCACTGCAGTTACAAATGGAAGTGATTTTCTGAAGTGTTTACATAAAAGAGGGAGGGAATAAAAAAGAAAGTAGAAGATAGAGCAATAAATTCTACTTTTAAGACCAGAAAAATCCAACATGTCTATATACATAATTGTTAAGAAATATTGTCATTAGGAACAAGAGAAAAATATTAGTTTTGATTCAAGAAAAAGTTGAGATGTTTCTTCACATATTACAGTGAATTTTTTGCCGTGAACATAACAAAGCTCAGAGTATGGCGATCATTGAAGAGTCAGATAGGCACTGAATCCAGATTTTGCTGATAGGTTTCTGAAAAAAAATGGTGCCATAAAGAGTGGAAAGTAGTATAAAAAGGTTAAAAAATAAAGAAAACAAAAAAGCTAGGATGTTTCTATGCTGCAGCTCCAGTGACTACGACAGGCTGTGGGCTGTACACACCCAGGCAGCTGTAACTCACGGCTCAGCGCACTCAGAGGGGACCAGAGGGGGCTCAGCCCTACCCCTGGGCTCAGCTGTGCCCAAAGGAAATTTAAAGGCTCTCTCTGTGAGAGGCAGCTGACAGAGCAAAGTCTGTCTTTTCGTTGAGAAGTCTGTGGCTATAGAGGGATGTACATGAGGTTGTCCAACTGGCATCATTCGATACAGCTAAAGACACCCAGAGCTATCATCATGCAGAGAAGAAGAAATGTAACCATCATAGTAGAAGAACAAACCAAACAACAAGAACAAATAATTAAGGCTCAGTTTTGCATTATTAAAAAAAAACACAAAACAAAAATCTCTTCTTATTCCACCCTGAGTGTTTCTTGTTTCTTCCACACAATATGTTCAAAACAATCTAAGAATACATGGGCAGGTCCAACAGCAGTCCTGACAGGAAACATAAGCTCTAAAATGTTTTAAAATAATTACCTCCTCCTTCTCCACCAGAGGTTTCACCTCTGCAAGGTGAGCATCCTGGAACTCTGTTGACATGGTCAGTAGCTGGTATCTGCAAAGAGGAAAAGAGATTTGTACTCAGCTTGCATCAAAGATTAAATACAGGAACAAGTAAAGATCCTGCTCCACCCAGCCCCCACAATGACCCACACTTTCAGGTTATAGCTTAAAAGACCTCTGCAAGAAGGTTATAAATCTCTTGTAAAATATCTCCCTGATTTATTTATATACACACTCCTGCACAATACAAGATTAAAGAAATATTAAGGCTGCAAGATCAAACAAGTTTGGCAGCTTCAAAGCAGGGAATGTTGAAGGAAACATGGCAGAGACCAGTGGAGAGAACCATGGAAACTACCATCCCACAGGTGAAAGAAGGCATAGCTAAATCTACACGACCAACTTCTGAGGTTTGCTTGAACAGTTGTTTCTGAAAACTCTTTTTTTCAATGCATGCAAGGCTCCCTCACTGTTCCCCAGATTTTTACAGTGAGAAAATTGAACTGGACACATATTAGCATCATTTCATTGTCAGATTGATGTGCTCCATTCTTCAGGACAGATAAAAATAAGATACTCCTTTAAATGGACACCAACAAGCTTCATGCAAAAATGCTATTTTCAAAACTGTCAGAGGAAGGAACAAGATTGCTCTATCCTGCTCTAGAACAGGACTGGCACTGTGGTGTCCAGCCCTCAGCTGCAGGAAGCTAAACTGGGAACGCAGACAGCCAAACCCCAGGAGAGGTGACTGCCAAGGCAAACACAGTCAGAGGTCACAGCTCAGGTGCAGTGCACCTTCTGCACTGGACCAACAGCATCTCAGTTCAGTGACCACATCAGCCCAGCCTGGGAGTCGAGAGCAGCATCTTTTCATTCTCATGACAAAGACAAGGCACCAGAGTCAGAGGCTGTTCCCTATGAAGCTCTAATGAATTACTAGAAACAGTTCTCAAAAGAGATACTAGGACTGTTGTAGAGCAGAATGAAAAATACAGAAGTCAAAGTCTATTTATTACATATCCTTTAGCCTGCTGGAGAAAGGCGTATCAAATGGGGTTTGGGCGTCTTTAATAAATTTCCCATTTTGTCCATCAACAATACACATTTATAAAGCAAATTAAATATTTACTTTTTAAGAAAAGTTTAGAACCATCTCAAGTAAAGCATGTGAGTAAGCGTACTCAAAGCAAGACATGAGGCTGAAACACATTTAGGAATTATTGACTAAGTATAACTGAACACATTTTAATTATTTTCTGAAGACAAGCATAGAACTACAGAACACAATTTACATCGATTCTTTAAACCATGATTTCCCATCTCCTGACTTGAATCTGATTTAAGCCCATCACGCTGTCTACGTAAATGACTTGATGTCTCAGGAAGGGCTGTGAAGCCCACAGGAGCATCCAGGCAGTGGCAGCAGCATAATTTTTCACTCTGCCCCATGGGTTAACTCGATGCATTTGTCCCTGGGCAAAGATGCTGTGGTGACAGTTTGTAGGATGCAGGATGCTGCAGAAAGCTACAAAGGGACACACTCAAACTAGAAGAGTTAATGCTGGAAAAACATGGGTGTCCATGCACATTCAAATAGCTTTGGATTTAAGGAACTCTTCTTGCTATCTATGCAACTGGGGAGATTTTTGGTAAAAATTAGACTGGGGATTTTGAATTTAGAGAAATGTTTCATTAATATTTTATGCTACCAGTTGAAGGATGAAGACAGGACCAAAACTAACCCCACTGCCAGTGCTTTGTATTCCAAATTTACAAGATGACATCAGAGGTACATAAATACTCAGGAGACTTAAGTGGCTTTGATTCACCCTTTTCTCCAGGTTTTCCATTGTGTTTTGTCTGTTACAGATTATAAAGAATAAGCAAAAAAATTTTCAAAATTTTGAACAACTGTGACAGTTTAGCAAACATTACATGTTTTTGGGATTACAGCCATCTATGTAGTCTGACATTCTACACAGTGAGCCATTGTGCATGGCAGAGAGGAAAAATAAATGCTGTTGCAATATTTGGGGGTTGAAACATTCACATGCAATTGTACCTAAATCAAAGGACTTTTTCTTTCTTTTAATTCAGTAAGTTCTGTTAGGACAAACACTTTAATATTGCACCTAATTCTGCAATAGGGACTAGAAGTGCAAGAGGCTTTTCTATGGTTTGCCCATAGGTAAGGAGAGTAAGAAGCCAGGTCTCCTGCAGTTTTGCAGTAAGAAGTGGCTCAGGGAGCAAAGCCACAGCTACAGTTCGTGAATAGAGATGTTTACATGGGGTACTTTCAGATTTTCAGGGACTCAGAGCATTGACTACAAATGAGCAAAAAAAATGTGCCAAAAAATAACAAGATGGATGCTTTTTATAGCTTTAAAAACAATCCTGTTTTCATAATAGTTCAAAGTTGTTGCTCTGTGTTTCCGAAAGAGCCGGCGTTAGGAAGTGCTGACCAGCAGATTGCATGACTGCCACCAACTCTGCTGAACAAAAGCCCTACCTACACCAAGTTCTCACTTTTGGAAAGATACTGTATCTTGGAGCCAAAATGTTTTCAGAGCAGACATTTCCCAGCTCTGAGTTTTCCTTCTGTGCATCAGGAATACCTGAAACATTCCTACCAAGCAGCAGCCTTGTGATAAGGTGGGATAACAACACGCTGTTTGTTCACAAGAGCTGGCAAACAAAGCCCTGCTATCTGACAGCACTGTAAAAAACATCTTATTTTCCAAGGAGAAAGATGGGGAAGTGGCTTTGTACCACCCTTGTTCAGCACAAATTTTATACTTCCTAAATAGGTGCTTTGTGCTGCCCTCTGTTATGTGACAGGGCAGCTCAAAGCTAATGTATCTGCATAACTCTCCTAAACAGATAACCATACAAGCATCCCTTTATACACATTTCAAAGCACTTGCTTCACAGATGCCTTCCAAAGACAAAGTTCATTTATATCTGCAAGCAGTAGTGTAAAGTTGCCAACTTGGAGAAAAACAACTTTTTTTCCACTCTGCTTGGCCGATTCAGCCTTCTGAGAAGTCCCAGATTCTGCTCTCCAGGACAGGCCATGTCCACCCAGTGGCCACCCACCACCCTGTACCCAGACACCTGTTGCAATTGCTGCTCAGAGGTTTAAGTTTTAAAAGAATTATACTTCTAAGAGAGAACTAAATGTTTAAGACACTTCTGCAGCTGGCAAAGTGTTTTAAAACTGATGGCATATCTACCTTTGCCAAGCAGTAGGAAGGGCATCAGACTCTAGGATGCAAGGAAGGTGTGGGGAAGGGTGAAGTCATCTGTGCAATACTGCGTCAACTAATTTCATTCAGAGGCCTTTCTGTACCCATTCCAGCCCAATCTCACTGCTCCAAAACCACTGCAGGAACGGTCATAACCAAGGATATTAACTCAAATCTGTATCAGGAGCCAGATTATTTTGATATTAAAGGTTCAGAATACATCTCCTTTCCCTCTGTATCATCGCTGGAGGGACAATCATTGCTGCAGCCTTGTTTTGGTAGCAAAAGGTACAGGATAAATTTGCAGCCTGGCTTGGCATAAGAGATCCCAGCAAAGAGGCTAAAAAGGCATCCATCAGGCCATCCTCAGACCTCAGCAATGCTGCAATCATAAACACCAAACATTAGGTAATATGTACATATGTGATCGAATTGCTGTCAAGCACTTTGCACAGAAGCAAAACAAGTTCCAAGATTCCCCATTTCAACCTTCCTGTTTCTGAAGGCACATGAAGGGTTGTCCAGGCTTGTGCCATGGGGTTCATCATCAAGCACGATGGCCCCGCACCTATGAAGAGCTGGAGGCAGTGCTACCAGCTGTACAGGATTTCTCTGTACTCACACCCAACTGATTTTTATTTCTGTGCTATCATAGAAAAAAAAGAGCAACAAAAAGCTCCTGCTGGAGTGTTTCATAAAAAAAGCAATTTCCTCAAATCTGTTTAACACTGGCAGCAAAGATTATTCTCCTTTTGAGTACTGGTGCCAAGAAGGGTAACCAGAGCATCCTGATGGCATTTTCATCTCTGCAGGCTGAGCAAGCAGGAGGGACAGCAATCACTTCGTATGTGGGATGAAATTCTCATGAGCATCCAGTGGTAAAGAGGGAAACAGTTTCGGACACAGAGTTGCAGCTCCCAAGAACTGGTGTTGTTCTCTTTGGAGAGAGAGGGACCATGTGAAACTTGTGCTCCAGGACCACAGGTGGGCAGTGTTTCCAAGCCAGTGACATCACTCTGCACTTTTTCCCTTGAAAGCTACAGGTGTCTTCAGCACTGTCACCAAAGAAGGTAGGAAGGACGGGTGGCAGAGGTTTTGTGTACCTGTAGCAGCTCCCAGAACAATTAAGCAAGGATGAGACAAGGATGGAGAGAGCTATGTCTCCAAAGCTCTGAAAAAGCTGATTGGCAAATACCCACATCAGTTCCAGGTCAGAAAAATAACCAAGCAGCTCAGGCCTCTGACAATGAAGGGAAGTTACTGTGATGCTCAAACAGCCTTTGAGCCTTCCACATGGTCAATTAGACCTCTTCCAATCATTAACAGTAAATGCTGTAAACTTGTCTGACTGCCCTAACATAAACATGGTTACTGCAAACTGGAGAGCAGCTTGAAAAAAAAAACTTGTCTCCACTAGGCAGAGACTAAACAGAGACAAGTGGACATCAAGACAGGACAGTTCATAGCATGCATGTACGGTTATGGGCCATAATGCAACACTAAGTGCAGTTTACATTTCAGGTATTTTATAACAAAGTTGACAAATTTAATCTTCCTGTTTGTGAATCAAATGATACATTTGCAAGCATCCAAATAGTTCATGCATAAGCATCTGGCCCCACTCTGCCCTGTTTAAACTACTCTTTGTTACAGGCATTGGTATCACGAGGTCCTTTGTGTACAGTTACTGCTTTTCTCTGACATCGTTCCACACAATAAATCATGAAAGAGGTTTTACAGCCACTCCTCCCCTTTAAAAAAGGCAAATGACATTTGACGGTTAAGAAGGATCTGAATAAACAGCTTGAGCAGGAAGTGTCAAAAGTTGAAGATACTCAGCTACCTGGGACTCTCCAGGCTTCCTTAGCCTCTGGTTACACATTATCTCAATTTGGAGCTAGAAGTTAATAGCCTGAGACAAAGGCAGTTTGAAAGCAGAACGCTTAAACAGCCTGAAGTTTCAAATGAGAAATGGTCAGTAATCAAAGCATTAAATCAAATATTATCAGAGAACTGAAACAGCTATGCTGCCTAGTGGTCTCCAGTTCATAGATGTCCTGTGAGCTGTAATCACCCAGCCCCCTTCAAGCACAGTGCACTGCTGATACTCAATTTCATTACTTTTTTCTAACCATTTTACTTTTATTTTCTTTCAACCCTCTTTTTGAGTTACTCCACTCGCATGCTTTTGTGAAGGCTCTAGTTGAAAATGAGAGCTGGCATCCAAGAAAAAAAAACAAATGCAGGTTGTTAGGAGAATAATGTAGCATAACTGATTTTTTCAAAGCCAAAAAACCAAGAAGAGCTTGAAGTTTTAACCAGTTTTAAGTTTACGATTATGCTATGTGTTAATCAATCTGATTAGGAAACCAAAACCTTTCAGCCAAGAACTCGAGCCCTGTGCCAAGTAACAGCCGGGTGAAGCCACACGGAGACAGCTGCAGGGACAGAGCCAGCAGCTGCCCCACCACAGAGGCACAGCTGCGGGGGCACAGCATCTCCCCCAGCCCGCTTGCCTGCAGTGAGAGAGGAGATCTGCAGGCTCAGCTCCAGCCCACCTCCTCTGGCTTGTTTTCACTGCTGCCACTGGCTCCAAGTGCCTGATGGACACAGCTCAGCTGTGGTCGCTCCGGGATCAGACACAGCTTTGAAACCGCCAGTTCCTCAGAGCAGGGGCTGGTCACTCTCCACACGCACGAACCGTGCTGGCAGCTGCACACGGATAGTAGCACCAAAACACAGGCAGCTGGAAGCAGCCCTTCTGTATACCCCGCAGATGTTGAGCAAGAAACTGTTGCAATGCAGCTTGCACAATCCTCTTGCTGTGGGATGCAATGAAGAATGTTCCTTAGAAAGCTTGAGGTCCTCCCATGTTTCACAGGAGTAGAAGCTGGCCGCAGGAAGGGTTGGTGGGCTGGCCAAAGGACATGCCTGCTGTCCCCATCCCTGCTTTGCTGGACACCCCTGCTGTGTACCCCCTCCCAGTAAAATGAGCAGCTATCTCTTCCCAGCTGGCAGGGAAATCGAAAGCTTTCAATGCCTTAGGGGTTTTTCCTATTGTAGCAATCCCTAATACACCTACGCTATAACATCACAACTCCACGAGGCACAGATTACAAGCCCTCATTAAGTCCTCCAAAATTCATGCTTCTTTAGCATTTGGCACCAGGAACTGCCTCAGGTCATACCTCTGTGACAGGTGGTTTTGTCCAAGAGTGCAGAGTAAGCATTCAAGGCCAGGTTGGATTGGGCTTTGAGCAACCTGGCCTAGTGAGAGGAGGGTTCAAACCAGACGATCTTTAAAGAGACAGGTCTGCCCATTGACACTGGTGCCATTGTTTTGCTTTAGCTTTAAAGGATTCCAGGCTGTGGGTGGTAGCACTGCAAGGTGGAAAGGATGAAGAGCAATCAGCTGCTTTCCTAGGCTTTGTTTCCCTGCACCACCCCACATCCAACCTGTCTCCTTCCACTGCCCCAGCACCCTCCTCTGCATCGGTCCCACTGCTCCTTCCACAGACCACGCACAAAGGTCTGAAACAAAGATTAAAGGTGATGCAGTGATACAGGACCTGGCACCTGCTGTGCACTGGGGTGTTGGGCTGGGCTTTGGGGGCAGAGGAAATAACAGATGTTATGAGGGGGCAGAGGTGGATTAGGCCTCTCATAACATAGAAGAGACGGCTTCTGCCACAAAGATTATGGTCTAAACAGACAAGAAGCAAGCTATTGTTCCTGCAGCTCACCAGTGTCAGGACATGCTCCCTGCCCCCTCCTATTCTCGATTTGCCATGCTTAAATAGTTCATAGCTGCTGCCCAGCTGCAGCCACTTCAACAAGTGGGTGGTTCTGTCAAAGTTAGAGGCAAAAACATACCGGGATTATTCCAGAAGGGAGAGGCTCACAGTGTACTCAGAGATGAGGAATGTTGCCTAGCACTCTAGTTGCACCCCTGCAAGTATATAGTGGATTTTTTTTATATGTTTTGCATTTTCATGTTGACATTGCAACGAGGACTTAAGTTACAAAGCATCGCAGCTAAGGTTGATGATGTTTCTTAATTTACATTTATGCATGAGGTCATACTATACAAGTTGCAGCTTCTGAGTACATAGAAGACTTGTTCTACCACCCATTAAAATTGCTTGGTCATTGCTATTACAAGTTCTCTTTCTAACCCCTGCCAAAAAGTCTGGGCTGAAGTTTTCCATGATGAGTACATGAGGGTTTTTGTTTGTTTGTTGAGGAGAAAAGTATAATTTATGGATATTATTCTGTTCCCATGCATGGCCAGTTCCTTTTTCTAGGATGAACTTTAGCCTTCTAGAGCTTAATCTGAACTCAAACTTTGCACAAATGGCCATTGTGTTAAGATACATCTTTCATTCTTCCCAAGCAAGTCCCTTTGTAAAATTACCCAAGTTCAAGCATTTTCACATTCCGAATTACTTGGGACTACATCTGGGCAAAAGTCTTCCACTGCCTGCAAGCCTCGGCACCCAAAGATACAATATGATCTTCACAAGGGCTGAGCACACAGCCTCCACCACAACAGGTGGCACTGGTGAGGGAGTGTCTAAACCAGCACCATCCAGTACCAGAATACTTCTTTCTCCTCAAAATAAACCCTTTCAAAATCCTTCAAAGTGGGTAAAAGGCAATTCACCATCCTCAGCTGACTTATTTGAAAGCCTTACCCATCTACACTCCAGATTAGTGCCTATTACAGGCAGAGAACTTTGTTATCACTTTCCAGGATGTGTTTGCAAGAGGGGTTGGAGTTGTACGTGTCCAAGCTTTTATATAGCATTGGGATTTTATATAAAACTTCATAAAATTCATAGTGTTGCACATGGAAAAAAAAAGTGACGCTCTTGAACTGAATCATCTAGGAAAGATAATATTAAAGGTCATCATAAAATTCTGCAGTGCTTCTACTGCATAATTAGTCCCATACCCCAGAATGCCACAACTTTGTCCAAGGACACAAACACATCTTAAAATTTAGCAGGGATATGTTACAGTACATGCAATGCATGCTTAGAGGACTACAGAACCATGGCAGCAGGAAAATTACATCATTAGTCTGACAAGCTGCACACAAGCTTCCTGAAGGAAGCAACCCAAAAACCCCCAGCAAGAGCAACCCTTCCTTCCCTTAACAGTGCATTTCCCACCTGGATGTCTGTTTACTGTGTTCACAAATAAAAGTTCCTTTGAAAGCTCCATCCTACTTTGCTGATTGCTTTTCCATTACACCTTATGCCTATCGGTAAACACACCAGTCTATACATAAAAATATATTACCACTTTTTTGCTTTGAGTGGTACTTTTGAATACCACTGCCTCCACCTACACAGTCTTCATGAGGGCATTACAGTTTAAGATCCTCATTACTTAGTTTGTACATCCTAAAATTGAAAATTTCCTAAAGTCAGGTTGTAAGAGTGGTGAAATGGCAAGGACAGAAAAATCACACACACAAAACCAAACCCAAGGGACGGATGAAAGCAAATGGAAATATTTGTTTTGCCATGAATTCAGTTTTCATGCTACACTAAGTCCTAATGTTTGGTGTTTCCATTAATTTCTGCATCATCTGTACAGGTCTAGCAGAGTGGCCCTACACATCCATGGTAGAAAATAAGCTGAAAAAGCTATCCTTTTGAAGCTGTACTTAGGTCAGGCAGGAAGCAGCCAGTTGAAGGCGTAGAAAACTAGTGAATATCCAGTTTTAAAAACAGGTCTTGAAAAGGAAGATCTATATTGACCAAATTCCAGCTACCAAGAGAATAAACTTGACAGATGAAAAAGATCTATTACAATTTTGACAACTAACTGAAAGGAAGTAGCCCCAAACCCTAAAGAAACATAGGAAACGTGATTAGCCACACAAAATAAAAGCAGCAAAACTGACACACATCCTGCTTAGTACAAAGAGATACAGCTGTGGAAAATTTCTTTAGCACAGGCAGTCCAGCTGTGCATCAGCAAGCACACCACGGAGCACCTCTGCATGGAGAACAGCCACTGTGACGACAAACTTCTGGGCATTATCCAAAGGCCAACGCTCTCGTGCCAGCTGGGAAACAAAACAGGCCTGAACCTGCAGCAGCCCTTAGATAAAAGTAAAACTAAACTCATCACCCTTGTCATCCAACATTTGTACATTCAAGTCTGACACTTGGATAATTTCAGGCTTTACTTTTTTCTGTAGTCCACACTTGCTCTTCTGGATTAAATGTCAAATAATGGTAGTGATTCACATGGACTCTCAGTACTGAGTTTAATTATGTCATAATAACACTTTAATGATACATGAACACATATTCAGGAAAGGTTCTGAATGGCTACTGCTACTTAAAAACCACAGCCAAGGGAAATTAACAGCAGGGATTACCTCCCACAAGCTGTCCCTCGCTGAAGTCACCCAGGGCTCTGGAAGTGACACAGGCAGGGAAAAAAGCTGCCACTACTGGAGAGAAACACCAAGTTCAATAGCCATTATATTCACAGCCATTGATTTCCAAGATGTCTAACCCAGATTTTAGTCACCCATAGGAACACACACCACTGAACCTGCAATGGGATTGCCTTACTCTTAGATTTTGAAACAGTTGCAGAGTATTTCCCTTAACTTTCCAGTAGCAGCAAGTAATTTACCTCGAACTTCTGGGGTAGAGCGCAGAGCTGCTCCTGGACCTGAGCAACCTGATCTAGTGGGTGGCATCCCTGCCCATGGTAAAGGGGTTGGAACTAGATGATCTTTAAGGTCCCTTCCAACACAAGGCCTTAATGACTTTATGATGAGCTACTGAAACTGGAGAGCAGCCCCAACCTAACTGTCCAGGGAAATCCTCCACAGAGGCAGCTTCAGGGACAGCATCGTCCTGCTTTAGGTAAACATTTAAATGCACGAGTAAAGCTGAAGCCAAGGACAGTCTCTATGTGCAATGCCATCTGTTTAGGAAACAGTGACAGGATGAGGTGGGCTCTTCTGTATGTCTGTATTTCTAGGTGCTGTGACTCAACATGAAAGTTAGATATAAAAAGTCAGCTGGAAATCATACTTCATCTCCAGAACCAGCATTTCATCCTTGTTAATGCTAAGCAGTTGCATCTCCTGTATTTTGGAAGGTTTTCCTTTCAAGTGATCAAACCAGAGCAGCTAGACAAAGTCCCTCTTGTTGCATATTGCTGTGACTGAACCGATCCAGGACATCGCTTCCCCAGGCTGTGCTCTCCCTGACAGCAAACAGGCTTTTGCTGCCTTAAGCTTCCAGCTGTGCACATGATGTAAACACTGCTGATCCACCACAATTAGAATTTCTATTATTTTTGAGAGTTTCACTGTTTCTGCTTGTGTTCACTCTGAAGAGCTTCAAGCCAGCTTCACCCTGTCTGTATCTTTTCTTTTACTCTTTGTCTATCTTGAGACGATAACAGCAGGAAATGTCTCATTACATATAAGCTCTAAGTTTTGTGCTCTAAAGAGGTTAAGTGAAAAAACAGTATTTTCTGCGGGAAGCTAGAAGTTTTTCAAAATCTCTTAAGCTGGTCATGAGAAGATGTATGTTGCACTTCAGTCAAAGAAATTAATCACTAAGGTTTAAAAATCTGAATCAAAGAATTTTTTTCCCAAGACTTCACTGCTAATCCCACCTGAACTACAAGAGCAAATCACTTAATTGCCTTATAACTACCTCTAAAGACCAGGTTCCCTTGCCAAACTGTTCCAAAAGGTGCCCTGTAATCTCCCCATGTAATTGTCATAGTCCAAAATGGAATATTCAAAGAGCAGAGTACCTCCCACTGGAGGAAAGACAATAGGGGAATCCTGCTGGTTTTATTGAGCATTCACATAATCTACCCAGATGATCTGTCACACAGTTTTAGTGTTTCTTTTTATTTTGGCAAGAATAAAAAGGCCATTGTGCAAGTTTTCACGAACTGAAAACCGTAGGAGCTTGTTTTCTGGTAGCCCAGGTGCTGGTTCCCAAACACAGGCAGCGCATGTGGCAGCCCTCCCTCAGCAGAGGGTGACACTTCTTTGGCTATTGCCTGGTTCTGTGGATACCTGACGCTTTGACATCTCTATCTTGCTGTCAGGTTGGTAAAGAGGCCAATAAATGCAGGAAATAAGTACACAAACCCTTCTTTCTAAGGGAAACAAATGAAAACCCTAGTTTGTCAAGACTTTCTAGACCCTTCTTCCCCAGCCTGGTTCAAGGTCAGTCACTTCACAGTGTGCCCATTCTCAGGGGAAGAGCTCATCTTTTTACAAGAGCATGTAATGACAGGTCAAGTGGGGATGGCTTTAAACTGAAAGAAGGTCCATTTTAGATATTGGGAAGAAATTCTCCACTGTGAGGGTGTTGAGGCCCTGGCACAGGTTGCCCAGAGAAGCGGTGGACGCTCCATCCCTGAAGGTGTTCAGGGGCAGGTTGGATGGGGCTTTGAGCAGCCTGGGTTAGTCAAAAGTGTTCTTGCCCATGGCAGAGGAATTGAACTAGATAATCTTTCAACCAAAAGCATTCTATGATCTCTCAGTTCAGTAATTGTAGAAATTCTTATTCAAAGTTTTCAAAGTTGAAATCACAAAAATTCAGTTCATATTCAGAAGCTGAGGCCTCCAAGTTCCCAAACCATTATGCCATGGCATCTGTTCAGTTTTTACTGAAAAATATTAGGTATAAAGAACAGACCCTAAGGAGTCTCTCATCATTAAAACCTGCCTTCACTGCATCTGTGTTTTCCATACCAAAACCCACAGCAGTTCCTCCTGAACACATTCATGAGTTACTCTTCCTTGAGAGCATGGGGCTCACTAGTACCCTGGGAAATGTACAGGCCTTTGGGAATCACTATTTTTGCTGCATTCACTCTGAGTTTTACCATTTCATCCAAAGTCATTACATTCTTGCTGCATACAGAGTATCGTGCAGCATTAGCTGCCTGCTGTTTACTCAAGTACTTGTGATAAAAACCCAGTCATTCTATGTCAAACTACATTAGACTCTGGTTAAAAAAAAGCACAAAATTAAAACAAGCAACAAAAAAAATCCACAAAAACCCCCCAACAAAAACAACAAACAAAAGAAACTAAACAAAAACAAAACAAACCCACACCTAAACCAAACAAAAAAAAAATCCACCACAAAAAGTCCTCCAAAATAAAAAAAAAAAAAAAAAACCAAACACTTTACCAGAGCCAAGTTCAAAGTGCACAGGTTAATGCCACTGGCTGAAGTTTTGATGTAAATTATGCCTGTAACAGCCAAGGCTAAGAACAGCAAGGCAGGTTTCTCAGATGTTTACCTGAAGCACTTGATAGCTCCTCTTTACAGGTTATTTCCATTGCTTGCCCTCAACAGTGAGTTCTGCAGTAGCTGTGTATCTTTGACACACTTGGACACATACAAAAAAAAGTTGATGAAAAGCCAGAGGACACAAAAACAGTCAAAACGCCATGCAGAGAATATGGACAGAAAGCTTCAGGTTGTCTTTGACCTCTTCCATGTCATTACAATTGCATTTTCTAGGTTCAAAATACAGTTCCTATTTAAACAGGAGAAAGAAAATCATCAAAATAACATAGGTGATAAATATTTCTATCTGAAGTCCTGTTCTGGGGATGGGGCGCTAAATAGGGCACTCTGATCTTTGTGACATAGTGGGTTATGCAGAGACCAATGCCAAATTGCCAGTGTTTCATAGGAAAACTGTACCATGATGAAAAGCATTGACCAAAGCCTCCTCCCTAGCAGAAGTGAAATCCCTTATTTCATCAAGCCCAATGCGCAGCTGTGCCTCCACTGCAAACACTCCCCTCAAGTGCTCTGAGCCGAGCAGCGCCTGGAAGCACGGGTGGCGAACTGTGCCTATCGTCACACAGGATGACAACAACCCCACTGAAAGAACTGACCGGACACCGCTCCAGGCTGTCCTGTGCTCCAAACCCAGCACAGAGCTGCGCGAGCAGAGAAACACAGGCAATCACCAGTGGTCAACTTCCGTAGATAAAGTATGTGCCTTGGCTCCACAGCTGTTTTCCAGCCCATCCCGTCCCATCCCGCTGCTACCCGGGAGCCTGGACCTTGGCAGCAGCATCCCGCAGCCGCCTCCGCTCCCGGGAAGGGCCGGGGTCCGGCTCGGGGCGCGCCGTGAGCTGCCCCCTCCAAGCCGCTGAAAGCCACACGTTCCCCCGGCACCTGGCAAACACCTGCTCGGAGCGAGGGGAAAGGGATTTAGTTTTAAGAAAAAGGAGGAGGGTGATGCAAGGATGCGCATTCGAGGGGACTGCGAAGCCCGCGGACGTGGGTGAATGGATGGACGGAAAGACAGACGGACGGAAGGACAGGCTGATGAGTGGGTGGACAGAAAGACAGATAGATAGACGGACAGAACTCCCTTACCTGCCGTGCTCTCGCTGTGCCCGCGCCGCCGCTGCCGCCCGCGCTCCGACCGCCGCCCGCGGGGTGCATTTATAGCCCCCGCCCCGCCCGCCGGGCGGTGCCGCCGCCGCCGTGGGCTCCGCCCGCCCGGTTCTGCGCTCGCCCCGCCGGCCGCGGCCGTTCGCAGCGGCTGCTGGGCTGTGCGCGGCCCGACAGGGTTCCTGGGTACCAGCGGGGAACCCCGACGCCCACCCCCGCCCGGCTCTCCCCGCCTCCCTGGCCGCGCAGCGCAGGTGGAGGAGGCTCAGCGCTGGTATCGCATTCCCGGGCAGGCTGGAGAGCAGCCAGCGGCGAGACCCGCGCCCCGCGTCCCCGGGTAGCCCCCGGGGCTTCACTCGGGTTGGCGAGGAGAAGGGAATGTGTGCAAGGGCTTGCCCAAGGACCAAAGGAGCAGCAGCCTTGGGATAGGCTGAGCCGAGGATGGCGACAGCGGGGTCCTGGCACAGGTAGTCAGAGTCCTGCAGACATACTTCTATATAGGTATAAAAAGTCTTTTTGCCAGAGTTGCAAAATTTTATGCTCATGCATTAAAATGAGCACTAGGAAGGAACTGTATTTGAAGGAGGGAAATACTGCCTTTGCACATTTCTGGTGAAGTTCAGAGGGTGCAGCGGGTGCTGCAAGTGCTGGGTGAGTTTCCCAGTGAACAACCCTTTGGCAAGAAGCGCAGCTAATCGTTTATTCCAAAAAGAGGCCCTCGCCTGCTGAGCAAAGAGTATCTCTGTATACACAGTTCTGTGTGTAGCCATCCGCCAAGAGGCGGGTTAAACTGCCACAGCCTGAGCTGCTTTTTCTGTGACTTTTCTGTAAAACACTCATCCCCCAAGTGTATGATTTCACTTAACAACTTCACTTTTATGGCATGTTACAGTGACCCAAACAGATGCAATCCACAGCATGTTGTCATTCCCCCTTGTGCAGCAGCCTGAAGAGGAAATCAGAAATTCCTCAAACTCTGAAACTGTTAAACTCTCAGCCTCTGTTTTCTCAGCTATATAATAAGCTTATTAAGTCTAGTCTACAAAAGCTTTCTGCTGTTCAAATGCATATTAGTTTCTCTTCCCCTAAGTCAGCTTCTGCACCTGAGTCAGAAACTACTGCCTTTGGAAATAGAACCCTGGAAGTCTGGTTCCTTTTTCACCACAAAATTATGGGAGATGGTGTTGTGCAGCAATAACTGAAATATTACCAAGTGTAGAATAAAGGAAATTTCTTATCTTGTTTTCTTCTCTTTGATTAGTTAATGTGTGCAAGGATGAAAAATACTTCTGAACAATGCAAGAGAAGCATTTGTCATCCTAAGACACCACTGTTCTGTATGTGCTTGCTTTGTTTTTTGAATGATAAAAGGCCTGATCTTTTTCATAATCAGTTTAAACTGTGATGCCAGGAAACCAGTGAAGCCATCACAAATAATTTAATTTGCAACTGAGCCTATTTTGAAGTCATATCTTCAAAATTATGTCATCAGGTCACTGGCATGCTGTGTTTGTTATGGAAGATCTGTCTAGCTCGGTGTACCAAAGTTATGGAACAAGTGCAAATGCTAGAATGAGAACATGGGCTTGACTAATTTTCCAATAGATTAATCCTTCCTTCATCTCATCATGAAACAATATCCTAGCTCAGAAACATTCAGTCCTTCAGAAAACAGATCTAGGGCAGTGTCTGAATTGTATGATTTGGCCCATCCTCAAGCAGTTTTTCAGTCTGCTGTGCTTGGCTACTTTTTGGGGAAGGGGCTGAAAGCTGCAGAGATTCAGATGGAATGAACTGTTCTCTGTGCACTACTACATGCAGACTTTTGCAGTTAAAAAACAAGTACTGAGTCTGGAATGGACTGGAGAACAGAATGGAGTGTTTTCTTTTGCTTTGGCCTTTGCAGTTTGTTTATTTAGATCACAAGCGGTGTTGGACCCTCAAAAATGCTGAAGACATGCAGGTAGAAGTCCCAAGGAGTAGTTGCTTGGAAAGCCTGGTACTCTGTGCATCCAAACAGAGCCTTCACTAGTTCATGCACTCTTCCCAGCCATTTTGCTAGTTTTGGCTGAGAATAACACAGTGATTAACAGTCGCTTTTGAGAGATTGGTGGATTGCAAAAGAAAGTGAAGGGGTTCTAAAAGTCCAAATTAGGAAGTATTTTACAGTGTGAAGATGTAATTGATAAAGTTTATGCTCAGAGATCCAGATTCTGACCTGTGCCAGAAAGGAGCACAGCTGAAAGCTTGGGGAACATCACTCACCTCTGCTTGAAAAAGTCTTCTCAGAAGACAGGTTGGGAAAACAGGAATTTCCAGGCTTAATTTGCCAGTGCCACTGCTGACAATGCAACAGCACAGCCTCAGTGAGTTTTCAGGCCGTGCTGGGCTGCAGGACTGCTCTCGCTGCATTCCCACAGCAGTTGAGTGGCTCCTGTAGCAGGAGCTGTACGTGTACAGACGTGTGTACTTTAGGAACCGCTGTGCCGGGGAGACAATACAAGCTGCCACCCATGTGGGCCCTCTGAAATCCTAATGGGTACTTCTACTGTAAATATTATTTCATTTAACAAACCAGCTTTGTGCAGCTGGCATGCACTTGTCCTTTCGAGAAGAGCATCTCTGGAGGGGTGGCTGCCCCGACACAGATCTCCATTCCCATACCAGCAAACAGACGGTGCAAATGAACCTGAAACCTCTCCAGTGCCACTGGTGGCTTTCACTTGAGATCACAGCATAGGTCTTCAAGTTATTTAGGAGTAAAATAAACAAGTCTTTGATTTACTGTTTTATTTTATTTTACTCAATTGGGTTGTTGTAGGTATCCACACCCCCAAAGAACGAAAGGCTAGTGAAAGACTAATCATATGTGCTGAGCAGAAACCTGCCTATGTGTTCCAGTATCTGGCAGTAACAATATTTCAGCATTTAAACAGCACTTTAAGGCCATTAACTAATCAATGCTAACAAGGCTCCAGGAAAAAGAGGGTGGTGCAAATGAAGAACCACCGGAGTAGAGACCTGATCCAAAGTCCACCAAAGGGTATCCATTCTGTCCATTTCAATGCTATGGAAACAGGTTTTAATTATGAGACTGTTCCTCTTTCCCTTGACATTCTGTTTCTTGCCATGCCAGCATTAACTCAGGAAATTTCAGTGGTTGTGCTGCAGCAACAAAGAAGGAAAAAAGAGTCAAATAAAGTGGGGACACAGCGTTATATTTTGCAAAAAATATTATGCGTTTGTTTAGAAATATCTCTGCACACTGTTTACATTTAAGCAGTGGTAATATTATTAGTCACTGCAAAAGAAACTGGGTGTTCCCTTGTTCTTGCTAACAATACAGGAGGGATAATTTTGGATTAAGCTACATGTTTTATGAAAAATATATTTGATGTTTGCTGGTTCATGTTAAAAGAATTCCCTCTGTGACCCATCAAATATCACACCCTATCCACTGAGAATTTTATTCTAGTATAGCCTTTTCTTATTGTCTTTGGATCCCTGGATGATGCTGACATGTAGCCATACGGATCGGTTGTCCTTCCAAAAATTATTCAATGCAGCTTTGAACCAAGAGCATTGACCTCAATTAAAAATATAAATAAATAACACCACAGACTGAAGATTCACATGCCTTTGTCAGAGACTTGCCTGGTATTATTCATATCCCCACTTAAGTACTTATTTCCAGTTTGGAAACTGCTTTTGGCAGGTTTAGCTGCTTCAGCAAAAGCATAGATGGGGGGTGAGTCATTTATTTGGTCTTGTATTAGGAACTTCCTGCCATTTGCAAAGGAAGTGGATTTTTTTAAAAATGTATTTCAGAAGACTCTGTTTATCTGTAATGAATGGAGGGGTTGGGGGGGTTGATCTGTTTTGCTTTGAACAGGTTTGTCCCTTCAGGAGGTTTTGGTGGACTGTTTTACCACGGGGAACATTTCTGTAGGAAGCTCTGTTGGTTGGTGTGGAGTCTGTGAGCGACGTTCACAGCAGGACTCAGCTGCCGAGTGACGCAGCTGCCCAGCCCCACGTTCACCGCTCAGGCTTGTGATCCAATGCACATGGACAAATAAGTGCCTAAGAACTGGGCTTGTGAGAAGTCAGCATGATGACTGGTAAATATTAAAGCTAGCCAAGAGAAAAAGCCAAGACAGACAGGGTCGAAAATAGATTTTATGTTTATTTCCACATAAGGTTTTTGACTGTGAGTTCCTCTGAGATGAATACCTATGGTCATGCAGAGTTTTCTCTGGTACTGCCTCACAACCTGTAACCCAGAGAGGATGCAGGCAACCAGGGACTTGGTTTCAGTACCTTACTCAGTTGTGTTTGAGCACAGCTCTTCTTCTAACCAGGAAAAGGTCTCAGCCACAGCCTACAGGGTGGGTGTACATCCATTGCACAATGATTTGCTTGCAATTCCTCTTGAAGGAGTTAACACATTTTGTAAAAATAATGAAAGTTCTTCAAGCCAAACAGGAAAAAGGAAGAATTTGGCTCTGCAGCTCACAGATGTCATTGTGAAGGCAGAGAGATAGCTTTATATCCCTGCTACAGTTGGAAGGGGGATTGGGAATTGCTTCATACTTCCACTCGTCCTCCAAACAGAAAAGGCTCCAATTGCAATATCTAGATGAAAACCTGTCTTTCACACCAAGAACTCACAAAGAGAGCCTTCATTTTGAATCTATCTATTGTGCAAAGGTTAAGCCAGCAGGGATTCACTGAAACTTGCGCAGGATAAGACAAAAGGAAAGAAATCCCAGCTGGGGTTTCAGTCAGGATCTAGAGCAACTCCTTTTCCCAGGGTGGCAGTGGTTTCACACACATCCTGGTTTGGTGGCAGCCCAGCTGGGGTTTTAGAGGTCTCAGTGGTACCTGTGTTTCAGACTATGGGGATAAATGCAAGGTCCTTCACCTGGGGAAGAATAACCCTGGGCTTTAGTACGGGTTGGGGGCTGACCTGCTGGAAAGCTGCTCTGTGGAGAAGGATCTGGGGGTCCTGGTGCACAGCAAGCTGTCCATGAGCCAACAGTGTCCTTGGGACCAAGAAAGCCAAAGGTATCCTGGGGTGCATTAGGAGGAGCACTGCCAGCAGGTCAGGGGAGGTGATCCTGCCCCTCTGCTCAGCCCTGGTGAAGCCTCACCTGGAGTGATGTGTCCAGTTCTGAGCTCCTCAGCACAAGGCAGGCACGGAGCTCCTGGGGTGGGTCCAGTGGAGGGCAACAAAGTTGATTAAGGGACTGAAGTTTCTCTCTTACACAGAGAGGCTGAGGGAACTGGGCCTGTTCAGCCTTAAGAAGAGACGACTGAGAGGGGACCTCATAAATGTCTATCAGTATCTACAGGGAGGTGTCAGGGGACGGCCCAGGCTCTGTTTGGTGGTACCCAGCAATAGGACAAGTGGCAATGGGCAAGAATTGATGCCCAGGAAGTTCCATTTGAATATGAGGAAGAACTTCTTTACTGTGTGGGTGACTGAGCACTGGAACAGATTGCCCAGAGAGGGTGTGGAGTCTCTCCCACTGGAGGTATCCAGGAACTGTCTGGACACGATCCTGTGCCATGTGCTCTGGGATGACCCTGCCTGAGCAGGGAGGTTGGACCAGACAACCCACTGTGGTCCTTCCAGCCTTACCCAGTCTGTGATCCTGTGACTCTGGGATTCTGTGAGGTTCAGGTGAATTCACCACATTCCAAGTGTAACACACTGATGTAGTCTCAGTTTGTCTGCTCCAATGGGTCCTTTGTGTATCCTTCTTTGTCACCTGCTTGTCCCTGTGCAGAAGTTTGAACTGTGCCATGCACTGTGGCCCCTGGAGATCCCTGTCCTTGCTGATGGCCCCAGCAGGGTGTGAGTGGTGACCAGCTACTCACCTACCCTCTTGTTTGTCCAGTGGTCTAAAAGAAAGCTGTTTGGGGCTGCTGGGGGATCAGAGAACTGGTGTTGTGGGTACCTGAGTCTTTTGCATGAGTTTTTTAGTTCCTGCTGGAGGAATGTCACACTCTTCAGACCTGTCCACCTGTTAAACACACAGGTACACATCTGTATGGACAACTGTATAGAGCTTGTTCTTTTAGTGATCTACACTAAACCTACAGATAAACACAATAAGTTCCTTACAGATGTAGCTTTACCAAGCTGGCATGAGATTTTTTTTTTCATGTTGATTCTTTTTGTGGTGTACCATGGGCAGGCAAGGAAGTACAGAGACCTGTTTTAACTGTGAATAAAGGCAGTGCCTTAGTCCTACACAGCAGTCAGAGGCGGGAGAAATGAAATGTTGAAAAGCTCTAAATATAGGTGGATTTTTCTCAGCTCTCTCAGAGATCTCCATCCCATCCCCAAAGAGAAAGTTTGTGATTGTCAGACAGTTTCCTCTGCCAAAAGAAAGCCAGTTAGAAAGTACTGCCTTCAGCATTAACATCTACCCTTTGACATTTCTTCCCCTACATTTCTTCCCCTTGAATATTTCTTTCCAAAATGACCTACAAGAGGACAAGCTACACAGGCCACTAATTAATCTTCTGAAGCACTGAGTGAGCAGAGATTTTAACAGAGCCCAGCTAATGCCCACAGTTGGTCATTACAACTTCTTGCATCTGTAATCCTCCCTCAGTCTGCCTGGCCAAAATCTTGGGGTGCCAGGACTCCATCCCCATTCACTCAGTGATTCTTGTGGGTCCTTTCCAAGTCAGCATATCCTGTGGTTCTGTGATTCTGTGATTTGCTCAGTGGGGAGAATCTGACTAACCATCCACTGCAAATACTTTCCTCTGCTGCAAATTCAACAACAAGTTTAAAGAAGTACCTGTAAGTTGTAAATGTGTTTTCTTAAAAGCTGCTTTCACTTACTAGAAAGGGGAGATTCTATGTACTTGACCATTAGGAACCCTGCTCACATGCACCCTGGAGGCACAGTGTTAGGAATGTTCAAACAGAACTCACTTCGGGGCTGCACAAGCAACTTGAAGGGGACTTTTTAAGTCATTTATGCAAAACAGACTTTGCAGCAACTTGTTCTTTAGCAGGAAGGTGTGACCAAGGAGCCCTTGTGTATGAGTCTGTGCTCTGATACATTAGGCTATTAGAAACAAGA
Organism: Platysteira castanea; assembly: GCA_013397175.1. Classification (NCBI taxonomy): domain Eukaryota; kingdom Metazoa; phylum Chordata; class Aves; order Passeriformes; genus Platysteira; species Platysteira castanea. The sequence continues at coordinate 397,496 of VYXC01008892.1, forward strand.
GATAACAGAACTTGGAAGTCACCAGGCAATCTCCTGATTTCAAACATTTTGCTGGTCACTTTAGCTGAGATGCCTGCAATTCCTATATTGACCAGGGCAGAAGGCACCAAATGCAATTTGGCTTCTTTTTGATTCTCTGTGGTCATTACTTGTTTGAGCAAAACTTCTCCAAAACTGAAGTACAATTGCTCCCCTCTCTCCTTTTTAATGCCCATCGTTAGCTGTTATATTTTTAAAGAAGTTCCTCTACTTGCTGGAAATCTGGAAAGTACTTCCCTCCCCCCTCACCTCTTCCTCCCACTCACTCTGGCTGCGGCTTTGCTATACATACAAACACGTAGCCACGAGTTCATCTGCGTGTACCAGGATCCTTCCCATCCCATTTTTCACAGCCTTACTGAAGGAACATCCAGCTCACATCTCAGCTGAACTTTTGAACCCACCAAGGCTGAGATAGCTCAAAATCAAGCAGAACAGGCTGAAGGGTGCCTATCGGTTTGAGGAGCAGCTCAGCAAGTGCAAGTCAGAATCCTCTCCTCACTGATATCTGATAAGGAAGAGCTCGTAAAAGGCCTGATCATTGTCTAATCGTCCTCATGTAGAAATGTCATGTGCTCTATGCTTGAAAATGCACTGAGGAGTGTGTGTACTTTTGCCTGGAGCAACACAATTACAGAGCAGTAAGAGACGAGCAATTCACTAAAAGAAAGTCCGGTCCCTCAAGACCCTAAATGCCATGTGTCACTTGTGATTAGTGAGATGGCTCCTGCTTTTTCCTGAAATAGCTGGTCATAAATGCTGGTCTTAAGCTTTGAACCCAGAGTCAAGGAAGAACAAAATAATATTGTTGGTTGGCACTGAGTACTCAGAGCTGACCACACCAACAGGACTGGGACCATGTTTATGTTCTTGGGCTCCTGGGAGTAAAACATAAACACCTGTGAAACAGATACCTCAGGTTTCTTCCCTGTGTTGTGCCCAGGTAGAGGAGACAAGGGTTGACAATGCTTCTTACAGGAGTTTAAAGGAAGAAGATGCCAGAGAGGAGATAGATAGGTTGCAAGCAGCAGTTTCTGATTGCAATCTGTTTAAGGGGTCACTTGAGGCTTCTTTTGACAAAGCCTGGGTGTAGCTTTAAGACGAAGTAAGGAGGGAGTAAGGACAGGAGAAGAGAGCAATAGGTAAGCTGATTGCAGCTCTTGCAGCAAAACTGGACATGCTCTTTTTGCCAGCCATTTCAAAACAGTTTCTCAGAATCAAACATCCAGCTCTAAACCAGCAGTTCATTCATTTAATAGCTTTAGAGGCTGTTCCCTATTAAACAAGGCATGGTAAATCTGTTTCAGATTAGCAAAGCAAATGAGTCACAAAAAAATCTCACTTTGGTGTTAAGTTTTGGCCCGTACAAGCTGCATCTCAAACAGATGCTGTGTCCATTCTGCTAAATATAAGATGGCCAGACCCCAGTGTCTGGCCCTGACACCAAGTGGCGTGGCCTGACTTCAGCCTTCTGTGTCAGACTGACCCCACACATTGCGTGGCATTCGGCCCTGGCTCCCTTCCGTGCTGCAAGTGGTGTCCCTTCGGTCCTAAGATTTATCTTTATTTTTGTGCTGTGTTTTTGAGTTCAAAGGCTCTAGAATAATCTAAGGGTGGTGTTGCAACCCACAAGAGCTATGTTTTTATGGCCTGAAGCTGAAGGGATGTGTTGCATCCCCCAGGGTATGCGTGGGGCTCTGCAGGAGGCTGGGACAGCCTTGGGAGACTGCGTGGGCTGGAGTGTGGTCATCTCCGTACTGCCTGGTGAGAGCTTTTGGGAAGAAGGCAGGCCGGAGACAGGGAGCAAAAGAGAAATTCAGCATGTGGGCAGGCAAGGGTCTGGGTATTGAGCTCACACCCTGTCCCTTTTAGCCTACACACATCCAGAAGAAATGAGCGGGCTCCTCTGTGGGTTTTATTATCACATGCATCCACCTGGAGTTAAACACTGAGCAGAGGACAGCCCCTGGAAACCTCTCAAACCCTCAGTTTTCCTCAAAAGCTTCTTGCTAATGAAGAATTGCAGCAGGTGAAGCACCACTTCTGCTGACAGCCTCTGGATAGATGGAAAACACTGTGAAATTTCAGCAGCACTTCAGCTTCTATCTGCCTGAAATGGGGTGCCAAAGGAAAGCAGTAGTCTTACTTTTCACAGCAACTGGAATTTTTGATATGTTTAACAGCTTTCCGTTATCTCTAGAGCAACTTTGTTAGGTTTTTTTAACAGAATACAGACACTCCCATAAATAAAACATAACTGCTGTATTTTTATCAGAAAGCAAATGTAAAAGTAAAATGAAGGCTTTCTCAAGATACCACAGAATAGAGATATTTGCAATCCAAATCATACCTCCAACAAAGCTTTCCTCAGCCTAAGGCAAAAAGGAGAGAGGTTTCTTTTTTGTGGGAACCACCTAGCTAGTGATTCCATCAAAGATGAGTGATTGCCAGGTTTGTGTCTACCATCTGCAAAGCCTCATGTCATTTAGTGGAGGTTCCTGACATTTGTCCTTGGAAAAAGGACTGCTGGTGGAAAGACTGGCTGTGTGAATGGAGACAGTGGAGAATATATCTTGTCTCTGGTAAGGTTTTTGAGACTGTCACCCAAGCATTCTTATTTTCAAGTTGACAAAGTATGGGAGGATGCATGAGTATGCTTGAAAAATGGTTGTGATACCAGGCTAAAGTTTGTCATATTCAGTGGCTTAAAATCCAGCTGAAGGCCAGTAACAAATGGAGTATCGGGGATGTCCAGGATTTTTCAGTGTCTTCATCACTGATTTGGATGGTGAGACAAGGGGTGTACACCCTGCAGCAAATTCCTGATGATGCAAGGGAAAGTGATTGATATCCCAAGTCACAAAGCTTTAACCCAGCAGAACTTTGAGAAATGTGAAAACTGTACCAACAAGAACTTCCTGAAATTCAGCAGGGAGAAGTGCTTGGGGTGGAACAACCCCACACATCAGCACAGGCTGGGAGCTGAATGGCTGAGGCTTTATGAAAGGGAATCTGGATGCCAAAATGTGTAAGGAGGCAACAGTCTGCTCTCATTACAGGTGGTGCAAACAGCACATGGAGTTATGTCAGGAGAAGCAGATTCATGGAAATTACTGCCTCCTTTATTCATCCCTGGTGGGACCAGTTTTGGACCCACCAGGATGTCAAGAACCCTAAAAACTCAGCAGGGGGCTGCAAAGATAGCAATGAGGGTAGGGCAGGTGACCTTCAAGGAGAAGGTTAGAGACCTGAGCTTGTTTGTCCTGCAAGAGGAGACACAGGGTTGGTCTAAAAGCAGCCTACATCTGTGTGACAGGAAACTGGAGGGCTGATGAAGACAAACCCTTTTTGCTAGTGGCACAGAATATAATGGGACAACAGCTACAAGTCATGACTTGGGAGGCTGAGATAAGGCTGATGTTTAAGACAGTAACAAAAAGCTACAGGAAACCAAACTAAGTTCTGCTCAGTGGGAGAAGCAGGCCCAAAGGAAAGCTAGCATAGGAGGGCATAGAGTAGATCACAGCAGTGTTGGGATCACCATTATAAAACAGAGTGAACAGTGAAGCGTGCCAAGAGTGCTTAAAAAGGTGAACTCTGGAGGCTCCACCTACTTGCCAAAATAACCAGTTTCTGGACTGAAATTCTACTGTGCAGCTTGTCCTCTGGACATGGGGTGAAGGCTTAGAGTTTTAAAAACTCAAGGCAGAAATTTTTGGAAGAAAAATGGTAATTTCTGACCCACTTCTTAGTGTTCAGAACAAGTATCTAATAGAGGAAACACCTGAGGGTTGATGTAAGCAGGTCAACATAATTTAAATCCTGTAAACATCCTATTTCTTTTTTGAACAAATAGATGGTCAACACTGGCAGAACTACAGCTAAGGATGGGCTTTAGATCAGAAAACTGCTTAAAGTTATTGTTAGGGGGCGGCTGCACTGCCTTTTTCCAGCTCCAGTTGTCACTGGAAAGATAAGAGCTCACTGTAAATAAAACTTGATTCAGAGGCGTGAGACTGGGGACCACCAGCTGGAGCAGGAAGGAATTCTGGTGAAAATGCTGAGGACAAGGATGTCACAACAACTGAGGACTTTCAGGGCTGTGTTGGAGGGTATCCAATGAACAGAGATAGAAAATCCTAAGGCCTACCTTACTTACAGAAAGTACAGGGCAAGCAGAGTAAGAAGGAACAACCAAAGCAGTGTTAACAGCAGCCGGAAAAAATGCATCCTTAAAGGCTTTTTGTTCTTGTTTTCTAGGAAGCACAGTCCTTCTAGCTTGTATCCTAAATGGCCCTGGTAGAAGATCCAGTACTCCGACACATCATTGCTCTTTACTTCACAGCTCATTTCACAGCTGGTGATGCCCAGCAGTGATCACAGCCCTGGGGGCAGGAGCTCCCACAGTCTCTAGTGGGATACACCTGCACAGGCTGCTGCTGCTTCCTGTGTCCTCACTGCAGTGGACTGATCACCAGTGGTTTTAAATGGAAAAAGCAGTTTTTCAGGAAGTATATGTTGATCCCTTTACCTCACTGAGCTTTCTAAGTGTCTGCCAACATGGCTGAGGATTTAATTTAGCTTCTCTTCACCCAGCACTGAGACATAACATCCATGGGTGCAAGGCAGCACATGTTTAATAGTGTGTAAGGCAGCACGTATTTAATAGTGTGTAGCAAAGCTCTACAAACGTGGCTAATTATTATTCATTAATTTTGGTATTACATTGCTGGGTAGAGCTAAGATTAGGTTAAGGTTGGTTTTCTAAGTTAAGGCTAATTTATTACATTAGGGTTAATTTAGTAACCTAAGGTTAAATCACTAAGTTAAGGTTCTTTTACTGAAAATTAATCTTAAGAGACATTTTGTGGCAAAAATTACTATTGAAGTGGTGAGGAAATTCCCTATCCTTTTCTGCTAGGGAACCAAGGCCAGAGTGTAAGTCTCGAATACTTTGAGGTAATTGGTAATTACAAGTACTGGAGCTAGCACAAACATTAGTGTTGTGGGATGAGCAGTCCAAGTGCACGTAGGCACACTTTGTGTAAAGGCCTGAATGTTGTAATCCACCCACCCGTGGTCTGTGGTACTGGGCAGCCTTGCAAACAGGGAGAATCTATCCCAGAAAACAGCATCCTGTGTCATGGAGCTTGGACACATCTGAGCCACGAGAGCAGAGATCTGGGCAGGATGATTAATACTACATCACCCTGGGAGAGTAATGTGAACTACTGAAACAAAACATTTTGTGCTTATAGGGCCTATATCTGAAAAGACTGCCTGTACCACACTTCGTGTCCCTTCAGCTCTGAAAGACCCTAAGCAAACTGATAAGGGAAAAATTGAGAATGTTTGTTACTGAATGTAGGATTTCCTGTTAGCGTGCTTTCCCTGATGGAATGCATTTATGGCTTTGTTTGTCTCACACATTGTAGGTTATTTTTATCTTAGAAGAAGCTCTTTAAAAATTATCAGAGTTTAAAAGGGGATGAAAATCTGTTGCAGTTTTTATTGTTAGTTTTCAAACATGATATCTCAAACTATATTTGGACAGAACTTCAAAGCCATCTTGTTAGAAACTTGAATAAGTCCTGAAAAAAATTCTTAACTCAGAAAGGAAGCCTTGACCATAACTAGTTAATGCATTGTGAAAATCATACAGATCTGTCTGCAGCAGTATTCTAAACTGGGAATTACAGTGAAATGGGCAACATGCTTTAAAAATTTGTGTAAAGTAGCATGGTCATAATCAAAAACCTTTAACTAGATTCTTTGACTGCAAAACCAGATATGCCATATCTGATTCTTCCTGCTGGGTTATCACTGTCATTAGTTCCAAAACAGAAAAGCCCACAGGAGGCAAATTTAACCTTATGTACTTTCTGTGGCATTTGATGCAGGCTGGGAGAAGAGACAGCTCTTTCCCCACATCCCTGGGCAGCTGTGAAGCTGCTTTACAGCAGTTTATTCTCAATGGTGAAAGGAGATTTTCTAGATCTTTTCTGTCTGTCACTATTAGAAACTCAAGACAAAGGCTGAATGCAGACTTGAGCTGCCTGAGACCCATTATTGATTGGCTTTCATCAGATTTTAGCTTAATCCGAGTCTTGGCCATGCTGAGAGCTCCAGGTGCAGACATGAAAGCCAGACCACATCCGTTCTTTGTGTGTATGATGGTTTTCCAGGAAAGGTCCCAAGGACTCCTGTTATACCTGCAGGAAGCCCACCCAGGCCTGATCTACCACCTCTCCATAACCTCAGGCAAGAGCTCAGGTAATGACAAGCTTGAGGGATAAACACTTGGGTGATGGAGGAATCTGGTGGATTTTACCCTCAAAGTACAAGATTAGTAACCCTGAATGCTGGAAATCAGCCTCATGGTAAAGTCCTTCAGGGGATTTTCTAGATGAGACAATCCACATCCTTGCTTTGGACCCTGCTTCATGCAAATTTGCAAGAGTAGGTTATCAGAATTTCTGGTCTAGGGAAGGTGCTGTGGAAAATGGATCCTCGCCTGTTTCCAAGCGTCTGCCTGTAGGGGACCAGCCACTGTCAGTGCTGCAGGGTAACTTGTGTTCCCTGCCTGGATGACCACACAGAACCAGCAGCACACTAAAAGCCCAAGGAGGAAAAAGCCCGAACAAGAACTGCTGGTACTAAAATGCCCCGGGTTCTGCAGCTGCCAGTGCCTCTTGTTAGAAGTTTGTCAAAGCAGAACTTTCTTCACCAAAAGGGGAAGTGTCCTTTTTTTTTTCCCAGCAGCTGCAGTGTACTGAACTAGACGTTTTTAGAGCCACATCGTCTGTGTGCCCATTGCCAACATCCAGCAGTTATGTTATGTACTCAAGTTATGTACTCAAGACTTTTCCTGGCAAAGAATCAAACCTCCCTGGAATAATCTGAAGGGGCCTCAGTTCGTATGTTCCCTGGTACTGCAGAAAGGCTGAGCCAGGGCACGGAGTGTGACACTGAGTCTGCAGATCTGGTAAATATTTAAGGTTAGGATTAATCACTATTTTAAAACACCTCTTTCTCATAAACATTCACTTATGTTATGACACCCGAAGTCCTTCGTGCAGTTAAATAACAATAATGATTCATTGTTGCCATTGCTGTGTGATTCTGTTTAAATACTTAAATCAGTTCTCAATATAGGAGGTTTGTTTATTAAAGTGGAAAAGGAACAGCATATCTATCCCAGTCTGACTGATTGAGTAAAGATTTGAGGTTCTTTCAGTTAAGAGGAAAACCTGGGCATTGTAGCATGTTCTTTGTTAAATCCTTTTCTTTTTTTTTTTTTTTTTTTTTAATTTTATTTTGAATGTGAACAGATTCCTGTTTTCCTGGTCATGAGAGGGAGGGATGTAGTAGCAGAAAGCATGAATAAAAAGGGGTGGGAGGGTTACGGTAGCTGATGTAAAAGTCAACTTCATCTTCTTTAGACTGTTTCTCACTTAAAGGATAAACACATGGCATAGCTGCTGGATTTTAGAAAACTGAACTGCATTTAATATGGTTTTAAGTCTAGGAAGCTCCACTGAGGAAGTGGGTAGCCCAGCTGGCAAGGGCTTTGGGCAACATGGGCATACATCACTGTATTAAGTAGAAAAAAACCAAGTAACTCTGGAAGCTGAACATGTTTTCTCCTGCTTACTGCTTTGTGCTCAGCCTCCTTACAGAGCAAATATTTAATTATTGCATTGTGCCCAGTTTACTAATGGTGTAAATATTTCAAGAAGGAAAACAGCATAAACATCACCAGAACATGTGGAGAAGGGATGCTCAGACATCCTGGAAAATGGGATGTGACCCCACAAAGGACTGAAAGAAGGTTTCCATCCAGCTTCCTATGGAAAGAGGATTAGGGAAGCTCAGGAGGTTTCTCATATTTGTAACCATTTAAACAGCAAAAGATTTCAGAAAAAAAAGTACCAAAAGCGATGTAATGCTGCATAAAAAGGGATTAAAAAAAGATACTAGATGGAAACACTACTGGAAGTACTGACTTACTGTAAACATTTGAAAAAACAGGCTACTAGCCTCAAGGCTTTGAGTAAAAATCAAGGCTTTAGTCTACTGACAGGAAACCAGAGTTGGAAAGAAACTCACAGTGCTTCCAAGCATTACTTTTTTTCCCTTAAAGTGAGAATGCTGCCAAGCAGCTCTTAGTGGAAAGAACAGAACATGTATTTTCATATTATAGAAAACTAGAGTTGAAGAGGACTCAGAATGGGAATCTGTGCCTCTTTGGAGAAAGGGTCAAGTAAATGTAACCATTGCTTATCAACACTTTTTTAACTGCTTTTAAAATCCTCCAGAAATAGAGTTTGAGGCTTTTCTAGGTTCATTTGAGATACATTATTTCAAGAAATTATTTTTGATTTTTTCTTCCTGTTAGTTCTTTCTTATCATAGGCTGAGGGCACTTGGAGAACAAGTTTGCCTTCTAATATGTAATACTCTTGATAACATTTCCAAGTACAGGAAGGCCAGCAGTTTTCAGGCTTTCCTTCTCTGTGTGTTTCTGTGATGTTTCTACTGCTTCTTTTCCCCTTTTAGTATTGAAAAGCACAACAAACTTTATTTTTTAAACATTTCCTCATAAGTCTTGCTGCCTACAGGGCTTGCCAGGATCATAGTCCTTCCCTCTCTGTTTTCTTTACATCTTTTTTAACTTGCAGTATACAAAGCTGGCACTGAAATCTGGAAGTCAGAGGTGCTGAAGGGTCTTCTGGATTTGTTATTTAAAGGGGATAAATGAAGGGCAAAGTTTACCTCCTATGTCTGACTTACAGGAGTCCTGCTAATATGGCCTGGGGCGATGTTTGCTTAGTTTCCCAAGTATCGTTCTCTTTCATACTCAGTTCCTAGAGCCTATTCTCTGTTACTGCTGCCTTAAAAGGTTCTCTTTTTTCACAATTAGCCCATAATTTCTCATTTCAAAGTTTTTCATAAATTCACTAATTTAGGCCATTTCTTCTGCTTTGTGAGATCAGTTTAAGTGTTGAATCTGCCTGCACATGTTGAGGCCAGTTTCTCATGTAAATTGGATTTTTATTTTAGTGATATAAATCACAGTCTGAAAGGAGCTATTTTATGTGCCATCTCTGTTGGGCAGCAATTATTGCACCCTGCTCTGAGTCATATCACTGAATCTTGTGGTTACTTGATAGTATTTTTTTTGTAGACCATCTATCCCAAAGCTTTATTACTAATGTAATGGATTACATCAGATGCTTCTCTGTCATCAGCTGTGAGTGTGGTGGATTGACCTTGGCTGACCAACAAGTGCCTATCAAGCTGCTCTTTCTCTCCTTCTCAGCAGGACAAGAGGAGAAAATGAGGTGAAAATCTTATGGGTTGGGATAAGAACAGGGAGATCACTCACCAGGTCACTACCAAGGGTAAAACAGAACTGACTTGGGGAAGATTCATTTAGCTTATTGTCAATTAGTAACAGTGAGAAACAAAAGAGGAACTAAAAACACTTTCCCTTCATCCTCCTTCTTCCCAGGCTCAGTTTCACTGCTGACTCCTCTACCTCATCCTCCTCCAGAAAGGCAGGGGGATGGAGAATAGGGATTGTGGTCAATTTATCTCATGTTCCTCCTTATGCTCTTCTCCAGCTCCAGCGTGAGGTCCCAGTTACGCAATCCTTCATGAACTGTTCCAGCATGGCTCCTTTCTACAGCCTGCAGCCCTTCAGGACCAGACTGCTCCAGCACGGGCTCCTCTCCACGGGCCACAGGTCCTGCTGGAAGCCTGCTCCAGCCTGGGCTCCTCGCAGGCTTCAGCTTCCTTCAGGACACATCCCCTGTTCCTGCGTGGGGTCCTCCACGGGCTGCAGGTGGATCTGTGCTCCATCATGGACCTCCACGGGCTGCAGGTGGATCTGTGTTCTGCCATGGATCTCCACGGGCTGCAGGTGGATCTGTGCTCCATCATGGACCTCCACGGGCTGCAGGTGGATCTGTGTTCCCCCATGGACCCCCATAGGCTGCAGGTGGATCTGTGCTCCATCATGGACCTCCATAGGCTGCAGGTGGATCTGTGCTCCATCATGGACCCCCATAGGCTGCAGGTGGATCTGTGCTCCATCATGGACCTCCATAGGCTGCAGGTGGATCTGTGCTCCATCATGGACCCCCATAGGCTGCAGGTGGATCTGTGCTCCATCATGGACCTCCATAGGCTGCAGGTGGATCTGTGCTCCATCATGGACCCCCATAGGCTGCAGGTGGATCTGTGCTCCATCATGGACCTCCATAGGCTGCAGGTGGATCTGTGCTCCATCATGGACCCCCATAGGCTGCAGGTGGATCTGTGCTCCATCATGGACCTCCATAGGCTGCAGGTGGATCTGTGCTCCATCATGGACCCCCATAGGCTGCAGGTGGATCTGTGCTCCATCATGGACCTCCATAGGCTGCAGGTGGATCTGTGCTCCATCATGGACCTCCACAGGCTGCAGGTGGATCTGTGTTCCCCCGTGGACCTCCACGGGCTGCAGGTGGATCTGTGTTCCCCCGTGGACCTCCACGGGCTGCAGGGGCACAGCTGCCTCACCAAGTTCGAGCTTCTGGCAAATCTCTGCCCCAGTGACTGGAGCACCTCCTCCCCGTCCTTCTTCATCAACCTGGATTTCTGCAGGACTGTTTTTTCACGTGTTCTCACTCCTCCTTCCTCTGGCTGCTGTTGCACAGAAGTTTGTTCCTCCTTTTTAAGTTCATTATCCCAGAGGTGCTACCACTGTTGCTGACGGGCTCGGCCTGGCCGGTGGTGGGTCTGTCTTGGAGCTGGCTGGCATTGGCTCTGTTGGACATGTGGGAAGATTCTGGCACCTTCTCACAGAAGCCTCTCCTGTAAATCCTGAGCTTCCAAAACCTGACCATGTGAACCCTGCACAGTGAGTTACCCCGTCAGAGAAGGAACTAAATTCCATTAACATGCTTTACCCTTGACATAACTGTGCTGGCCATTTCTGAGCGCTGTATTTTCTTCCAAGTGCTCACAGGCCATTTCATAATTTGTTCCAATACCTTTCCACATTCAGCTGAATTCCTTGGATTTGTTCCTCTTCTTTACTTCCACCTCCTTAAATGCAGATAGGACGCTTACCCTCACTCATCTTCACTGCAGTCAGCCTTTAAAGTTTCCCTCTTTTAGGGATTTTTATAGCAAAAGCAAGTTAAAAAGAACACACTCGGTGACACACTTGCTGGCTCCCGTTGGACATCTCTGTGCTCCTCATTCCTCCTAAGGTTTTTGTTTGGCTGGAGTTTATGAGTTGTCTCTTTCTCCAATCTAGACAATGCCCGTTCCACATTGGAATTCTGGAAAAGGAGCCAGAGTTTTTGGCACACTCTTGATTGATTTTTGATAACACAGCTCCTGCTGTAACAATCTGCCATTTGTCATAACCATGCAGTGAGCAACAAAAGGTCTCTGTTAAATGTTTAATGCTAGGCACGATCCCAGCAATCAGGGCTGGTAGACTTAGGAGACTGCACAATGTATGAGGTAGGAAGAAGCCAGAGGGAAAAAACTCAAGAGACAAAATGTGGAGTTGTTGTCTGGGTTCTGTATAAACATATCTGGATGTTTTATTATCTTTAAAAGTGGAGAATTTTCCCTTAGTAATAGAAATCAGAAATCTAATGAGTGTGAATATTCCACTTAGTAAAGTAAAAATTGCAAATCATAAATATCTTTTATTTTACTCTCCATAAATATGCTTGATTCAAAGAAATCAGCCATACCCTAGAATAGTTCCATGTAAAAAGTATAAATTATAACAAACCTATTGGTTAAAATTTAATTTTTGTTATTGGGCAGCAACATTGGCAACAACAGTGACATTTTTTCCTACAGCACTTCTGCTTTGCAGAGCAGAATAAAATTCCACTGCAGGCCAGAGTCATCTGCTATCCTTCTTCATTTGTGCTGGCCTTAGAAAAGTTTCATAAAGACCATATAATGAACCTTAATTTATAGACATGTTTTTTGTTTGGTTGGGGTATTTATTTGGGAGGGATGGGGATACTTGGAACATATTGCTGTCTCAATCTGGAAAATAATCATCATTAACTCTCCAAAAATATCATAAAAATATGGAAAAGTGTTCTGGGTGCTTTGAGTTGACCTGAAAGAGCCCTTTAAGGCTGCAGTATGCCTGATAAGTGTGGTACAGATAACTTGCAAGTAACAGAAAATAAAATCCTTGCATCAAAGCTAAGGTGAAGAGAAAAGTCTTTGAATTTAAATTCTTACAACCCAAGTGCCAGTGAAGTGTGGAAGCTCTTAGCATAAAAACTAATTTCAGAGGAATTAGAACTGTAAATAATGCCCAGTAAATAGCAGCAGTTTATGTTTGTATCACTAAATTGTGCAACTGAGGAAGGGTTCAGCAACCTATGATGGCATCTTATACTGTCCAAGAAAAAGCAAAATTCCCTTTAGAATGCTATTATTGCTCAACCAAACCTTATTTAAATTAATTCTCTTTCCAAAAGAATAAGATTTGGTGACCTTTTCAGGACATCATATTAAAGTGTGCTTTGTTTATTGAGTTTTTTTGAAACAGCTTGGACCAAAATGCAGTTTTTCTCTAATAAAATGTGGCTGGACCAGTTCCATTACCCTCCCACTCTCTGAAGCCCACAGGACTAAATGGGTGTAACAAAAAGAAGTATTTGGCCATTGACCTGCAAGTCCAGTGACTCATAGTGGGTCACATAAAACTGTTTCCCAGTTAGAGGCTGTAACGGAGGGCTGCTGCTAACGCTGAGCTACCACACAGACTGTGAGAGGCTTCAGGGGAAGGGACCTTTCCTGTGGCTTCACAGAATCACATCTAATGGTGAAGCAGGAAGGAATTTCCAGAGGTCACCTGGTCCAACCCCCTGCTCAAGCAGGAGCACCTAGAGCTGGTTGCCCAGGATCGTGTTTAGTTGGCTTTTTGTTACCTCTAAGGAGAGAGACTCCACCACTGCCCTGGGCAACCTGTGGTGGTGCTCAGTCACCTGCATGGTAAGGAAGTGTTCCTGATGTCCAGTTGAATTCTCCTGTCTTTCAGTTTGTGCCAATTGCCTCTGTTCCTGTCAGAGCTGAGGGGGGGAGAAGTGAGAAGAAGAAGGCTTGGAGACCAGAAAGGCCATGTTGTATTGCCAGCTGACTTCTCTTCCAAACCCAGTATTCAGTCTTCATACTTCTGGATTTTTCCCTATGACAGAGTCCTTGCTTATGGGGCTGGAAAGCCCATGGGAGTTTTAATTAGAGGGTCTCAAGACCCATTAAGCTGGCTCGGTATGGAGCTGACTGGTTTTTCAGATTCCTATGTTTGCTGGTGCTCTCCACAATGCAGAGACATAGAAAAATCTCCACCTGGGCAATTCCACCTGGGTCTCATCCCTGAGTTTGCTCTTCCCACAAGAACCTGACTATATGCTCCAGCAGATGAGCTATTCTGCTATGGGCAGGGAGGAAGGGGAGGGATGTCTGAGGTGAAATCTATCCCTGTGTTTGTCTGCTTGCATTTTTGTGCTGTTCTCATCTCTCTGTTTCTTTTTAGATCCTCTCACCTAGGGTGTGGGGAAGCACAGTTGTTCTCCATTCGGAAAGGCAGAGAATACTGTATGGCCCCATTAATTTTATTTCAGGATTTGAGGGTTCCATTATATATGAGGCTTGCCTAATCCAACAGATGAGCCAGCCATATTGGCCAAGCATGTTACTGGGGGGCTTTCTTGTTTTGTTCAACCAGGGAGCTAAATGCTTTCTCTGCCTGGAAAAATTATCAAGAAATATTGTTTCAGAGAAAATGTTTTGGAAGCATCATCCCAAGTGGGGATTAGACTTGTTTTAACTAGGGTAATCTGGAATTGGAAAGCTGCACAGGCATCCGAGAGTGCCTGGTGACATGTGGAAGCGTAAAGGTGAGACTGACTCATAAAAGTGCTCTCGGGGCTGTTTTACAACAGCAATTCACTGTGTATCTGATCCAAAACAAAGCAGGATTTGCTTGCCCGCAGGGATCACTGTGTATATACAGAGGAAACAAAGGGCTTACATCTTTCAACACAAAATATTTCAGTATAAATAGCTCACAGGAACGCAGCTAATCTCTAAGGCCTTCTGTCAACCAGCTGCAGAAGAGGGAGGAAAGGAAAATCTTTTAGGGAAGGGCATCTTCAACATGCAGGGTGGCTTTTTTTGTAGCCAAAAAGGCCCGTGCTTGGTACTTGGTTTCTGCATCTAAAAACTCTGAGGGCTGATTACTTTAAGCAGGGGAGCCTCCTTCAAAAACCAGGGACTGTGTCTTCTCTGTCCCTGAGAGAGAGGACTGTAGGATGAGTTCTGAACAGTTTGGTCTCCCTCCTGGGCTCAGGGATTATATATGCCCTGCCAAATAAAAATCATCCAGAGAAGAAACTGAGGCAACTCAGACTCTGACTGCCCACAATGCAAAACCATTTCTTCTCCCCCAGGATCTGCCCAACCAGCTCTGCACAAGACAAAAGCTTGGCATGGTGCAGGTGACACCTCCCCCAGAAAGCCTTTCCCACTGGCACTGAGGGTGAGACCAAACCAAATGCCTTACATTGCCTTTATCATCATCCCTGCTGTCTGAATCCCCAGGCTCTTGTGCTTTCCCCTAGGAATGCACCCTCAGGTTCGTATTATAAAATCACCACCCTGGTGTGGCAGGAGATAAAGATCAGTTCATGGAGGGAATACATTTTTAGTGCCCCACAACTGATTGCGTGATGCATGGGCTGCTTTTCAGTGAAACTGTGGTGTTGGTGGGGCACAAAGAAAAATTCTGTCCATCTGCTGTCAGCCACAAAAAGCTGTCTAGGAGGGATGCAAGGAAGAAGACTGTCTAAAAGTCAAACTAAGTCACCCAGGTAGTGTGGGCTTTGTGTGTACACACCTTCGAGGTGCACAGCCTTGTAAGAACAGCCTAACATTTCCATTCAAACATAAATCCAGAATTCTGGAAAACATGTAAGCACAAATTTGGGGGCTAACTTAATAACCTCATTCTTATTTGCGGGGTTAACAAGTTCTACAGATCTGGGGTTAGCTCCTCAGGTTACTCAAACCAGGTGACTGTAAAACCTCAGAGGATTGAACTTCTGATTTTCAAATGTTTGTGAAAAAATATTAATGGAAATCAGAAACAGATTTCCACAGACATGGGGAAGAAGAAGGAACAGACTAGTTTTGAGGGGGTTGCCTATTTGCTAGACACATGTGCAGACCACATGTTTTTCTCAGCTTTGCTTCAAGACCATTTAATTGACAACATGTTAGCCTGGGAAAGTAGAACAGCTTGCAGAGGGTTTAGAAACACCCTTTCCCATGGATACCTTGGCTGGTGGTGCTGCTATTGAGCAGGTAAGCAGTGCCATGGCACTGTGGCCCAGAGATCTCAGCAATTGTTGGTGTAGAGTCAAGGTTGGGAATACCCCTGGCAATCAAGTGGATTGGTCTCAGTGCTTTCTTTCTACCAGTCACTGTTCCGTGCAATTCAAGGGAGCCAAGCCCCTTCCTCAGGTGGGCAGCAAGTGGAAGGAGGTGTTCATGCCACAACAACAGCGTGACTGATGGGTGATGGTTGCAAGCAAGACGAATTGTTCAGGAGAGTTATGAAATTGTGAAAGATGGTTTCTGCCAGCTTAGCTTGTCTCTTTCTGATATGCACACACCCTGAGGTGGTGGGCGGGGATGCCCACATTTAAGAAAGGCCAGGAATAACTCGTTGGTCTGTTTAATATTTCAGCTTCACAGGTACAAGAACTGTTCTATATACAGCAGAAATAGTGTGGAAAGTAACTGACTAATCACTCACTGAGATATGCTCTACTTGAATCCCAGTGTTTTCCCCATCAAAAACATGATGCTCCATGGTGGGACCTCATGTTTAACTCTAGTGTTTAACACAAGGCAGCAAAAGCACATTTCATCATGCAGTGAGGGGTGACTCTGGAACTGAACAAACCACTCAGGGGACCTGTGGCCAGGCATTGGCCAGACCTCAGGAATGCCATGGCCCAGGCTTTATACACACAGCCCCCACAGTGAAATCCAGAGATAAGATTCTATAAACAGTGCATAAATATGATCTAAACACGCAGAAGAAGCCCTGCCTACCTGATGGGAACATGAAGTGCATGGGTTTGCTGCATTGCTGTCCTGCCTTGGATTTATGTGCTTGAAGCAGAAGAGAGATGGAGTTATCACTGTGTGCTGAGGATGAAGGCCCTTCTCCTGAAAGCAGATGACAGCTGATGACTCCTCTGTAAGGCCTGACCCACACTCCAGAGGAGTACAGGAACAGTGTACCATTCCAAAATGCCTGTCACTTATTGTAGGGTACTTTACAGACAGGCAGAGGATGTGCTATACACAAGGTATTCCACATAAAAGATGTCTGTCAGTATTCATGCTGTAGCAGTTTTGCTGGGGCGAGCAAGAGTTGTGCAGAAGAGCTATGAAACAGTCTGAGAGAGATTCTGCCTGCATGTCCTGTCTTCCCACTGTGGCCCAAATGGAACTTGGAGTGTCCTTCTGCCCACCTGATCTCTAGATCACAGGAATCAGCCTCCCCTTGCTGTGCCAATCATCAAGGCTCACCATTTACAGCTCGGTGCACAAGGCTCTACAGAGCTACAGTGGTTGAGCAAAGTGAGAGAATAAAGGGTTTCTAGGCTTTGGCTGGAGGTTTTACATAATTTCGAGATCTTCTTGCTGGACTCTGCTGTCTCCACCTTCCTTCCCCTGCTATCCTGACTGCCAATCACCCTACAGGCAGAGCAGTATATGGCAGCACTCTTCAGTCAGCTGCTCGTGGAAATCAGCTCAGACCAACAAGCTGAAGGATGAAAGTAATTCAGCTGATTTTCCATGAGAAAAAGAAACAGCAGTCCCACAAGTGCATCATCCAGTAGACTGGCAGCAGCAAACATCTAGAAGGAATAACCACTGATACAAGTGCATCCCAGAAGTGTGTCTAATGATGGACATTTCGGCTTGGGTCTCTATCAACCTGTCCTCTGCCTAAATGGGAGTGTTTCCAGGAGAAACAAAACCTGGAAGAGATCCTTTCCTGCCTATGCATCCATTACTCAAACACACTTCAGGAAGAGATCTATTTCAGTTGAGATCTGTTCTACAGATCATCTGTCCAGGGCAAGACCCTTTTTTCAGAGAGCTTTGCTCTGCATGTTAATTTGAATCATCTCCTAACTGCTCTTATGCCATTACACTCACTTAGGAAACTGATCCCTAAACATTCCAGCTCCTGGTCAGTTGACAGGGCATTTCTTTCAGTTCCCATTTAAACACGCACATATGTTCTTCTCCTTGGAGTCTGCACAAAGCCCTGCATTGTGGGCTGCACTGGGTACTAAAACTAGCACAGTTGGCTTAAACTTGCCTTTTTCAAAGATTTGCCCTGCCTCTTTTGAGCAAAACAAAGCCTTTTGTATTTTTGAGGCCAATATGGTTTGAGAAGGCGAACCACAAGGCATTAAGAGCACCCAGCTCCTCTCCCATTGCAATTTGGAGTCCATTTCCCAGCCCAACGTGAACACAAGGGACAATCATATGAAACTGTCCTGCATTATTTGCTTTTAGAGCATTCCAGAAGAGAGCAGAGGTGAATGTTCATGCCAGTTCTTCTGCCAGGCTCCAGAGCTGGTAGAAGAGTAGATTTCTCTTCCCATGATAAAGGATTCCTGTAACATCAGCATTGTGTGTTGGTTTACCCTCTGGACTTCCAACATCTCCGTGATTTTCAAAATTACTTTTGGCA
The DNA here is from genome assembly GCA_013397175.1 of Platysteira castanea. Lineage (NCBI taxonomy): Eukaryota > Metazoa > Chordata > Aves > Passeriformes > Platysteira > Platysteira castanea. The sequence continues at coordinate 415,352 of VYXC01008892.1, forward strand.
ATGAACAAGGTGAATACACTGGAATTAGAAAAATACCTTTTGAATTCAAGATGTGATTGATGGCATTTCTCTGGAAATGAAACAACAAAGCTTGCTAAGGGAGGGGGCAGGACAGGAGGTGATAAATGCACTAAAAATAAGGTATAGGGAAGAGAAGATCAGGGAGGTGGAGTTGCCTCAAGATTGTGGCAAACACAGACACAAACAGATGCCTGTAGTAGTAATGTTTTGCTTTTTAAATCAGCCTGACAACCGAACTAGTTCAGTGACTGATCCTTGTGAAAGGCAAGCACAGAGGCTGTAAAGAACCAGTCCCCTATCAGCACTACAAGGTATCAACAACAACACTCACCCCGTCCTGGGGAAACCCACGGGCAGCACTGGCAGTCCATGGAGGTCGGGCAGGAATAAGCAGGGAAAGCTCTTATCACAATATTGAGTAAGAAAGCACGTGAAGTTCCAGTTGTGGCCATTTAGTTGCCTGGCACCTTGTCTTGAAGCCAGTCCTTCCAATCTGCCCTGGATCCCAGCCAAACCAAAAGGTGGTTCCCTTTGCTTCAGGGACTTTCAGCACAGAAAACCTCTAGCACGGAGCCTCCTGCTCCTCTGTGGCATGGGAGGACATGCTCCACTCATCATGGTGGTCCATATAGGAGGTACATGAAAGACAACAGCACAGTTACAGGTAGTTACTCATCACCAAGGGTGCAAGCAAAGATACAGTGTGTGGCATGAACTTGTCAAGGGATGAGAAATGTTTCCCTTATTTATGTCCTGAAAAGATGTCAATTTACAAAATGTTGTGGATATTCTGTCCCTATTCTCTGTGTGAGTATGCATGTAACTGTGATGTTGCACGATGAAGCGTGCAGCTTGGGGGGCTAACCCATCACTTCCCTAGGGACAAGTTATATGGAGGTTAAAGTAATGCAGACATTAAGGGTTTAACTTTTGCGGGACATATGAGGCTGGGCTCTGTGCCAGTTCATCTAAAAAAAAATAAAATATTAATGACTTTGTTGCAGAAAGGCAGCAGCAAGTGCTCCAGACACGGAGGAGGTGCCAGGGCAGCAGCAGGACTCCTTGGTGCTGGCTCACTGCCCACTGCTTTGCAGAGCTGCCTCAGCACTGTGGCTGTCACAGCTGCCCACGGCTCCCCTGGCTGCCCTGGGCAGCTCCTCCAGGGCGCAGTCCCTCTCACATGGGGCTGTGGTGTGCTGGGAGCCAACACCAGGCATTTGGGAAAAGGTGGCAAGCAGGAGCTGGAGCAGACCCTGAAGGGAGGCCAAGTTGCAGCGATGATCTGACCTAAAGCTTTCCCCTTCACGTGGGCAGCGGCCAGGTTTGGTACTGAACTCCTGGAAGTGTCCTGAAGGCAGTGGTGCTTCAGCCTCCAGTGACTGCTAAGGAATTGCTGATAAATCTGGGACAAGTACCTTTGTCTGCAGAAGGTGGCATTAGAAGGTACAGGTTGTTAATGAGGCTTTGTTTGCTGACGAAGCTGAATCACCAACTGTCGTCACTGCAGAGTGTTGTACCAGGTCATATGGTTGAATACAAATTATAGTTGTTTGTTTGCTTGATTGTTTTTTAATCCTTTCTATATTTAGCCTATAAACAGATATATTGTGATTGAAAGCCTGATCTCCCCCATTTATCTATTAAAGTCATATTCCATAACTTGGAGAAAAAAAACTCACTGCAATGCAATGACTAAAATACTCCTTTCAAAACTTTGCCATGTCTGCACATTTCTCAGCTGGGAAAATATATTATTCACCCATGGTTTGGTTAGATAACCTAGGGCACAGGATTGCAAAGGAACTAGTCCATTCTGAACAAGTACATATCATAACTGGAAACACCTTAACCTAATAAAACAGACTTATGAAACAAGCCTTATAATTTACCCTAATTAGGCAGCGACAAGCCCTCTGGCCTTTGGTTAGACTGTTCTTTGCATCTGAGCTTTCTTTTGGTTCATGCTGGGTGCAGTGTAGACATTCATTTTCAGTGAATCAGTGAGAGAACCATAAGTCATCCAGGATGACTGACTCACAGTCCCATGATTTTTAGCTGGAGACGTAGTCAATGGTTTTAAATACGTCTAGTAGCACCATTTCACTGGCATCAATGTTTTAGAAAAAAGCAGATCAATTCATCAGAGATGCTCCACACATTATTCAGTGCAAGACAGAGTCGAGTCTCATTCACCACACAGTCAGACCAGCTTGTTACCTGAATCCCTTTGATTGACAAGTCAGCTATAAAAATCTTCAAATCAAATTAAACAATTTCTTTCTAGGCTTTTTGCTTGACATAGCTTTAAAGCACAAGGTACAATTCCTCCTAAACAATCCTGGGGGAAAGTAAACATGCTGTGAATGATTAGCTAACTTGACCTCCACTTTCTAGTGGAACAATGTCTTTTATATGAATAGTTGGAAAACACCAATGAAAACTTATGTGTGACTGCAATTAGCATTGCTGATTACTGTCGCTGTTTTGCCACCCACATTCTTCAAGAGGCTTCTAGAAAAATGATCTCTTTTCAGAGCTCAGTTAGCGATGCTATCACATGAGGTGCACAGGTCACAGCTTTCACAGTGGCACAGCACACTGAACTTCCATGCTCTGCAGTATTTTGTGCACAGGCCTGTTTTTTTCCACTTGGACAGCAACATGCCAGATTTAGTTACTCAATTTACTCCAGCGAGAGGACCTTCACCCTCTTTGCCACTGCTGGTTGACAGCATGAGATGCTGTCTGCAGTTGCCAAGAATGAAACCTGAGTGAAAAAGCTCAGCTAGGCAAAGAAGGCCTGGTAAAGAAGGAAAACAGCAGAGGTTTGGTGGGAACCTGAAAGCAGTGCTGACATGACATGGTACTGGTCAGTGTCCTACAAGAAGAAGCTTCCCAGAAGGGCCTTAAACCAGTGTCTTGTATCAGAACCAGAACCAGGGCCAGGTATTAGGACCAGGGCAGTGATAGACCCCCTATACTTGACACCAGTGAGGTCACACCTCAAATCCTGTGCTCAGTTTTGGGCCCCTCACTACAAGAAAGACACTGAGGCATCGGAGCATGTCCAGGGAAGAGCAACAGGGCTGGGGAAGGCTCTGGAGAGTAAGTCTTATGAGGAGCACTGCAGGGAGCTGGGGGTGTTCATTCTGGAGAAAAGGAGGCTCAGGGGGGACCTTATCACTTGCTACAACTCCATAAAAGGAGGTTATGCTGAGGTGGAAGTCGACTTCTTCTCCCAAGTAGCAAGCAGTAGGACAAGAGGAAATGGCCTCAATTTGCACCAGAGGAGGTAAAGATTGAGTATTAGGAACAATTTCTTCACTTAAGGGGTTGTCAAGCCTTGAAACAGGCTGCCCAGAGAAGGGATTGACTCACTGTCTGTCTCGGAGTGATTTGTGATGATAGTCTATTCCTATTCTAGAAGGTATTTAAAAGATGTGTAGATGTGGCACTTGGGGGCATGGTGTAAAGATGATCATAGTGGTGCTGTTAATGGTTGGACTCAATGATTGCTCAGGTTTTCCCCAACCTTAATGATTCTATGATTCAATGATTGTGTGACTCAGGTGTCAGGAGGTAAAGGGTGGGACAGGGAGAAAAAGAAGGTAAGCATGAGCTAAACAAGACTGGAAACGCAGGACAGATTTTGGCAAGGTCAATGAACTTAACTGGAGCAAGAGCTCTGAGCACATGGATGGGAGGATGGTAGAAAGAAGGAATCCTTTGGACTTTGTCCATTGGCATTATATGAGGTTGTGTATCATTTCTCTGTATACTTGGGAGTATGCCACCACAGATACTTCACATTTTTAGGAATCTGGGTAGCTGACACTGGTGGGCAACACAGGGACATGTTTTCTGTCCTGGCAGTAAGAGGGTTGATATTTGGACTTTGGAAAGACTGAGGGAAAGAGGACTCACGGACAGTGATTTCAGTACAGATCTGGATGTGGCACACAAATAACACTTAGACCGAATAAATGCTCAAAATATTTACACTAGTAGTGTAAATAGTAGTAGTGACACTGCTAGGAAGGCAAAGGGACAAAGTAATATGATCTGGTGGGCACGTGCAGTTTGTTCAGTGTTTGTGTGTGGAAGACAGACATAAATAAATTAGACTTGAATGCAGGAGTTTGTAAGATATGAACTTTTTGTGCCCACAGAGAGCTACTTCAGGGTAAGCGCGGGCACGAGGAACCTCAATCCACATGGAGGCCTCACAAGCACTTGGCTGTCACACTGTCCACAGGACTGTGAGCAGAGGCTGTGCCTCAGCAAGGGAACAGCATCGAGGCTGCCTGAAGCCATGCTAAGCCTCCTTAAATCGTAGAATCGTTTAGACTGGAAAAGACCTGCAAGATCATTGAGCCCAACCATTAACCCAGCATTGCCAAGTCCATTGCTAAAGCACGTCCAGAGGTGTCACATCTACGTGTCTTTTAAACATCTCCAGGGACGGTGACTCTACTGCTTCCCTGGTCAGCCTGTTCCAATGCTTGGCAACCCATTCAGTGAAGAATTTTTTTGTAATATCCTGTCTAAATCTTCCCTGTTACAACTTGAGGCCATTTCCTCTTGTCCAATCACTCGTTATCTGGGAGAAGAAACTGACTCTCATCTGGCTACAGCTTCCTTTCAGGGAGTTGTAGAGAGTGAGAAGGTACCCCCAAGCCTCCTTTTCTCCAGGGTAAATAACCCCATGAGTTGGATGGGTTTAAGGACCCCAGTGAAATTGGCTCTAACCCTAATCCTGTCTAACTGCTTCTGGGGAAGTGCTTCTGCATTTACACACTGGATGTGTGCAGAGAATCCCTGTTGAAGGCACCTGGCACACCCTGAGAAGCAGCCAAACTCAGATGGACACAAACAGCTGATAACTCTGAGGATCTGACCTGGGAAAGTCCAAACACACAACACTAAAGTCAAATACCAAGAGGCAGTTTTAACCAGCAGAAAAGATTTGCTTAATGATGTACTCCAGCTGCTGGGTTTTTGTCAGTGATGTGAAGATCTCTGTATATCAAAAATAATCAAGGGATTTCCTCCCCCTCTTTCTTTCTTATGAGTGAAAAGAGAGTCTGAAATTTTCCCTGCGAAAGATAAGGTTGAAAAGAGAGGTGATGGTTTACCACAGCAGAGCCAAGGCAAAAGAAGAGGTCATCAGGGAGATAAATGTTTGAGTAAAAATATTTATCATGCTAAAAACACTACATTTACTGAGAGAAAAACAATTATGCAATTCCCATTTTATGTGGTTGCCAACAAGATCTGTAGCAAAAATAGTAAATCAATTGTTCACCTTTAATCACTCATGAAGGCCAGGCACAGCTGCTCTTTGCCATGTACAGGCTTTCTCAATGCCAAAAAGAAGGAATATTAAATCACATCCTTCATGGCCAAAAAGATGCCAACAAGACCTCTTTTATTGTAATGTGTTTGTTGCTCAGCTGTTTCCAAACGCATGAAAAAGAATTATTAATTAAAGAGAGGTACTGTTGCTTGGTAGAGCTGATGATCTGGAGACAGCTGATCCAAAGTCTTTCCCCAGACCTGCTGTTGCCTTTTTCAGTCTTTTCTTGGCAAGCAATTCAGTCCTTATGAGTTTCAGTTTGTCTATCTGTAAACAGAGATAACATCTGCACACTAATATATTAAACAAACTTAGCTTTTCCTTCTATTCACAAGCTGTCCATGAGCAGCCTGATTCTGTATGTGAATCACCTCTGGTCAATAAATTTCTTTACATGTACTGCTTACAAGCACAGTGTTTCTTATCTAAAACTAAAACACTGATAGTGACAACTATTTTGGCTCACTAGTCCTATTTTTTCTGTGGTTCAAGAATATAATACTAATCCCTCTTGGGCACACTGGGGACAGGGCGGAGAAGGGAAGACACTTATAATTTAAGAGGAGGATATGCCTAACATGAAACAAACCAAATCCTTTCATTGACATCTTATTTAAAAATATGTCACTGGCATGTCTGCAATGGATTAGATTTGCTGAATGAGAAACAAGTTAGTTTCTGACTCCAGGGCCACAAGCAGAGCAGTTCACCACCACTTTGCTCTGTTCACAGTTCAGTTCTAACAGGCAGAGAGAAAATCATAAATGCTCTGTACTCATTTTGAAGAGTAATGATTAAAATCCCAACAGAGATGCAAATCCTACGTTCTTCTGGAGGAATGAATAAGGGCAAATAGATGCCATTCTTTCATCCACACCAGCTGGAGACTTTCCAAATCTGGTGCTTAACAGAGTGGTAAGCAGAACATCAATTAAATAGGACATGGGCACAGTTTGTACACTGTGACCTGGAGAGGTCAAGCTCCCAGCCCTGTGCTGAAGCTGAACTGCTGTGGTGCATCTTGCAGGCGGTTTCCCATTGTCACCTCACTAAGCAAAAAAAGGGAGGCTCTGCCTATCTCTATGTTTGCATTTTGTAGTGCTAGTCAAATTTAAGGGCAGTTCATGCTATGGCTTTGGAAGTTGTGAGAGTTAAGAACAGTCAACAGCAGAGTGTATTTATTTTGTACTTCTGGGTTAACAGCATTCCTTCTGTAGAGAAGGGAAATTTTCACCATGGCATATTGCAATCTCTCACATTGTCACAGATTTGATTTTTAATGAAAATGTCTTTAAAGAAACTGGTAGTTAGACCAAAGTTTTAGCAGTCACAACACTGTACCTGTTTGGTTTTACTGCACTTCCTACAAAATGCATCTGCAGACTGATACAGATGGTGCTCAGGGTGTAGGGTTTTGATTGGAAGTGTCTTTTTGTAAACCACCAGAATAACCAGGGTTCTGGTTATTTATTACAGACATGCAGAACATTCATTTCATCTCACTTTAAACTGAATGGCTTAAACATACCCATAATCACAATAAACTTGCAAGACCAGAAAATATTGTAACCTCCATTATATACTTAAAGAAACTGACACAAGAACAGTTTATCAGCAATATTCCAAAGTAGCACTTAGCCTCACAAAAGAGAACTTACACAGAAATTGGGTGTTAAACCCAAGGAGATATAGACTAGATAACTTTGATACTTAGGAACCCAGAATTTCCATGACATTACCTTCAAACCTGTGCACTGCAGCTCTGGGGGTGTGTGCAGCAGGCAGTGGGCACCCGAGTCATCGCAGCTCACTGCTCCTACACCAGCACTGCTGAGCCCCTGCTGTGACAGCCAAGAGCCCTCAGCACCACGCTGGACATGTACAAGTCCACATTTTGCCCAAAGACCCGGTGTCAGAGTGTGCAGAAGGACCCATGAGCATCCCTGCTCCTCTAGCCCAAGGGAACTCTGCTGTCCTGGGCAAGGAGGGCAGGATCATGGGAGGAGGCATTAAAGCTGGGACCAAGGGAAACAAAGAATGGGAGTAAAACAATCTCTGCCCTCCCCTTGAGGATGTACTGCCTAAAATGAGAGATTCAGGGAGCAACAGAGAGTGTTAGGGAGAGCAATATAACTGAATCCAGTAAGGAAGTTTCCTATCGCTGAGCAGACAAACTAGTTTTCCATTTGCTTCTTGGATTGTTTATGCATTTTTCTTTAAAAAAGTCATTGGGGGAAAAAAGTGATAGCAGGCATGCAAGAGCCATAAAAATTATTTACAGGGAAAACCTGGAGTAAAAGTCACAGCAGGATGGGAGGGAAAGGAGAAATCTCAGTAGAATTTTGTCATTAAAAGCACCAAACCACACAGTTTATATTCAACCACAAAATATATTGTGGCAAGGTTGTGTCCCAGGGAAAATCGTGCCTCTGAAGGCCTTTTGTACACCCACAGTAGGACTTAACCCCACCCCGAATAGGAAGCCTTCCAGCTTTCCTTACATGGCTGGTGGCAGTATCCCAAGTCAGTTGGAGGCCTTTAAGTTCAAAACAAAACAGAACAATCCCTTCCTAGGGAGTTTCTTCCCATCAAGCATTTTTGTGAAGAATCCAACCTCTCCTGAGAGATCTGGCAGTTAAAATCCAGAAAGCAAATATATAAGTGTTTCCTCTGCTCTTCTCAAGCTCCTTGGCTGCTCTGGCAAGGAGGCTGCTTTTATTGTGACTTCTTGTGGATGGCAAAACAAATCTCCTGGCCATCAGGCTATAATTCTCAGGCCTCTTTAGGCCAGCTAAAGGAAGCTTTGACAAATTTTCAAGCTGTCACATGAGGCCAGAGTTTCCTCTTGACCATGGATGGCCAGCCTGGGACTTCTTCCTCTTTGATTTCTTGCTTGTCACTTGCTGTTGAGCCCCTCATCTTACAGAGCCATCCTGCAGAGCCATGAGCGCCTCAAGGGGTTTGCACACAAGACCTTATGGCCCTAAGTGCCCTCCTGGGGAGAGAATTTCAGTGAAGCACAGGGCAGAGGTTCAATGATGGCCACCTCAACAACCTCGCTGATGCAGGGGATGGAAGTTGGCTGTCTCTAGAAGATGGCCTGGTTAAACCATGTGCACAGGAAGGGATGGTTTCTTTTGTGTTTCAAGCAGGTAGATCTGACCTCCCTTCATTCCCTAAAGTTAATTTGTTTCCCAGGGCCACAGGGGAAGGAAACCAGCCCTGCCAAGGGCAGCCAGCCTGCCCCAGCACCCACTCTGGGGCAGGGACAGAGGAGAGCTGGTTCTTGCTTTGGCTCCTCTGTCAAGCTGGGAGGCAACTACTGTGCTGACCAAGGGGAAACCTTAGAGCTCTGAAACTGCTGGGATCAACATAAAACTGAAATACTCAGTGGTTCTAAAATTGCTACACATCACAAACATAGCCTTCTTTTATGACTGGTTTTGTTGTGATTTCTGTTACTTCATATTTTTGACTCTCTTTAACTGCTTTAACCACTTGCTGTCCATAATGACAGCAGCAGGCATGGGTGAAATTCCAGCTCCCAGTTCATTCTGATCCTAGCAGAACAATATCCCTCATGTGACTGGTATATCTTAGAGGATTTCACAAGGATTTTAAGAATGTTTGTCCCTTGTACCTGTCTCACAACGGGAGTTGCATAGCATCAATCCAAACCCTCCATGGACACACAAAAAGCTGCAGAGACCTGTATGACAGACCTTTTTCACCTGCCAGCCCACCCGCTTCTGCTGGGAGTGCTGAGTTTTCTCAACTCATCCACCATCCCAGTGGCTTCCAGTATTTTGGAATACCACTTATCCTTTAACCAGCATTGTCCTCTAGGAGCATTTATTAAGTGGGCAAGAAAAATAATCTGAATAAACCCCATTGGTCTGACTGCTTATAAGGTCAAAGGTGTGAAAATGATTTATGTTAAAATTATAGTTAAGAGAAATTGAAAACTTACGAAGACATCATTTTTCAAAATATTCATATTTGTTCCTTTCAGTTGTAAGTATATACATGTCTAATCTGGGTGTGCATGTGTGTATATTATACAGGCATGTAATTTAGTACACATAAATATATCCATGTTTGCTTCGCCCTGTGCAGAGTGCAACAACAAAATCTATTTCTTGAATGAGAAGCAATGCTGTCACTCTGCATTGGCAGAATCTGAGCTGGTTATTGCAATGAATTTTCAGTGGACATAATTTCTGCCACTCAAGGTCTTTAAAGTGCTGAGACTGAAGCAAAGTCTCCACTTGAACATTTTAGTTTCATGGCCCATTATTCAAGGGTCTACTGTTCCCCATTTAGATCTTAACATTGGATTTTCTGTACACAGTTCTGCATCTACAGACATTTTGCAATCAAGTCTATGTACCAAGCTGAAGCTCTTACAAAAGCAGTGGCCCTTAGACAAACCACAAGCTTGTCTACAGTGGAATATTTCATCTATCTGCCATGCTTTGAGATTGGTATTAGAAAATCCTCTCATTGTGATTAGAACATGGAAGAAATGGGGAGCTATGGAGAAACTTTTAAGTTATTTGAAGAAAAGTACTCTGGAGAGTCTCTTAAGAGCTTTTTGTTTGGCTTACAGATATGTGTTGTCTATTTTAGAAGTTTTTTTTCTTTCTCCCACAGAGATGTTTATTTAACATGGTTGATGCTTTCTTTTTTTTGACATTATAATTATATTAGCATTGCAGACTGAAGATTTAATTCAAACCACTTCTTTATTTTTTATTCAGGCAGTGCTATAACCAAAGATCATTCCTTGGCTTCACATATAGCTCTCTTTAATCTCTGGGTCAAATTTTAAACAGCTATTTTGCACTTATTTACACCTGCTAGGTAGCAGGGTCATTGCATCTAACAAGCTGAGGCCTAAACTAATTGCCAGTGTCTCGTTAGTCAACTGACAGGCAATCCAGTCCTGGTGGATTTACATGTTTGCACAGGTCTCGAAAGCAAGGGCAGGGAAAATAATATTGTGATTCTCCACAATAAAAATAATATTGTGATTCCTTGTAGTTATTATGTACTGATACAGATGCTACGCTTTTTCCTCCTGTTACTATCAGCTGATTTCAGTGATACAATATAATTACCAAAACCTCTCTCGTTAGGCATGAGGAGGGCGACCAGCTCTGCATATGACCCAGACAGTCCCTGCCCAAAATGCTCATGATCTCAACAAGACACTCACAGAGCAGACAGTGAAAAACATGATGAAGGAGCTGGTTTAAGGGATGAATAGCTATAAATTATTATAATCGCTGTTATAATAATTTGATCTAATTACGCAAGAGACCATTACCTGTTTGACGATACAGCAAGCATTGGTTTGTTCTCTGGCCAAGAAATAAGTTAGTGGCAAGAGTATCCTAGCTGTCTTTCCTGGACTGTAATGCCACCAGTCTCTATTCAGAAGCTGACTCTAATAAAATCATCTGGCTTTTTGAAACAAGCAGGAGGGGAGGGCAGCAGCTTGATGGGTGACCTCAATTCGCTGAGCTGCAAGGCGAGTTTTTTGGACTCCCCTTTTATAAATGCTGCAATTATCTTCTGTACATAATTCCAGTTACAATTCTGATTGGAAAATGGAGCTGCTTAGGGGAGCTTACAAGACAACATCTGTTCAACAACAGACATCTGTGCCAGAACAGCAAACCAGGGCTGCCCATGGTGGGGTGCTTGAGAAAGATGCCTGCACAAACCCACATGTCTGTGTGTTGACAGGGACCAAAATTGGTTCTTCTTCCATTAGAATCTGTTTGTAACCCAAACCAAGTTCTCTTTCACTCTCCTCATTCCAACTTCTGTCATTAAAAAATGCTTTAAAAATCTTATAAAAGAAACTTCCCTGACTGTTCTGTCCATTCTTTAAACAAAATGACTTCCACAGATAGACATCCCCTGCCCAGTGCAGAGAACCAAAAACAGATGAGAAAAACTAGATCCTAGATACCAAAGATACTCAGCAAGTATCTTTTGCTGAGTCTTTGGACTTATTTCATTTTCTTTTGATAGGGATGCCTAGTGAATTAACTGATTTCTCTGTTAGCCCACCACCCTCCTACACTGCCAGACTGCACCTGCACCATCCCTGTTTGGGTACCAACAGCAAGCCCATAGTTACACGCGGGTCTATGCACCTCCATTTAGGAGAAGAAGTTAGAGCAAGTGACCCTTCCAGTCTGCTGTCGCCTTTGTGTTGTGTTGGGCTACTTGGTGAGTTATAGACAACTTTCACTGAGTTTTATCATACTTTTGCTTGTCCTCAACAAGGACTTTCCAATTCCTGTACCTCCTTGCATCTGCCAGAGTAAAGCACTGGTTAACAGCTGTGAATGGAGTCTGCTCTGGCTCATATGAGTCATATGTGCAGCAGCTGGCCACTCCTGCCTGTAAACAGGTATTGCAAACTGCTGCAGTGTGGGGCCCAAGGAAAATGAAAAGTACTCTCGCATCCTTCCTCCTCCATCCCTTCACCACTGACAGAGCCAAATTAGGGTCTGACTGTTTCTCCTGGTTCAGACAAAAGTCATAAAGTATCTTTGTAAGTGAGCATTTTGTTTTTAAATGAGGAAACCAAGAAATAGATAAACAAGCCAAAAACCAAAGAGAAAAACCTTTAATACTAAGCCACATTTGAATAGAAAGATTATAAAATGATTAAAATTGTTATTTATGTGATAAGACGTTACTCTAAGGACAAAGAATGAATGAGTTTCTTTTACAAGGTTAGTAGAGGCACATTCTAGAGCACACAATATGTGCAACAGAGTAACACTTGACATAATGAAAAATATGAGGAAGATTCATTGTATGCACTGTAAAAAATTGCTGAACTGTCTGAAGAGTCTGTCATGCCTCACACCCTCTTAGAAACACTCAGTGATGGGTGGCTCTAGAAGTCAGAAATCATGTCATGACACACACCCTGTCATCCCTGACCCAAGCCCCGGCTTCAGGTGCACTGCAGTGAACCTGAGATTGGAAATGGGAAAGTGCATCACGGGTCCCACCCCACCTTATCTTCTCAAATAAAATCTTCCTGGAGGCAATGTGCCAAATTTGGGCAAAGGTCTGCTTTTGCCTGGACCTGAAATCAGAAAATTGAGAATGGGGAAAGAAAGAAGGGAGGAAGGGAGGAAGGGAGGAAGGGAGGAAGGAAGGAAGGAAGGAAGGAAGGAAGGACAGGTTCTGGGTAAGGACAGGGCTGTGGGACCAGTCTGTGTCTCAATGTCTCTGTTGTCTACATGCTGCTGTTTCCCTTTAGTGGCTCTCATGTAAAGGTCTGTTTGCTGTCATTTCCCCAGGCTGTTTACCATGTGAACTGAAACTGGCCTTAACTGGGACCAGATCCCATTATACTGGACCATGTGTGAACATCTTACAGCATTTCAGGACTGGAAGAATTTTAAATCTCTGCCAACCTGAATGCAAAGCTCTCTCTTGCCAATAAATCAAGAATTTCAAATGGTGGTGGTCTGGTTCACAAGTATAAGCCCTCAATCTCCAGAAGTGTGCAGATCCTCTTTTCTAACACCTAGCAAACCCTAACTCCCTCCAAATTTGGGGGCAGGATCTGCCACAAAGCCAAGTGCAGGTGGTACAAAGAAGATCATGTCTCAGAATCTTAATTCTTCCAAGAGACTGTAGAAGATTATTTGTGGACCTGAACTTCAGATGAGTTAGATGTCAGCCAGCATATTCACTAAACTTTTTTGGCTGAACCACTGCCCAGTTGCCTGCTAGAAGCTGGTTATTATATTGTCCTTAACTCAGCCTCAAGAGTCTGGAGTGGAAGTGATTAGACGTGAGCCGTGGTTTGGGAGACATTCTTGGTGCCTGCCAAGGGACGTGCAGACAATCACGTAAAGCAGAAATGCACACGCTCACCCAGTGCTGCTCCTGCTGATGAGATGTAACCCCTACTGCAGCAGCCATGACTCAGAGCAGCGTTTGCACATCCCTGATCAGGAGAAAAAGGAAAAAAAAAGGACCAGGAGCTGAAGAAAGGTGGGATGATTAGGGGACTGCCAAGAGGAAAAGCGTATTCAGAAGTGGGTGAGGCTTTCCTCACCTAGGACGTGCTGCTTTGCACCTGGAAATGTCTGCCTGGGCACAGCCCCCTCTCCTCCCCACGTGCAATGTTCCTGTGTGGGCTGATACAGGCAAGGAAGGGCGGTGGGATCTGGATTAACCTTGTCTGGGCGAGGTGAGCCTTTTGCAACCTGCATTTCAGCAGGAGGGAATTATGCACATAATGGCAGATATTTACACACATAGTTTTACACCATTAAATTCAGAGATGGATGTTTAATTTCCCCTTACCCTGGTTCCCAGGAGTTAGGCATTATAAGGCTGTTGACTTTTGATATTTTCTGTTAAAGGCATAATTGCTGAAACCCCACGAGGTTTGAAATAAGACACTGTATTATTTTCACACACCCACATGCACACAAAACAATTTTACTAACTGAAACTAAGACTATTTCCCTTAATTAACAGAGCCTGTAAAAAGAATGTTGCTACTTAAAGTGCAAACTGGGATGGAATGAAAATAACCTCTTTTGGAGGTGCCAATAAATGTTGCAGTGCTTTTATAGGCAGCTCATTTGTTTAAAAAAGAGCTCAGGATGAAAGGGAGCACCACACTTTCACTTTGGTAGAAATTCCTCTCTGCCTTGCCGTGGTGACAGGCACACATGTCCAGCTACAGAAGATGCTTAAGTTGGAAGAATTCATGAAGTGCAATGAAGCATGTTTCATTTCTGTTCCTGAACAAAGGGACAGAATCCCACTTTCAGCTGGAAATCTCATCACCAGAGATGCCTTTCCAAGGAAGGGTTGGGCCCTGCTCTAATGGGAGTGGGAGGGGATAGGCACCCACCCCAGAGAGGATTTAACTAAAGCAGGCTCTTGAGGAAGGAAAGGCAAAATCCTGTGCAGAGGGCATCTGAGAGGTTCCTTTTCACCACTGGTATCCTAATGCCATGTCTGGATGCGGGAATCTGGCTTGGGTTGTCCCCACATGTAACCCAGCACAACCCACAGTGGAGGGATTTGCATTCCCAGCATGAAGCACCTGCAACCTGGCCAAGCTGGAGTGGTGTCTGGGGGAACAGGGTTTGCTGGGCAGATGGAGAGGCTAAAGAACACCTGCAGAAGATACAGATAGATCGATTTGCCTCTGTGTGCCTTCTGGCCTGGGTAGTACAGCTGCTTGCTAGACCCTTACAACCAGGGAAAAGGGGGCTGGTGAAGTGTCTTGAGCCCATGGTCACTGTCAGAAGCCCCACAGGTCCAGCAAAAGAGGCTCCAGCGTTGTTGCAGATCTCTGTGCTGCAGCAGCTTTCATTCCTGCGGAATAAGCAGCAGTTTGTACATGCTGGCAGGGTTTTTTGGGTCAGGGCTGGATGATCAGGACTGTAACAAAGGGTTTCTGTGACTCCACCTCAGCTTTTTAGGTGTCCAGAGATACCAGGAGACCACAGCACTTACCAGTCCTCTGATAGAAATCAGTATCATACAGCTGATCTGATGTGAACGCCACAGGGCTAGGGAGCATTCAAAACACCCTTGGAAAAGAAATGTGTAGAGCAAAAAGGATTGTTTAAGCTAATCTATGGAATTTAACGTGGTAGTAACTGAAAACTGGCATCTATACAGCCTCACAGTCCTCCTGTGAGATACTGAAATTTTTTGGTGATGGTTTTTTTTTTTTTGCGGATGGTTTTCTCAAGATCATCTCACACATTCATGCTGGAGCAGGCAACAGAGGTTTTATTATTCCCGTGTTCCTCTTTTCACTGTAGGCCCTGGACACACATTCTTTTGCTTCCCAATTTAAGTAGATTAGTCAACTTTATTTCCTAATGTTAATGCAATCTTTGCTTAAGGGAATGTTGCAACTGGATATTGATTTTTTAAAAAAGAAATAGGACAGGTCATCTCAATTCTTCATGAACTTCATCTTTCCTGTTGCTTTGGCAGAGCTGGAGGATGAAGAACCTACTCTTGCTCTGCCTTACTGCTCTCCATGTTTTTTCTCAGCCTCTTCTTGCATCAAGTCCTTTGCTACACTGTAGTCTCTTTTCTTATTTTTGGTGGTTTTTATGATCTCTTCCCCTTTTGTGAGTGGCAGTTTTATCCTTCCCTGTTCTATTGCTGGTTCCTTCCTTCCTTCCTTCCTTGAGGTCTTTGAGTATAATTTTGGCTGAATACTTCTACAAGGAACTCAAAGCAAACGTAAACCCACAAGAAAAGCAAACCAAAAATCTTAAGTTTCAAACCTCAAGGTTCAGACTCATTTAAAGCATGGGAACAACATGGAAAATTGCAGCCCAGTGCCCTGAAATCTAGCAGCATTTCCAGTTATTGGAAAGAAGGCTTTAGAGCCAAAATGTCAGTGTGAAAAAAACAGAAGTCTCAGCTTGATCCATCACCGTTTCCCATGCAGTTTGATGGAAATACCTAGGTATTTCCTGGGTCTGATCACCCAGCACATGAGCTGCCTAATTTTACTTGGGAAGCTGAAGCAGAAAATGTGACGGTTGCTTTCAGCACCCTATTGTTCTCATCCTGTATTTAATGATAGCTTTGATGTTTTTCAAATATAACAGTCCTTTCCATTGGACTTTGATGTTTGCCATTGTAGGTACTTATTAACCAGTCAGAGCTAATCACTTGGATATCACTGACTTTGTTTCTTATCTTGAACGTATATTGTGATCACATTTCTTAACTGTATAGAAATGCATGTACACAGCAGAAAAGCAGATCCTGCTAAGTCTGGAAAAAATAATTCCATTTACAGGCAACATACCTCTAGGCCTCCTTTACTAATGCATATTTTTACCACAATTTCTCCACAAGAGGAGAAAAAGATGCTGTCAAAGGCTTCTTGAGAACCACAGTAACTCTCAGTCCGGAAGGCAGCTGTGTTCTGTTAGAAAATACCTGTGTCCCTGCAAAATACACATTGTAAAAGTAGGGCTGTGTGCATGGAGTTCAGTCAGCAGATGCTTTGAGCCATAAAAGCACTTATATGTTGGTGGTCCTCATATCTTTCCCATCCTCTACCAAAATGATCAAACCTCACATCCTGGGCCAAGATTATGGGCTTCTCCCTTGCAATGTTCCATGCTCCAACACAGAATTGTAGAATGGTTTGAGTTGGATGGGACCTTAAAGATCATCTAGTTCCAACCCCTGCCATGGGCAGGGACACCTTCCACTAGACCAGGTTGCTCAGAGTCTCATCCAGCCTGGCCTTGAACACTTTCAGGAATAGGGCATCCACAGCTTCTCTGGATGTCTGCTGTCTGTTCTCACAGACACCTGTTCCAGTGTCTCACCACCCCCACAGTAAAGAATTTCTTCCTAATATCTAATCTAAACCTACTTTCTTCCAGTTTGAAGCTGTTCCCCTTGTTCTGTCATGCCAGGCCATTGTAAAAAGTCCCCCTCCATCTTTCTTGTACACTCCCTTCAGGTACTGAAAGGCCACAACCAGATCACCCCAAAGCCTTATCTTCTTCCAGGCTGACCAATCCAAATTTTCCCAACCTTTCTATAGAGGAGAGGTGCTCCATCCCATAATCATCCTGATTCCCTCCTCTGGACTCACTCCAACAAGTCAGTGTTCTTCCTGTGCTGGGACCCCAGAGCTGGACGCAGCACTGCAGGTGGGGTCTCAGCAGAGCAGAGCAGAGGGACAGAATCCCCTCCCTCGACGAGCAGCTCAAGCAGGGCTGGCAGGAGGCTGCTGAGCAGGTTGTGAGCAAACAGGACAGTTCAGCCTCCCTCACTCTCCACCAAACTCCTCTTGCCAAATTGTCACTAAGAGTGGCAATGCTTGACTGTGTGCTTAGGAGGAGGCAGCTGCTGCTCTGAGTGATGGCGAGACCTGCTGGGGCATTTCAAACCTGGCATCACACAGAAATCTGCCCACTGAGGGAGGGCTGCTCTGGTTGTGCTCCTGATATCTTTTTCCATTCTTCCCTCAGTGGTAGTTCCTGAAAAGGGATCACATGTGTGTCCAGTTATTATTGTTAGTAAAGCTAACTGCATTTTTTCCAGTTGAAAGGTTCCATAAACCCCTCCTTTTTCCCCCTCCCTCTTCACATGTCTTTGATTAAAAATTTTCAGTGGTTTTGTCTTCTTAAATAGCAAAATGCTTCATTTTCAATTCTAGGATTCCAAAGAGCAATTTTCATGACATTGTTAAACCAAATATAATAGAAAATACAGATAAATTTGGGAGCCAGATCTGCTTGTCAGGATTATGTTGTATCTGTCCTACAACAGTGCATTTATGATCAGCCCTAGGATATCAGAAGATTGGACCTGGCAGTCCACTTAAGCCCTTTACAGATGATTACAGCCATGCTGCTGAAAGCAGGATATCAAGGTCTGAGCTAACAAAACTCATTTGAGTGAAGAAATGCATAAAGAGCAATGTGACACAATTAACAGGGCTGTTCAGGCTTGTCCAGCTACATGGAGTTATTTGATGGATACAATGGAGCTGGTGGACCCCATCAGTCTCTAAACCAGAGACGGCTGCTGACCCCAGACAGGGCTGGCTGCTGCTGGCAGGCTGAGTCTGTACAGTTCCCAGACAATTACCCACCTTCCCACAACCTTCAGTGCTTAAAGGGGGCATAAATAAGTACAAAATTTGTTGTCTCTGCAGAACTAATAATAATACAGAGAACACAAATGTTGACCTCAGGTTTCAGACCAGGGAAGGAGGTTTCAGACCATGGGGAAAAATGCAAGTATCAATGGCATATTTATTGTCTGATGGATATCATATCAATCATTGAACCAGGGGAGTACAGTAACAGTATTTTCTTACAGCACAATTGCACCAAATAATAACCACTTTTAACCTAAAAAGCCATGTGTGACTATGAAGACGTACAGCTGCAACTGTAAGGCTCATGCTTTTGAGATCCCTGGTAATTCCAAGAGAAAGGCAGGAGGGCTAGGCAATGCACATGCACTCAGTTTATTTAGCCAGTGATGACTCAGCTCATGTTGACAAAAACATTTGATCAAATTTCCTCTCATATTGCATCAGCTGTAAAAATACATATAAATAGGCTCCTTTTCTGTGTCTACCTTGCCTCTCTGTGGAGAGTTTTGTGATATTGCTACTTTAGTTCACATTATGATTCTTTCCCACTCCTGATCAATGCAGTGATGTCAGTAAATCTTTGTATTTCAGATCTGCCTTAAGCTGGAAGTGTGGGAAGTGTGGTGATACCTCTTGATGTGCTTAGATGCAAGCTTTGACTGGTCTGGTCCCATCTTAGATGTTTGATCCTGCACTCCAACCCTTCCCTTGCCAAAAGTCAGGGGTTTGGAGGCTGGGTGAAGCTCTCAGCTAACATACTGAACTGTCTGTAAATTGGTGCTGAGAGTTTCCAGTGGTGTTTTGCTGTGGGCTGTGGATCCAGGATCTCCCCCAGGCTGAGGTGATGCTCAGGGAGTCTCAGATTTGGACTTCCTCCTGCAAAGAAGCTGCTGGGTGAGTGTGAGAGACGGTCCGGAGACCCTTCATCTGCCTCATGACTGTCTCCACGTTGCCAAGGACGGAAGACCCCTAAAGGCAAGGAGCCCAGCCTGGCTGAGGTGGGAAGTTTGCTGCAGGTGTTCGCTGGACCGAGGCGTTCCTATGGGAACCCTGTGCAGGGACAAGGGACTGGACACGGTGGAACTGCCTGTGCTGGCAGCCTGCCCGAGCTTGTTCAGGCAGAACAAGACTTGTCACTGCCTGCTCTCCTTCAGCGAACCGGCGCTCCCACCTGCCTGGCCAGCCGCCTGTCGCCTGGGTAGCCAAAGGCTATAAAGACACCCCCCGAATTAACCCAACTTTGAATGTTCCCCACAGAAGATGATGGATCTATACGCAACAGAAGCATTGAGGACTTTGCCTCTTCTGCTGGTAGCTAATAATCCCACCTTTTCTTTTTCTCTCTATCCTTTGTTTCCTTTCAACTTCCCTCTATCACATTGCTGAGTTGTTGGCACTCAATAAAAGTGCATTGTTTTGGTTAAACCTGAGATCCCCACCGTGTGTTTTTGCACTCTGAGATCGGTTAGCGAACCATCACCACCCCGGCTTTCACAGCGGATCATGACAGTGAGGGAGTGCCACAGCAAGAGATTGGACTGTTATTTGCTTCTGTTTGGTGGATCAGATATTTGTGCCTCCATTAAAATAAACAAGAATAGCCCCAAGCAGTAGCCAACTCTAGGAAATTCATCTCCATTCCAGAAGCAGGAGCCTTGCAAGGCTCAAGCAGCCACTAAATGATGTGTCAACAGGACATGATGAGCTCTTTGCTTTAATGTTTTTTAAAGATATAAATGTTTGAACTTAGCTCAGTCATGAGAACATAGCTGAGGGAAGGACCACAGAAGCCAAGCACTGGCCAGAAGATGAAAAAATGTGCAGAAGAAAAGGCTTGGAAGTGCTCACTCAACTCCATTTGTTGTATGAACCATCAATATATAATTCTATTTCTTTTGGATTTTTCTCCTCATACTGTCTGTAATGAAGATTAAGGATAGAATATTGTTTTAGCCAGGCCACAGGGAATCTGAGATGCTTATTTTTATCTTAGTCCTCCCTTCAGATTTGAAATTATTTTTGCTGGCAAAATGTGGTTTAAAATTTCTGTTTAATGAAAGAAAAAAAAACCCTATTGCACATGATATTTTTCTTTGGAAAGTGTCTAAAGCCCATTATTTTGTTCTACCTTCCTGCTACATGCTGAGTGTTCACAGTGAGGTACAGTTGCATCCTATCAGATTTCAGGGAGAAAGTGAACTTTGAGGGCTTTGGAAACTTTTTCCACTTTCAAACTACAAAACTGTCCTCTGATACATCATTTTTTAAAACAGGATAACAAAAGGTTTTGGACATGTTGAAAAACTTCGTCTTTTGCATCAGGAGTTTCCGTGTGCTGATTAGTTTGTTGATGGGAAGAAGTTGACTTTTTATGCAAAAACTGTGTCTTGCACAGGATGTGGAGGCTTCTCAGGCAGGCATGGATAATCAAAGTCCATTGCTTTGCCTCCTGTCAAGTGATAGGCTCATTTTAAGTACAGGAGCAGCACTTGCAGTGAAAGAAGTGGCCTTTATCAGAGCTGAGATGAGGTGGTGTCACTGGCCCATATTTGGGGGTGTTTGCTGTGGTTTGCTGTGCCCTGGCAAGGCAAAGTTTTGCTTCTCAGCAGGATGGGTGCTTGCACAGCCTATGATGTCCCTGATTTTCTCCTTGGTGAGCTGATGACATCGGCTGGCAAAACTCACCTCTCCTCCAGCTGTTCAGCAGCTCAACCCCATCACACCATGTCACCTTCTACCCCAGATGAGCACTTTTGGTTTCAGCAGCCACTGAAGACCTTCACAACAGACTTGGGGTGCTGGTAAACGGAGATCTTGGTAACGATGGAACTACATATTGGTAACGATGGAACAGAATCTGAGAGTCCTGACACACCTAACCAGATCCCCAAAGGATTTGCTCCACAGACTATAAAAAGTAAAGCAGACAAATAACAGACCAAAGATTACCAAACCAATGAATCACAATGCCAAACTCCCCCTGGTTTAACATTAATTAATTATTGTATGTACAGTGGTAGTGATTAAACATAATTGGAGCACTTGTACAAGGGAATATGCTGTAGACTACTAATTAAAATCCTCTCCGAAGAAAACAGGGACAGAGACTAGATCACAGTAATCAGTGGGCTTCTGATTAAAGAGCAAAGGCAGTTTGGAAATGATTAATTTTAGGCTGGCATCCAGTCAAAACAAGCCAAACTTCAAGGGACGATGATTCACGCTTTGGTTTTCTTTTTTTTTTTTTATTTTTTTTTTTTTTTTTAGGTTTTGTTTTGGATTTTTTCAGGAAAACAGAGTAAGGAAAGTAAGAGTATGAGCCCTGGAGACACCAAGGACACTGGTCAGGCAGGTCTCAATGAAACTGATTTCTGGGTGTCTGCTGTGCAGCCAAACCCCATCACTGAGAAAAGAAAGGAGCTGCCCACAGTGTGGGTCTAGATGAGGTTTGGATTTCAAATGACACCGAGCTGCTCCTGAGCAGAAGTTTAAATGGGACAGCATTTAAATGTTATATACATGAAAATCTCAAAGTGCCAGAACTTCTGTGTGTCTTCAGATACAGCAAAATGATTTTGATGCTTCTCTTGGCTCTTGGACTGTTCTTTCCCCTCATGCTTATCACCAGTAAATGGAAGGGACCTTTAATCTTTAAAAAATACCAGTAGCCACCCTAAATTGTGGCTGCACAATCCTGGAGACAGGCTTTTGCTGTAGGTTACTATAAACCCTTCCTTTAAAACAGTATCAAGAGTGATGTGACAGCCCTCTGGTCAGGTGAGTCTATTCAGTGAGTAACAGCTACAAATAGACACAGCAGAATTTCATTTTGCTTGGCCCTTCCCAGGGCAGAGGCAGTGGGGGAGTTGTGATGTTGACAATTGACACAGAGTCAGATGTTTTTCCCATTTACTGCTGAGACAGCCGAGTTTCAATGCAGAGTTGGGAAAAGCCAGAGTAGCTGGACATTGTCTTTTTTGTCCCCAGTGTGATTTAAAGGTGGAATTCTTCTCTACTAAAAGGCACAGCAGTCGTTTGTAGGCAATGCAGAAGCACCTATGTGATATCATCCATCCCATCCTCAATGAAGTGTCTAAGAGGAGGTGGATTGTCCTCCCGTGCGTTTATTTTCTCCACTGGTTATGGAGGGAGAGTACAAGATCAGTTTGCATTAGATATCACACATTTAGATGGGCAAAATTAGGTACTCTCATCCTTGAAACTGCTTCTAAGAACAACAGGAAGGGATAATCTGAGCCCCTTTTATGAGACCAGATATCGTAGTGAAACCTCACACCCAGTTTATAAATGCTTATTAGAGGGTTGTTGAAAGCCTTTGCCTGCTCTGGCTTAAAAAGTCCAAGCATCCCACATGGTGAGAACAGAGTGGAGCCCACCAGATCCCACTCTGCATGTCCACGGGGAAGAATGTACCAGCCAAGGGGAGCCATCCTTCAGCGTTTTTGTCACTACTGGGAAAGCCAGATCATAAGGCTGTGGCTGGGACTGCTAGGCATGACCTCAGAACTAATTAAAAATCGGGAATCAATCACTCATATGCTCCAAGCACCTTGTAAAGCAACAAAGCATCTCTTTACTAAAATAAGAAAAATAAAGAAAAGCCCCAGAGATTACACTAATATTTGTTTGTGCCTGTATTGTTAATGCCAAGAAAAAAGTAATCTGAGGGTTTTGAATGAGGCTGCCAGCAGTTGGACTGTTTTTCCTTTGTGCATCAGGGAAGTGTGCAGATCTTTTTTAAAGCTTAACTTCACTCTCAAAAAAACCCCATCCTGTTTCAGTTGCCCTTGTAGGTGCAGAAGTGCCCTGCACTCAGGGAAGAGTAGGTGAGTTCTGTGTCCTGACCAGGGGATATGAGTCTCCATCTGGATGCCATGGAGGTGCTGGAGTTGCAGGATCAGCTCACACTGACATGTTCCTCCAAGTGCCACCTCAGGTATCCTCCTGAACCCTGCAGGGACAGTGTCACACAGAACCTGTGTGTGAAGGGCTGCCAAGAGTTTGGTGCAGTTCCTCCTGAGAGGGTCTGGTAGGGAAATCTCCTACCATGGTCATATCGAGTAGAGTTGGCTGCTCAGAGTCCTTCAGATGTATTTTTATGTCCCTCCTTTTTGCAGGGAGCACAGAATTCCTTTCTCCTCCCACTCTCTATGGTATTTGCATGGATGTTTCAGATGAGGGTTTTGTTAGATGCTGCCTCTATTAAAAAAGTCACCCAACAGTATCTATAAACGCAATAAAATTTAAAAAAAAATAGTAAAGTTTTACTTGGACAAAATCAGATTAAGACACTCCTACATCTTATCTGTAGTTGTAAAGAACAACTTTCTTAAGCCTTCTAATGAGGTGAACAAATTTCAGCAAGAAAAAATGGCAGTTTGGTAATTTGTGATATTTAAAGTTTTGGGAACAGTCTCTAAACAATTGTTAGCAGAATTTTTTGATGATAGAATTAGTTGCTTAAGTACATTTTGTTTTAATATCTAATTTGTTTCATTTAAGGTATATTAAACACTGAATACTCAAATCCACAGGCCAAACCTTCCCAAACCAAACAAAAAAAACCCAGTAAAATTTAAGCATTATAAGAAGCCAAATAGCCCTATTAAAATTAAAGGTGAACATGAACTGTAAATATTTTGACTCTTTATTTCAATACAGAAGCCTCAGAGAAAATATTCTGAAATTTGAATTCCTTGATCTAAATATGTTTTAAAAACTCTCGTATCCCAGACAGAGTGATGAAAATTTGTGTTTAGGATCATAAAATTATAGAATCATTTACATCAGAAAAGACCTCTAAGATCATGGAGCCCAGCCTTTAACCCAGAACTGCCAAGTCATCACTAAACCATGTCCCCAAGTGCCACATCTGCATAATCTTTAAATTACTCCACCACTTCCCTGGGCAGCCTGTTCCAATGCTTGACAATTCTCATGGTGAAGAAATTGTTCCTAATATCCACTTTAAACCTCCCCTGGCACAACTTGAGGCCATTTCCTCTTGTCCTATCACTTGTTTCCTGTGAGAAGAAGCTGACCCCCATCTCAATACAACCCCCTTTCAGAGAGCTGGAGAGAGTGATAAGGTCACTTTTTAAAGCAAGTGGCCGTACTTTGATTTTGAGAGGAGCTTGATCTTTGCAGGACGATGGTCTTGCTGGCACAAAAAATGGAACAGGACCCTCGAGAACCGAGCTAGTGTCCAACATAGCTTCAAAACTGAGTGAATATGAGGAATAGGTCCCCAATTGCTGGACAGGGCAGCCAAGTGCATGTGCAGAAGCTGATCAGTACACGGATTGATTGGGTGGTGATTAAGTGTTATTGAACATCCATGCTGGCATTCTGTTTTGCATGTCTTGACCCTTTCATGCCAAAGGGTCATGAAAAATTTTAGGTGCAGTGTTTTGAGTGTATCCTTGAAGCAGTCCATGCCTAAAAGGAGAGTATGACAGAAATTAAATCTAGACTTGACTGACCAGGGCATGTAAAAACATTTCATTTAGGTGTCTGAGAGCTGCACAAAAACACAGGGAGTAAACAATTTGCGCTGAAGGATTAAGATGACCCAAGGCTCCAATAAATGCCTGACAAGATTAAGTTTGATTTTTCTTTCTTGAGGTCAAGCTGTTCTTTCTTCCATTAAATTTATTTAACCACATACACCTCCTCAAAGATGTATTTTATGTACACTCTTCATGCACAGCAACTAAGCCCAATTCATCCGTTAATATTGTATCATGAATGGACAACTCCTTGTATGACCAGTGAATGACCTCCCAGTTCACCCCAAATATGCAAAAAGTATGAAGTTTTTATCTCTGTGTCAAGAGCATTTACTATTATTAGTGCCTCAGAAATGTTGCTTCTGTTGTATATTTATGTACGGTTCAGGCAGAAGGGTGTAGCAGGTACGTGTGCATACTCATGTGTGTGCATGCAAGGGAACTCTTAAAATTAATTGCCTTGGCACAAAAAGCCTTCTGGATCTGTTTACATTCCTGAGGCAAATTCCTTAATATATCTGTAGTTAAACTGTTCCACAGCCTCCAAGTGCATGGCTTTGGTATGCTATCCACCTTCCCTGCACAGGGAATCGCTGGGAACATTTAGTGCCTGCTGAGAATAAATGTGCCCCTGATATAGGCACAGCAGCAACATGTGAATATGCTCTGCTGATGCTACTTAATCCTGAGGATAATGTAGTGGATTTTCTGCATATTATCTTAATATTACACAGAAAGGGAAAATGGTTTGGTTTGGAGTGTGGAGAAGTGGGCAGGGGGAGGAGGAGGAGAAGGGAAGAGAGTGAGGAGTGTTTAAATAGCTTCAGTAATGACCTTGGTGCTGATGGGGGGCTCCCACTCACATCAGGAGTTATGCTGAGTCCTTGAATTGAGCAAGATTTGCCCAATAATGTCAGATAATGCATGGTGTTAAGGGCTGGGCAATGCTTGTTCAAGATAGCAGTGAGAGCGGGTGGGAAGTTCCTTCCCCAGCCCTCGAGGCCCTATCAGAGCCATTCCCAGTGACCTTTCAAGGCCAAAAGTATTAGCTGTAAGGTAAAGGTTTGGAAACCAGCCTTGATCGTGCAGCCCTGATTTTCTCCCAGCAGTCTGAGAGCTGACCCTCTTCCATACAGGTTTGTGATTCAGGATAGGGCAGTCCCATGAGAGCCATGCCTCAGATGACTGAAAGGTGAACCATCTGCACGGCTGGGAAGTGTGAAGCTCTGGTTCTGCTGTATGAGAAAAAAATAAATAAAAAGGTCTAGAGAAGATGGAATAGAAGAAAATCTACAGCTTCAAACAGAGTGGCTCAAAGAAAATGCAGGAGACAGATCCTTTTGGGCAGAGTGGTGGGATGGAAAGGCAAGCACAGGTCTGCATCCCATCTTTTCTGACTGCTCTTCCTACCTCTGGTAGGAATAGGATCATCTCTGAGCAGTATCTTGTTCCCCCATCGATGTCACAGAGCACATCCCCCATTTCACCAAACTTCTCTGGTAAAGCCAGTAGCAACACGTTACACCTTCTCAACAGAATATGTGTATACATCTGTTTTCTTTTCCAAGGTAAAGATGCTATCAAGAGTCAGTTATGCAAGAGATGTTTTGAATGGTGTAACAAGGTACTGCTGTAAATCATCTTATTCAGTTTACCAGGCTTTCTGGTGTTGGAGGCTGGTGCTTGGGAATGTGATGTTCACCAAGATGGTGAATCACTGGGCTTTATGCAACAAGTGCTTTACATAACACCTTTCCTGGTTTTTTAATGCAAGGTGAAGAAATGAGAAAATCACTTTAGCATTATGGAAACGTGTATGTTTTGTGGGGGGGAGAAAAGGTCACATATTTGAATTTCCTTTTGTTTTTAGTTTTTGTAAAACTAACACTCTTTTACTTGGTGTCAGTTGTTTTCATACTGGCAGAGATGAGAAACTCACTCTGCAGGGAGGGCTCTACAGCATCTCTCCTCTTCTCTCTGGTTGCCCCACTCACCACTGCAAATCCACAGCCCCTCTCCACAAGCAGCGGCAGGAGCTTGGGCTTCTGCTTGTGGTTACAGCCCCAAGCTGCTTCCAGCAGCTCCCTGTGCCTCTCTGACCCCGGCCTGGTGCCCTTTCCACTGTACCACAATGAACATGGAGACACATTGAACATTACCTGTTTACAGTGATCTCAGCTTGGATTAGCACCATGACTTGAATTAGTCATCAGCCATGGAACCAACACCACACAAGGAAAACAGGCCTTCAACAGTGATGGATATCAACCAGTCTGATGGACCCTAAACGTACCCTCCATGTAACTAAGGGAGGAAACCTTCTCTTTCCCAAGATGTGTGTCTGTAGCCACAACTCAAAGGGCCAAACGAATAGGAGTTAACTGAGACCATTGATGAACCTGTGAAGGACAAAATGCTAATTACAGACTTGAGCCTCCTCCATTTGGGATCAGTATCTGCTGATTTTAGTGTGCACACCTCCAAAATGAGAGCTGCCACCTTGATACCAGCCAGGAGATAAACTACTGCTCCTGCTACTGTTCTGGAGGCACTATTTACTAACACACTTGGACTCACTTTCTCACATATGTTTATTCAGAGCAGTTGTGCTTGAGCAAAGATCAGTAGTGATTTGTGATGTCTGCTGAAAGCCCCCTGAAAATCAGTTATTGATTAAATTCTCGTTATCATTTGTAATAGATTACTGTGCTAAGGGAGCTCTTGGCACACTCAGTGGGATTTGCTGGGGATTATGGTAAATCTTGGTCAATACCATCCTGAAATTAAGTACTGCTTTATTGTACTTTGCTTTCTGCTCAGCGGGCATTTATGATAGTTCAAAATGTAAACATGAAATTCTGACTTCAGATAAGACTTATCCAGAAATATGTGTTAACTACTCAGCCGTTTGTGTACATCTGCCTTTCTGTCCCTTTGTCACTTTAAAACACGTCTTTATCTCTTTTTTATGTTTTAATAGTGGCCATAATAGTAACCACCCAGCTTACTGCAGGGAGCATGTCCTTCAGCAGTGAAACACACAGGGCTGTGCAACTGCCACACTGAGAGGGATGAACAAGATGGCAGAAAAATAAAACTTGCTCGATAAAACCGCCACAGCTCAGCTGCTGCTGCAGCAGCTTGGACCTGTCACCCAAGCTGGGAAGGGATGAGAGAGGAAACAAGGTCAGATGGACTCCACTCTGAGCAGAAGCCACATTTGCATTGGTCACTGTCCCTGCTCCGTGCAAACAAATCCCAGCCTGTAGCCGAAAGCCTGCACTGCTCACACAACCAAACTGCTCAGCTGCACCATGAACTGCGGCAGTGCTGCCTCCAAGGGCTGCACCATCCTGTCCAACCTGTCAGGGTCGGGCCAAAGATAACCTTTTCTGAAGGACACCAGTATTTTGAAACCTCAAACAGCTACTTAGTCTGCCTGCTGACCTTTACTGAGAGGCCTGTTGGGAGCAGATACACATTTATCGAGACCTTGCACTGCATTTCTCAGAAGCTGAAATGTCCTGTAACACGATTCAGCATTCTTTAAAATGCTGCCTCAGACTGCCTCAGTTAGAGGGAAGTATTACTTCCCCCACGTTACTTGTTATCAAAACAATGGACATTATTATACCCTGTGCTGGCTCTGGGGTGTGTGAGTGGGAGAAAGCGAGTCACAAGTTTTACTAACTAGACGGATTGTTTGATTGCCTCTTAGAAACATCTCTAAATCTGGAGCAGCAAAGCTGCAGCCACAGCTATCTTTCGGGTTTTGTGTTCCTCCAGATGTGGATTTATCACTTGCACTGGTGGCAGATGGATGACTTACCACTGAGTCACAGAGTTGCTCTTTTTGCCTTGTTTCCC
Organism: Platysteira castanea; assembly: GCA_013397175.1. Taxonomy (NCBI): domain Eukaryota; kingdom Metazoa; phylum Chordata; class Aves; order Passeriformes; genus Platysteira; species Platysteira castanea. Next base: position 443,790 of record VYXC01008892.1, read on the forward strand.
ACTTGTTTCCCACAAAAGGGAAATGGATGCTTTGTGTTTTAAAGTATACCTCTGCCACTTGATTTTTCAGGTGTATTTTAGAGTTTAAAAAGAAAAATAAATAAAACCAGAATGTGGGAAGCAAACAAACCAGCTGAGGACTTCTTCCTGCCCAGGTGTTGCACAGAGCAACCCCAGCTCCACCAAGAAACTCTAAATTATGAAAGAAAAGGCCATTTATAACTTGGAATCCTGATTTTTTTTGTTGGAAAAGCGAACAAACTTTTTCACTTGAAGTGTTGATTAGGTGGGTTGTTTTTTTCTTGACACTTCTGTCTGAAATGACTAATTCTTTAATCACCCTTTCCTAGGATACATTCTGAGTTTATTTTTATCTGCATTTTCCCATGAAAGATGAAGATTTCTCAGAAGATTACCAGCAGGATGTAATCACAACCACACAGAACCTGAGGTGTGCTGCAGGAGCAGAGTATATGCAGAATTCCCACACATGCACACTCACACACATACACACCCGTCCCACCAACCCCCAGAAAGGGTATTTCTCCTACACACCCCAAATAAAGGAATAATAAATAATAAATAAATAGATAAATAAATACTAATATGTTATTTATTATCAATAATTAGTATTTAATGTCATGTCCTCATGAGGATGGGACTAGACTTAAGAAACCCTGTGTGGACTGTTTGTGGCTGGAATAGAAGTGTGTGCAAGTGGCCACATCCCACTGCAGTGGGATTCATCAGGAGAACCCACTGGAGAGAGTCATTGCTGTAGGTAATATGGCACCACCAGCATCTTCCTGGCCGCTCTCAAAGAGTAGGAAACCCCAGATAAGGTAAAAGAGAAGAGCACAGGGCAGTACCCTACAGAAAACGTGCCAGATAACACTGGAATCCTTTACATATTCAAGCAGGATGGACCCCAGGATAAGTTCCTACCCAACAACTATTTCAGGAATGCACTTGGGATCCTGCAGGGAACAGCCCAGCCCTCAGCAGGTGAGGCCAAACCTACTTCTAATGGGAAAAATTCTGAGGCAGAGTTCCCTCGGTGGGAGGCCAAGGTGCTGGAGCCTGAAGAGAATATTACCCTGAATTGCAAAGACTTGCTCTTGGCAAAAATCCTGTAAGGTCTGATGGGAAATTAAACACCTGAAAGGAGGATCTGAAATGTCTTCTAGGAATTTGCCTTTGTGCTACATATTTTACAAAGATATGGGTAAGGTATTGCATTCTTGCCTCACTGCAGAGAGCTAAATGCTCTTGAAGTTTCTTGGAGTTTTTACAGGAATGGCAAAAAACCAGGATTTCGTATCACAGCATCATTTCCAGTGCACTTCATGGTGTCCACGGAAGTGACTTGTTCTGTCACAGGTGGGCACGACAGGATGCTCCATGCCAGAAGCAGTGGTGGGACCTGCCTGCTGGTGCAGAGTCAGAATGAGGTGTGAGGGACTTCCCAGTGCCTGGATGGAAGGCAAACCTGCAGAGGAGCGTGGGGGAAAAGGATTTCTGCTTCTCCTTACTTGACATTTCAATTTCTTTGGGTGGAGCTCTTAGGAGGGATGAAAATAGAATGGCTGCCAGAAAACTTGTGAGAAAGCCTGTTGTGGGCTAGATTTATTTACTAGATAACATCTAGTGCAGGTAACTTGAAGCCTGCCTTACACTGAAGGTTAAACGTTTCTCTGTCTGTCACTGAAATTCAATTTACAGGTGTATTAATTACTTTCACTGAAATTACTTTCCAACACTGAAAGTTGGAACTTTCAGTGCCAACTGGGAGACTTGGGACCATATTTTATATCTTCTATCCTCCCAGAGAGTTTTTACACTGCAGAAAAATCAGGCTTCTAACAACTACCACTGGGGAAACTTTGCGTTTCTGAAATATTTGAGTAGTGTTATCCTAGCCCATTTGCTGCAGGTTTTGTTTTCACATAAATGACATAATCATCATAAACAGCATTTTTGTATAGCATTGTGCATGCTGTGAATTCATATGGTAATTCCCTGAAGCATCTGTTCCTCCATATTCATAGGTCCTTTAAAGGACTCCAGTCTACACGTGTAGATCCTTGCGTCCAAATATTCCCTGATTTCTGCTGTAGGTTAAGGGTATATTTCTCAAATGCATAGCAGTGAAATAGGGAATATATTGAAGACACCTCAGCTAGATATCCTCTGAAAGATCTTCCTAGCTGTCTCCTCTTGAAAGGACTTTTTGGAGGACAGGGTAGATGGAGTAAAGTACTTTGTGAGGAGCAAGGTGGCACTGAGACTGCAGCTGTCTTGGGAAAATCTGGCATCCAGCAGCAGTGTTGGCATTGCCGACACAGAGCGGTGCTCTCCAGAACCTGGCTAAGTGTTTTACTCTCTAGAAAACCTTTTTCAGGCATAATTTACACTGGAACTACTTGCATATTTTAAAGAAATTGCACTGCTCTGTAACAGTGATGTTCCTGATAGCAATTTCCAGCACAGCTTCTGGTTTACAGCTTTGGCAGGGTTTGTCTGGTCAGGGAGTTGCTCTGAGCTGGGCCCTGCAGTCCTTAAGTGAAGAAACAAAAAGAAAAAAACCACTTAACAACTGATAAGCTCCTCAGAAATCAGTTGATAAAACAAAAGTTTTATGCCAATAGGTGAATTAATATGATTCATCCTGGGCTTTACTGAGTTTAGCAGCTCTTTGAGTTGGTGCTTCCAATACGTGTTTGAGCACTTTTACAGCAAAGGGAGAACTTAAGCTTCAGCCAGAACTCCACTGCCTGCTATTCAGTTTTATATTGCCATTTTTCAATTGCATTAACATCTAGCCACTCAACTCATCTGGTTCTATCTCAACCCACACAAGATCTCAGCTTTTCGGTTAAAAAGATTTTTAATGCAGGACAAGTGGTAACAACAGGAGTTTCATCTGGGCAATGTCTGTTTTCCTTTCAGCACACAAACATGGAGCTGGACATGTGAGAACAGACACATCCTCGAGGTCCATGTCTGGAAAGTCAATAATTTTGTTATGCTTTGTTTGGGGATGGAGCATATTTGAACACTGGAGAAGCCAAAACAGTATTTTCTTCATACAGGGCATCACAGCTGATCCATTCTGAACTCAGAGACCCTCAGTTTAAAATTCTAAGATCAAATCTACAGTGTGTTAATAATTCCTCAGGCTCTTCATAAATCCTTTGCCCCTCTGCCATACTCAGTCTCCTTGCTGCTAATGCAAGTCTCTCCTCTTAGTGAGGACCTGTCAGGAAGCACAGTTTGCAGGGGGGATTCATGTCACCATTATCTTCTTTTTGCTGTTCTGTGAAGATGGTACCAGACAGAACCTTTCAGTTTTGCTCTACTGTTTTTCTACCAAGTGATCAACTCTAATTCTTTGTTGTGAACACACAGCAGGGATTTCCCATTCAAGTCCTGGGCAGGTCTAATCTCAGCTTCTTTTAGCAGGAGTGTCCAGATCATTAAATATAAGGTTTAATATTTTTTTGATACTATAAATAGCAGCAAAAAGGAGAGGGTGCTGCGAAGTCTGTTTGTGGAGGGTGATGCTCTTGGCATCTGTACAATTTGTGTGTGACTAAGAGACCTATATCCTGGTCCACACTCATTTCCTTAAGGTCATCACCTCTGTTCCTCTTTGTCATATGCTTAGACTGATATTTTTTTTTTCTCTCCTGATCCCAGGCCTGCAGACTTCAAGCACAAGATTTTCAGAAGTGACTTAAAAAGAGTTTATGTCTTGAATAATCCCGACTCTCTTAATCTCTTAGCTCTGAGTTGGGGCATGCTGTGCTGTTTGAGTATCAGCACATGTGCACCACACAGAACACAGGCATGGCTCTGGTATGAGGAAGCTGATGTGTAAATCAAGACTTTTCTCTGTAGCCACCCTTGATGACAAAACAATGTCTCACCTTGCGTAGACGAGCAAGGTGAGTCATCAAACCTGATGACTTCATTCTTCCCACACATGAGGCAGGGTGAAGTTCACCTCTTTTCCTTCCTTTCCTTGTGTGCTGGAAGGCATTTTGGAGGGTGACATGTTTCCCACACAAGCTCAGGGAAATACAGGGTGTTTTGGAAGAGAAAAGGTTGCCAAGATTCATGGAAACCACTTAGCAGTAGGGGGAAGAGATGGACATTGTTTTATCAAGGCAAAGAACCAATATCAGAGAAGGTGAAAGGCACCTGAGAATACAGAGAACTGTCATGGAGGACATGACCTGAAGACCCCAGTTTTTCATTTCCTTTGGGTCTTTGTGGTTTCACTGATACTTTAAGAGAAACAATGAATTCCGAAAACTCCTGTGAAATTCCCGTGTGCTGATGTGTGTTCCTGGGTGTGTTTGTGTGCTGCAAACCCCTCTTGTGCACCTCTCACCATGGCAATGGTGGTAAACGCTTCACTGAATGTACAGGGGAGCTGAGAGCTCCTTCCCAGGCACAGGAGCTGGTGTAGGTATAAATGCTAAGATTGTATTAGGCCTTTCCAGGTGTGCCCAGAGTCCAAGGCAAGACTGGTGCTGAATTTCTGCTGAGAATCCACTTTGGCTTAAATGAAACTAAGTCTTGGGGATGCCTTGGATCTTTTAAATGTCTGATCTGGGGGACAGGAAGAAAACCGGACCTAGAAATGGCTTCAAGGTGGTTATAAGGAGCAGTCATCTCCTGTCTCCTGCTCTTGGACTCCAAATCCTTTTACATGTAAGCACACAGTTAAGAAGTTCTGTGTCTGGCATTGGCAGGAACTGGAATATTATTGCTTGATTGGTCACTTTTCCCCATGTCTGGCTTCCAGTTTCCAGAAATAAAGCAATGATTAATAGCAGAGGAGAGGAAGCAAGGGGAAAACTGCAGGCAAAGCTGAAGGTTAGCAGATTATAAACCTTGCTAGGTTTGGTGAGTTCCAGGCTGGGCCATGTAGTGTTGGGAAAGTAAAGTAAAATTTTAACTCAAAGATCCCAGTGGTGAATCAGCAACCAATTCTCTAAAGTCACATCCCTGCAAGCACGTCCATCACGTCTCAGAGGAGTGAGTGATACCTTTTCCTAAGACATACACCTTCCATGTGATATTTCTGAGCTCAGTGCTAAAAGAAGAACAGTGCTGTCTGGCATGTTCTGACCTGCGTGTGCTCTGAGCCTCTGATGAACTGTTCTCTTTCATCCTCCCTCTTCCCTTAATTTTTTTTTCGAGAATTAAGGTGTGCGGTCATAAAAAGCACTTCTGCTCATATCTGTTGACTGCAGGTCTGGGTGTGATTTGCTTCCATTTGAAGATATTGATATGCTTCTGAAAGATAAGGATTTTTCATACAATGCAGATAAAAAGAGTGTCTGTTTTCAGGCAAGGCAAACCATGCAGAAAAGCTTTCCAAACAGTGCAAGTTAGCTTTCCTGCTTCACAGGCCATACGTGCCTATAACGCCTGGTTCTGCCATGAGCACTGTTCATCAGAAGATTTCAGAAGAGGTCACAGTGTAAGGACATCCACTCTGGAAAACTTAGTGGGAAATTAGTGGGAAACAATGGGAATTTACTGCCTTGCCCCTTGTTTGCTCCAGCCACCCAGCCCTTCTCCCACCTCCACTGGCAGCATACAGCCCATGTGTGCTCCTCTTCTCTCTGCAGTCTGAAGGTACCCCCATAAATGACGATGCATCAGCAACCGAGCAGGAAAGATAAACTGGTTGCACAAGCAGTAGCCAAATGTAGATAGAAATGTGAAAACTTACTGCTGCCTAGTTAACAATCACTGAATAGGGCAGCATGGTGGTGGCTCAGCCCCTGATCGGTTCAAGGCTGGATGTCTCAGCTCAGGGAGGTGCCCCCTGGGTATGTAATTAGCAAACACATTTGAGCTGTGTAAGGAGCTCTGGGGGGCTCTCAGTGGCATATGAAATACTGCACTTAAGGAAAATCTGTTGTCTCTCACCACAATAAATTCAGATTTGTAGGTAACTATGTGAAATAAGGGTAGCAAAGATTTTAAACTTTAACACTTTGAGAGTCCAGGCTGCATTTTGGCACCTGGACAATGCCTCAACAGGAAATACAGTAATTTACCATCAAGCCTCGTGCATTGCAGAAGGCTGGTGCCCTTGATTGCCTGGAGCCTCATGGAAAATGACAAAATCCCCTTTGTATTTAGGGTATTTAGACTGACTTTCATGTGAAGCTAGTGTTTTATAAGATATATGACCCGTGACTTTGTAGGGCATTTTGGTGCTCAACAAAAGGCATGCTATGGAGAACCTATCTATTCAACACCATTAGCCTCTCATGGTGATCACAAGTTTCCTTGGCATGTTCTGTGGAGGCTGATTTCTGTTCATGCTGCAGAGCACGGGCCTCTGCTTGCTGTATATTGTTCTGTTCTTTGTGACCAAACGACTTCTCTACCTCCAGCAAAAGGAAAATGGAAAATTACTGACCCCCTTTTTTTTGGTCAGATCTTTCCCTCCTGCTTACTCCTTTTTTTTTTTTTGTCTCTTTCACCTCACTGCATATAACTGACACAGTTAATAAAAAATTGGTAACACAAAAATATTGTTCTCTCTTATCTCGCTAGGGAGCTGGGCTTTTCAGGCAGCTTAATAAATAGTACTATGAACCTAGGGCTGTTTTTGCAATAGGTGGCTTTAATGAGAGTTTAATTTAGGCTGGAAAGAGAAAAGGGGATTTCAGAATCAATGCTAGGAAGCAAGTAACATCATTGCCAGGTCAAGAGAGTTTCTGCTCTCAAAAGCAACCATGAAATTTGCCCTGTGCAGTTCTGGATTTGTTGTTTCTGGCTTTCTGTGGTTAGACTTTTCCAGTTTACAGGAATAATATGTCCATCAATCCATCCTTCCTTTCTCAGTACCACTCCTTTAAAGGCTGCCTGGGCTGCTGGCAGCCAGCTGTGTGCTTTCAGGCTCTGCCAACATCACCAGGAGATGGTACTGCAGAAGCATTGTGCCCTCATTTAATTATATGCCACTGGCTTTTATTTTGAGTGAGCTGAGGTCCATGCTCACTGCCTATTTCTCTGCTGGGGGTTATGTGGGTGAGCAGAGGCTCTGGGGCAGACAGCCCCACCAGGAAGCTGGAAGTGAGTTAAGGAGAGCAGCTGTAGCACTTCTGGTGGGCAAAGAGGAGTTGAACTTTTTTATCACATGTTGGTATCAGTAGTGAGAAGAGTGGATTATGAATATGCACAAAGCCTTGACATCATGAACTTTTTTAACAGTTGCTCTAAAAGCTGTATTTTGAAGAAAGAGAGAGAAAGAGAAAAGCAACCAAACACAGTGAAGACCTGGGCAGAAATGAAACACAAGAAGAAATCAGAGCAATAGAGTGGGAAGAGGCACAGAGAAATCAGCCCATAATTTGCAGAGGAAGAATTGCATTAGAAGTGCATATTAATGCTTAATGCTGCCTTGACATACTTTTATAGATGTCAAAGACCTTCATGCCCAGCTGGTTTAGCATTGCAGTGCTCAGGGACCACATTGCTTCAAGTTACACGTGAGCAGGCAGAGTTGCTGGCTTCCCTCATCCACACCTGTAGCAGGGGCAAAACCAGGAAAAACAGCACTGAGTCCTCTCCTATAGAAAGTACCTAATCCAAAATTCAGTCTACAATCAAAAATTGTTCACCTCCTTGCCCCTGTCCCAGTGTGGAGCTTCCCCCCTGGGGAGATAGGCCTGGGAGTGGAAGCATGGTCTGGGACAAATGGGGTTTCCCTGCTCCCTGATGCTAATGCACCTAAATCCTCCTCCTCACTGGCTTTTCATGTCCCCCTGCCCCAGGAATTCTGGTTGTCCCATAATTCCTTGGTCAGTCTGTGCTGAGCCCTCAGCCATGAGGCTGTGAGGAGAAATAAACATCCATGGACATCCATGTAAATATCGTTCCATGAACATCCACGCAAATATCGTTCTATGATTCTTTTCACGGGCAAATCTGTCTCTGGAAAGGTTGCTGGGACCCCACAGCAACATCCCAGTAAATGGAAGCACTGACATAGATCAGAGGGAAGATACGTGGGACACAAAACCTCCAGAGATTTCTCTGCTCCAAATGTTTCTGTGGTTCTGTGTGAAGAGGTGGAAAGGACCACAGGAGATGCTGAGAGAGCGTGTAAGAGGTAAAGCCATAGTGAGGTGTGCAGGGAGGTGCATGCCTGAAGAACAGCACTGGGCTGGGAACATGCCAGGCCAGACATGGTCTGTACTGAACAGGCTGAATTCTTTTTTTTTTTTTTTTTTTTTTTTTTTTTGCTAGAAGCACTCGAATTTTCCTTTCTGTGTGTCAATGACTGTGGGATACAGCTGCTTATAGTCAAAATGGCCACCACCAAAAGTCCTAATATGTTGAGAGAACAGGTGTATTTAATCCCCTTCCCAGTAGTTACTCATTAAAAGAAGGCAAAATAACCCAAACCAGCAGGTATTTCAAGGGAGGGAAAAAATAGTTAAACATGGAGGTGATAAACATCTGAGTTATTGATTAACTCCTGGCTTTTGTAACCCCCACAGTTCTTCGGTTGGCTTACTGGGAGACCAAAACACAGAGCTGTGCCACTTCAATAACTTACAGTTCACTTTATCTCTCCTTGGCACAGATGTCCCTGGGCTGTGACAGTGAGGGCAGCACTGCCCTCTCTTGATGGGAAGAGCTCAGATCCCTTTCAATGCCGGCAGTGCCTTTCAATGGGAGTCAAAAAAGCCAGGGAAATCCATATAGGACAGGATGGATTGAAGTATAATCTCTTTTCTGGTGTGTCAACTGCCAGAAGCTGGGAGAGAAGAGAGGGGAAAATTGACTTGCCCTGTGTGCACATCCTCAGGTATCTGCTCCGAGATGTCCACTGCAGATGGGATGCTGGGGCAGCTGAGCCTTTGGTCTGTCACTTTGTGGTCAGGCTTATGCTCTCGGGGAAAAATCTGGGCTGGAAGGGAAAGTGGAGACTTAGACCAGGAGCAATCACAGTGAAAGCAGTGCAACGTGCTTGGCAGAAGGGAGAGCAGGCTGATGCTCATCTGTGAGGAAAAAAAGGGTGATTTCAGATGCCTTCTTCCACCTGGAGCTTTTTGTTTTGCCTCCTGCAATCAACCAGCTCCAGTCGGGAGTGTTGCCTCAAGCAATATCTCTCCCTCGCTGTCAGTCTTGATGTTGTCACTTGTTATTGCAGCCTGTCACTCGGGTTTAACTGAGAACATGCTGTTTGCCATCTGGAAGAAAGCCTGAGAAGTGAGGTGGCAGCACTCGCTGCCTTCGAGGGTTCAGCTGAACCTCCTCAGCTGCTGGGTCTTCCATATGCTGCCTGACTGGAGCATCCTGAGGTCCTGCAGGGATGTGAGGAAACTTCTGAAGATGTGAGTCCCTGAAGAGGGACAGCTTTGCCATGTGGTGCAGAGGAAGTCCTTCCAAAGTTTATTAACTGCATTTTTAACTAACACAGCTTGTGCTTAAGCAAAGTTGCTCTGGCAAGGAACTGATCCTGCAACACCCCAATCTCTGCTTCACTCAGAGGTGGTAAATTTGAGGAAATAAGCTGAAGCACTCAGCACCATCAGTAGAGATGGACACAGGCTTACTGAATGGGCAGGATGTCAGGGGCCCATCGGGCTGAAAGTGAATGCTAGACCATGGTGAGCTGAGCCAAGGAGGGCCTAGCTGTGTCTCTGGGGATAAAGGATGGCCTTTGAATGGAGCCTGAGAAGATCCAAGTCTGGTTTGTGTCCTCTCTTACTTCTGTTCAGTCTCTTATAAAACTCCTCATCTATAAGACAAAAACAATAGCCATTAAAAAAATCCAAACTCTTGTTTGTCACCATTAGCTGTCACAGAAGGCAAAAATGCCCATTTGCTGGACCACCTCATTCTGCTGCTTGACCTGCCTTTGCAATGCTCAGCTTTAATCTTTTTCACTTAAAATGTCACAGTAAGGCTCTATTTTTCAGGTCCCAAACAAACAGCAGGGTGCACACTGGACAATAGCAAAGGGTTTGGCAGCATGCAGGTTTCTAGTCTGTGCCAGAAAAGCTTTTCTGATGGCCCTGAGTTCCTCTTTACCCCCCTCTGCCAGGGGCTGACATCAGGGAAAGAGAAAATACAATTGAATGCCATCAAGACTAATGTCCTGTTTATTTTCCTGCTAACAGAATTATTTTCAGAACATCTCAGAAATCAGAAATGGGAGTGACAGGAGGGGTGGGAAAATCAGAACAAACCCACATTGGGACTTCATTAGCTGTTAGCAGAGAAGAGACAAGAATCAGGACCAAAATGCAGGCCAGGGACACAGTAAATGAAGCTGTACATATGTCACGTGTCCTTGTTTATCCTTCTGGGAAAAGACCATAAAGAACTGGGGAGGTTTCTCTGCCAGAAGCACATCGATGTAATCTGTTAATTGTGTGTGTTGGTTATTGCTGGTTCCTATAGCTGTGTTGGACAGTTGCTCCAGAGCAGCTCATACATCAATATGGACTTACCAGGGGAGAAAATTAAAGGATGTATGGGCTCCTCCCCATGAGCAGTGGCTGCTGCTGTTTGCCCTCATGTCCAGTGATGTGGTTGTGCATCTGCACAGCCTCTTCCTTGTGACACAAAATGGGGGGACCAGTCTGGCATCTCCTGGCTGCTGGTAGGGACAGGTCTCGCCCCCTATTTTTACCTCTCCTCCTTCCCTGCCCACAGTTGCAGCACTGCAGTCCTGCTCTCTTGCACAAGCTCTAGCTTGGATGGGAAGAGTCAAAAATAAGCATCAGTGTGGTTAGAGCTCTACCAGCTCTACCAGCTTCTGTAAAACATTTTTTTTTTTTTTTCAGTAAGACTACTGTGTTAAATCTTGCTTTGTTAGCTCTTAATAGTGGAGATCCTGGTCTGTTCTTGTTCTGGCTTAAAACCTGCTTATTTATTTTTTAAAAGGGAGGATCTTAGGATGCTGAGCTCTCTTATCCAGCACAGAGCAGCAGGACACATGGACCACCCAGTTCATCTCAAGGTTGGTGGAATATGCTGTATGTCTTCTTGCATGAGTGGGGTCTTCTGCAAATGCTGTGCGCCTGTCAGAGGTGTTCAGTTCTGCCTTCCAGGATTTTGAGCAGCCCTCAGGAGTTCAAGTGGTCTGTTTGTCCTCAGTCCAGGAGAAATTAAGTGGACGCACATGGGATCAGGTGTGGGTTGAGAAAAATGGGGTGGCTTCTGTCCAGACAAGGTTTGCCAAGCGGAAATCAGATACCAAGTGTGCTGCTCCTGACCGTGCATTCTCTGCACCACCTCTGCCCACTCCTGCATGGGAGATGTTCCTCGTCTGGAAACCACCACAACTTATATTGTTTTCACTGCTTTAATTGTGATTCCCAACCCTGCAATTACAGCTGCTGTGATGTGGATCAATAACAAACTGATGAGCCAGAGTCTTTCCTGAGGCTACTGGATGGAGCAGGGGATGTGGAATGGAGCAGGAGGTTTTCCAGCTTTCAGTTCACTACCTCTTCTCTCACCAAGGTCAGTAATAACCCAAAATCAGGCAGAACAGAGGGCTGGCTAGCAGGACCCCCCAAAGGACTTGCTGCCTGCTCCTCTCTGAGCTGACTGCACTGATGATGATGATGGGGGAGAAAATATATGGGAAGGGATGGCGGATCTGTCACCTCCTGATTGCAGGCTGGTATCAGCCATGGACTTAACTGGGGTTGGGTGGAATAGGGGCACTTGACCTGTCTCTCCATTCCCTGGGCCAGTTCAGGGATGTCTTTCCACAGATAAATGTGCTATGAAATGAACTCACAACTTTCTAAGAGAAGTAGTTCTTTCCATAGGAAAGAGGGAATGAGCCATGAAATGACATTTTTGTCCTTTACACAGCATTGGGACCCACACCTCAATTAACCTTTTAACCAGGACAAGTTACTTTACTGATCTGTGTACTGTGAACTCCCTTCCCTTACCCATTCCCATTTTTTTAGCAACTGCATTTGTGGCATCTTTTTCTTTGTACAGCTATTTTTCAGCATAAATCACTTTCCATTGTTCCAGTCCAACCACTGAGTGGAAAAGAAAACACGTATGGGCTTTGATTGCCATCTCTCCTGGCAGTAAAGGAGAAATGCCAAACCCATACTCTGAGTCAAAGCTAACAGCAGGTGGCCAACACCTGCTCTGCAGTGGGGAGGAACAGTGATGGAGATGGCAAAGAACATGGGGATGGCTCTACCTGCACCTGGCAGAGTGGCATTTCCTCCTGCTTAGGAGTGCATTGCTGGGACTTGGCTCTGAGCTGCCTCAGGTTGGGCCCATAGTGATAAATAAAACCCAGACTTAAACCCTGTCCCACAGCTGTCCCTTCTGCTTGGTTGCTTGCACACTTGCTGGCCTGGTTTTGGGGGCCATTCCCATGAGGCAGCACCTGGACCATGGCTCTAAGTGCAGCTGGCTGGGTGGGTGTGAGCTGTGCTAAAGCTCTGTGACTTCTGACATGGACATCACCTGCAGGCCTCATCCCACTAAAGACAATGGAGAGGTCTCCTGGTGGCTTCAGCAGCCTCCGTGTCATGTCCTAAACTGACTTCAGGCCAACACGGGGTCAGACCAACCTCACGAAAGCAGCTTTAGGCTGGTGTCAGTGGAGTGGTCAGTGTGAATTCTCAGCAGCAGGGCTGGTGTTGAGGGGTGAGGGTTTCCTCAAAGCCAGGACAGATGTTGGACGTCAGGTCCAGGAATTTATAACTGTGAGCAAGACAAGTCCAGTCAGGGTAGGTTTTAGAATACTGGCCTGTATGATGGTTAATGACTGACCTACAGAATAAATTATTGTAGGTGAAGTCTGTTAACCCCATATTTAAAGCAACCTCACTGTGCTCTCCCTCCACAGATGAAGGGTCTTTCAAAATGGAATGGGACTTCAAAAGTTATTAATTTTTTCCAAGGAAAATTTTCACTTTGCTCCTTGAACTTATTGCTACATTGTAAAAACTCGTGCTTTTTACTCTTTTCTCTGACCTTCAAAATTATTCCACAACTCCTAAAAATTTGGAAGGGGTTAAAAAATTAGGACAACATGTTAAAAATGTTAAAACTCAGGCCCCAAAGATAGGTAGGCTTTTGTTGTGCAAATACATGTATATTTCTATACATCTCACTCTATAAAAATAAGATTGAAGATAATTTTGGAAATTATCTAGTCATTAATTGATTTTCTTGATTATTCTTAGTAGCATAGCAGATATATCAAATATTTACATAGCCTATGTATCTTGGCGATAGGAATAATTTTTGTTCTGAGTTTGTACCTCTCCTGATACTGAGGACAGACACTACACTGTGAAGACAATGAACACTTTTGCTTTAGCAACAAGGACTCACCATGTCACTGTCATTTTAGTGATGACTTATGACCCTGCTGCCTGCCATTAAGTGACAGGATTTTTAGGAACCTGTTGAGGTACAGGAAAACATTTGACTGACAGACAAGTTTTGTCAGGCATTCTTTTTCATGGCTGCTGAGCAGATCAAAACTGTCTGGTCAAGGCCCAGATCTTCCTGTGCTAAGCTCCAGGCAAAGATTTGACGAAAGACAAGCTGAAAGAGTTGGATGGAAAGGATACCAAGTATGGCATATCTATCAATGCCATGTGGCATTTCCATAAATCCAGATTCAGAAAGTTAAATTCAAGGAGAGGGTACAGGTGATGACAAAAATGGATTTTTTTTAATCCCTTTTTATTTCTTCTAGAACTAATGGAAAATCATGCTGCCTGGTGTAAATTGATGTAGCTTTGACCTCTGGGAAGAGATGGTCTACATCCATGAGAATATGGCCAAGTATTACTGTGATGTATGACTGCACAGGAGAGGAGGGTCTGAAGGGCACTGTTATCAAAGGAAGTGAATACTTGAAACACAAAGACCTAAAGTAGTTCTGCACCAGTCGTGAGGCCAACATTTGTTGCTGTAAGCACAGTAATCTTTCTGTCCTTCCTGCAAAATACAGCCTCTCCCAAAAAAAACCCTGGATGACAGAGATTCTTTGCTGATGGGTTTAAAGGCATTCTTCTGTCTTTTGTTCTAAACCCTGCAATGTCAGCCCATTCAATGGAGCCATTCCCCTCCCAGAGTAGCCCACTGCCATAACCCCATAACCCCAGCCATGCAAATCAACAGAAAAATGCTTTCCACCAGAGCTTCCTAGAAAACTCTGCTGAAAGGACTCTGTGAAGTTGTCTAATGCAAGAGAGAATCCCCAGTTCTGTGTGAGACCAGCCATGGCTTTATCTAGCCATGCCCTGATGTCCTCCAGGCATGGAGGTCCCATTTCTTCCTCTGGCTGACCTGTTTCCTTCTCACCCTCCTAGTGAGAAAGGCATCTTGCCTAACGTCCAGCCTGAACCTCTCAAGCTGCAATGCGTGGCCATTGTTGCTTCTACTGCCATTTGATACTACAGAAATGAACTTTTCCTAGCCACCTTCACCTCTCCTTGACAGAAGGGCAAGGACATCAAAGCCAGACAGTATTTCTTGGCCTTTTTATACACTTTTTGCTCATATCATAGAAAAGAAGGCTCAGGGTACACATTCAGGCTAGGGACTAATTAGGACCTGAGGTCATCGATGTTATTTAGTCCACAGTGTGTTTCCTGGCACTGTTTTAGCTCATGGCTATTCATCCCCCCACAGACTGTGCCCAGGCTTAGCCTGGGACACAGCATCAGCCAAGAACTGTTCCCAAAGACAGTAGAGATGAAGCCATCCAGTATTTTTAAGACTGAGGTTTAGCTGTACAGTCATACTCCATGCCCTTGGTCACAAGAATGGCATATGACCTCTCTTATTATATCCTATTTTTATGTTTATATATATCTACATATTTAAGCATCCCCCAGAACATGCTTATTAAGTGCCAGTTGCCAGCTCACCCTTTGCACTGTCCAGCATTCCCTTCCTGCCACCTCTGGGGACACAAGGTAAACATTCAGCTTCGTGTCATAGGAATCCCATCCTGATGGTGCTGCTGCAGTACTCTTACACTGTTTCATATACTTTTACCTAAAATATATATGAGTTTAAGTAATAACATTATTTTAGGTCACAGGGACAGTAGCTTGGGGCTACAAGAGCTGCAGGGTTTAGGTGCTAATCAGAACAGATATGATCAGTCAGCTGGAGAGAACCCATCCTCAGCACTGTGGGTGAGACAGCTCGAGAAGAAGTCTAAGCAGTGCTGATGTAGCCACAGGAATGAATAGCTGGCTGTTCCTGGAGGGATATCTAGAGCTGGTAGATGAGCCTTACTGTGCCTTCCATTATCATGAAGAAAGCACTGGGCAAACAGCTCACGCCCTGCTGGCAGCCAGCAGGCAGAGAGACCTTCTGTTTTCACTGAACCCAGCTCATTAATTTGCAGCATTCATTGTTTTTTTACAATATATCTGTGCCTCATTTAACACTTGGGTAGTACAGCTGAGAACAAATAAATCCAAAACTAGACAAGCTGATGGTATCGGTAGTATAAAATGAAAGTCCTTTTAGAAATAACTGAGTTGCCTTTATGGTCCACAAAGGACATTTTGATCTGCTATAACTAAAGCCTTTTATATCCCCAAATAAAAGATTTGTACCACTACAGCATAACCAGGAGTCCCAAATATTTGTTCCTTGTCAGAAAATTAGGTTACAAAGGAAGAATTTTTTTATTTCTTTTTTTTTCAATTATGATCATTTCTAAATGGTCAGTACAAAAAAACCCCAAACAAACAATATCCACACACAAATCTCTGCATGCTGTCCCCTTTCAAAGAGAAAGGAAAACTGCACAGAAAGCAGCACGGATGTGAACCCTTAGGGTGTGAAGCCTTGCAGGGCTTCTCCCATCTTGTTCTCCCTCGTGGCCTGTGGGCTCTTGCATTTAGTTATTACCCAGAGGCCAAAATAGATAGATTCAGCAAATAAATCCCAAGCCTTACAGCTGTAAAGATAGAAGTGTCAGGAGCAAACACACTCCGAGCCTGTGATGTGACACATTGCTAGAAGAGAGCTGAGTACTCCAGAAGCCAGGGGATAACTCATGGGAACAGGAAAACAGCACGCTCTAGTGGGGAAATTATTAAAGTATTTTAGAAAAATCTATTAGAAAACAAATCGCGGCACTGATTACAGCATATGAGAGCAGCTGTTGCTTTCTATCTCTATGTCTATCTTCTCCCATCACTGTGCATCTCCTGTCACTTGTTGCCCCTGGTACCCCTTGGCCCAGGCAGGGGGCCAGTCCTTTCAAGGCTGTCCCACTGCTGTCACACAGCTTGGGCTGATTCATCTTTCAGGAGCCAGAGCTGGGTCCTCTCCCTCTGGCTTGCTGAGTGCACTTGGCACAGGGCATGTTTGCCCGTGCCAGTGTGGCAGGGCCACTTAGAGAGGCATGGGAGGACAGCCGGGTCAGACTGTGATGGCCAAGTGCCCCGTCAGCACAGTAATTAGCAGGCTCCTTCCCTCCTTCCCCCTTTCACTGTCACCCAGTGGAAAACTCCATCTCCATTAAGAAGGAGAACTCATTACTGGTGAAGCAGATGCTAATCAGATATTAGTTGTAACCATTAATGAAAAAGCTAATGAGGTGCTGAGATCCCCAGTGCTGACTGAAATGAGTTAATCACATCTCCCTGCTCAAAGGCCCATTAATCTGCGTGCATGCTGATGTTTCCCATTCCTTTGCTTATTATAGGAAACAAAAACATCGTTCTGGCTTCATTTGCGTGCATCTGCTGGATCTCTGTGCTAAGCTGTAAAGCCACGTTGCAAAACCTGCGACTGGTAACAAGCTGTGACTTTCCCTTGGCTCACAGAAAGCCATCACAGACAGGTGGAATGGCACCCACCTTCCAGGAAGGAAGCAAACACCATGCCCACAGCCACATGAGAGTGAGTTCTAATTGCCCCTGGCTGTTAGTCTAAAATGTTATTCCAGCCCCTACAAGTAACAAGAACTGAAGAGCCACCAGTGTCCCAGGTGCATTCCTCCTGAAGCAGCTCATAGTTTTTTCCTGTCATTACTGCTAGTGATGAGTATTATTCTCACCTGATTCAAGTGGGATATCTGTGGGATGGATGAGTAATTAGACGCACCCAGTAACTGAGGTGGTTAGGTGTAAATTTCACCTAGATTTATTTCTGGTGTTGTTAGCTATACGTGCTTTCAGACTTCAGGAGGTCCCCTGGAATCCCACAGGATTCTTTAAGTATCTAGTTTATTTTAATCTGCCTGGAATGGAACTGGTTTTATTCCTAGCACCCATATAGTGCTGTGTTTTGGATTGGTGGCTGTGGGAAGTGAGTGAGTGGCTGTGTAGGTGCTTGGCTGCTGGCCAGGTCAAAATCACATCATGTGTCTCCAAAAGCATCACCAGTCTAATTCACTCCTGGCCCACCTACTTCGATGGACCAAACAAGAGGGTAAAACTCTACTTCTCTGCAAAAGGTTTTCTAGAAGACACATTTGCTTTATTTTTATGTATCCCATCCTCACCTTTAAATCTGTTTATTTCTATTTCCTTACTTACCTCTTCAAATCAAACCATGAAATGATAGAGCCTGTCAGCTTGCAGAATTTCTCCCTGCAGCCAACTCTTTGGTGTCCCCAGTGAAGGACCATCAGCCACTGGTCTCTCCCATGACTCTTTCCTGTGACTCCACCACTGCAGGCAGGAGCTCTGTGCCTCATCAGCCTCTTGGGGAACTTGCTCACACTTACCCACCCTCTGATATCTGAATCCTTCAACATTTAAAGGAAAAAGAGGAGCTAAAATAGTGATGGGATAAGGGGGAACAGTTTTAAATTAAAAACCCAGAGATTTAGATTAGATGTTATTAAGAAATTACTTACTGTGAGGGTGGTGAGGCACTGGCACTGTTTGCCCAGAGAAGCTGTGGGTGCCCCATCCCTGGAAGTGTTCTAGGCAAAGTTGGATGGGGCTCTGAGCAACCTGGTCTAGTGGAAGGTGTCCCTGCCAACAGCATCAGGGTTGGAACTGGATGATCTTGAAGGTCCCTTCCAACCAAACCATTCTATGATTTGATGATTGATTCTATGAAATCACTCTTTCCACTATTTTCTACCATGTGAAACCCACTCTGGTATTTGCACAGGCTGAACACAGAAGTGGCTGCAAACTGGACACGCTTCAAAGCACAGCTCAAGTATGGCCAGTCCATTCACACCCCCAGACTGTGGGTTTGAGCTGGGGGAGCAAAGTGCAGCTCCCCCAGATGGTGGCACCTCTTTGGGGCCACCCCCAGGAAAGCAAGGAGTGGAGCACAAAAATCCACATGGGGAGAAATGGCCATAAGGGGCTCCTTGATGTAACACTTGATTTGGGGCTCCTTGGGAGAACACCATGGCACTGCAGGATGCAGTGTTTGTGGCACAGGTTAGGATGCTTTCCTTACTGATCGGGTGTCTGGGTGGACAGGGAGGCCAGCTGGTAGTTGCTGTGTAACTCTAGAGTCTCTGATTATGTGGAAAGAGTAACTATCGTGGAAAATGTCCTGTCTTAGTAGGAGTGGTAATGTCATGGGAACAGACGAACTCCCACATGGATATATTTATATTCTGCCAGCCAAAGGTTACCTTAGAAACTACAAACTAAGGAGTAGAGCAACATGGTGAATTTCCTACAGGAGAAAATTGAACTTAAAACACAGAGATTTCCCTCTGCATATCGGTACCTGACCATGAAGAACTTTTTACTGTGTGAACCATATTTTATTTCATAATGCCTGAAGACAGTAAATGTAATGAGATCAACTCTCTCAAATTCTACAGGAGAGACAAGGGAAAACAGATTTTTAAGGGTGGCAAGGGGCTCCTTTGCCTTTTCATTCTTTGGGTTTAATTGTTATTCTGACTGTGAGCCATCAGAGGAACCCATGCCATGAACTGAAGCCATACAGTTCCCCTGTGGATACTTCCTCTCTTCATTTGATGGTATAAGCAAAGTCCTTTGTCCAAGTCCTGTGGCTGGTCCATCTGTCTGCATGCTGCTGTTGTTGTTGCTGCATGTCTTACTAGTCTCAAGTGGTTTCCAGATTGTAATTTTATGCAAATTACTTTCCTGACAAAATCATTTCAGACCTGGAAGCTGCATTGCATTGCACCTCTTGTGAGTGGACATGAATGCAAATGCAAAATGATTTCCAAGAAAGCTGTTCCTTGGAGTTATTTTG
This sequence comes from Platysteira castanea, assembly GCA_013397175.1. NCBI lineage: Eukaryota > Metazoa > Chordata > Aves > Passeriformes > Platysteira > Platysteira castanea. Next base: position 463,014 of record VYXC01008892.1, read on the forward strand.
CTTTGCTGAGGATGACAGAGGAGCAAATGCTTTGCATGTCCTCTGCACCTGAAGTGACCGGAGTATCTCCTCAGACCTGTGTCTCTACTTCCCAATTATTTTCAACAAGTGTGATTCTGGCTGGGCTGTATCCATTAACAGCAGTTAATATCTCACTGATGCAGCATCTCTAGAGCCTGGGTTGAAAAGCAAAGTGCTAAGCACTTTCTGAGAACCTGATCCTCTGAAGGTCACACTGGACAGCAGCTCTTACTGTGACCACCTGACCACTGCCTGTATCTGAACAGGAGCTTCCTGAGCTGACCTCTGATGGCTCCCTGAGCTCCTACCACCAGGATGGTTGCATTGCAAAGGGCAGCTTGCACCACTGCCAGACCATCTACCCTACTCAGTCCCTTAAACAATAAAAGGAAAAGGCACATAAGGAAACTGAGCAGTTGATGAGGTCCATGAGAAATAGCCAAGGTAGAGTCTCCACATGTAAAGCCATGGTCATGCGGATGCAGGTGTCACCTGCTGAAGTGGTACCTGATCAGAGGGATCCATCTCCTGGGTGGGGTTCTTCTCATGGACATCTAAGTCATCCATGACTGAAGTGCTTGTGTGTCCAAAGCAGGCCCTTAAAAGAGGGACTTGGGGTGGACCCTCAGATCTCAGCCAGGTCAGATAAGTTGCATCTTTTCTCAAGTCACTGATTTCTGAGCCTGCAATAATTTCCCTTATACATCTCCTAGATAGAGCACAGATCCATCAGGAGACCACAGGCATATTAAGTTCAATTTATTGTCTCCAGAGGGGCCTAGAGCTGCCATGTGAGCAATCTGATTCCCATGACCACAAGCAGCCTGAAACATTGCAATTGTCACCCAAGGGATCACAGAATCATAAAGGTTGGAAAAGACCTCTAAGATCATTGAGTCTGACTGGATGGGAGTGAGGAAGTGGAATAAGCTTCATTACACTGTTATGTGAAAGAGGAGGTTCTAGGAGCCAATGAAAATACTGTGGAAAAAAGAAGTGTGCACAGAAACATTTTGGTTTGATTACAATAAAAAATTTATTTTGATTCATATCATACTGAAAAATTAAATAAATAAGATGTCAGTGAATGATTGTGTGACACTCCCCACCATTAGAGAAAAAAATCATGATCGATTATGTAGTCAGAGAAAAATACAAAGAAAATCTGGTCATGGGAGGGAAAAAGTGCTCAAGAGATTTGGCTTTGGTAAAAAACATAACACACACTCAAGGAGTGCTTCAGATTTTTTTTCTGCAGTGGTGGCAAATACAGTCCAAGAGTTTGAAGCCTTGACATGGTGTTAAATGTTTTCCTTAGTTCTTTTAAACTAAATAAACCCAGAAAGTTTCTAGCAGGAAAAGAGTCTTCAACAATGGCAGTGGGAATTAATTCTTCCCTCAGCACCATCTGTTGGTATCTCCTGATTCTGAAGGCAATTGAAAGAGCAGCAAAATTGTGGAGGAACTGAGACAAGGATCTAACACAACAGTCAGCTGCCTGAAGGACTCTAGAAAGTTCCCCTGGAATGAAAACGTGATGGCAGACTAGTCCTCATCCTGCACCTGGAGAGATCCACTCTCTGCTCTCCTTACACTCTGAAAAATGGACATCGGTGGTACACAGTTACTGCTTGCTGTTGGCAACAAAACTAAATGGGAATTGCAGCTTGCTCTATGATGAACACATCAAATCCATCTGCATGTATGAGCCATGAGGTTTTATATGTACTGTCAGAGGCAGAATGTTGAGGGGAAAATGGAAATTTTATTAGAACAGCAAAAGGAAACTTTCAAAACAACACAGACTAGAATGTAGTTGGCTTCTTCTTCCACTGTTTTTGATTCCAAACTGACCTCTGTGATTAAAAAAAAAATCAAGGGGATAAACCACCATAAGTTTTCTTCCAAGTCTTTCTAAAAATGACTGAAAGAGCAGTCAGTGTTTCTGAATTACTAATATTTGTCCATGAGGAAAAAGATATAAAGTGTTTGAAGCTCCAAAATCCAGCCACACTGTGAAGTTATCACTGGTGTCTTCCACTTTTGTCTCTTAGATTTGTTTTGCTTGTATTACTGCAGCACGTCACCAGAAGCATATTGATTAACAGCAATTTAAACAAGCAGGAATGCTTAAAGCAAACAAACAAACATGGTTCCAGTAGTAATGCTTCATTCTTTTACAAAGGACATGGAGCAGGACAGTAAGTCCATCAAAGTTGCTGTGCTGTGACATGCAGGTGAGTTCTGCTGGCCACCACGCTGGGAAGTGGCTTCTTGACGTGAGGATCATGAACAGGTCTCATCATGAGGATTTGAAAATCCTGCCCTTTCCATGTTGCTGAACTGAAGGGTTGCACGAGCTGAGGGAGCTCGATTCCCCACACAGACATTTGGCATCCTTGGCTCTTTATATGCCACGAGTTCAGTAATACTCACACGGGTAAAGCAGTTCATGTTGGTGAGCAGTGCTGTGGCCCAAAATTCCAGCTGACCATGACATTGTGCCATGTATTGCTGCCTTGGAGGGCACCTCAGTGGCACCAGCTGGTGTAGAAAGACAAGGGGATAAATCCTGGATGAAGCACATCAGTGCTGAAGGGCTTTCACCGACCTCAAATACTCATCTGCTTGGACATTCTGCCACAACTGGTGCATAGAGAGGAGACATTTAGATGATTTGCCATAAACTCCAACCAATGTGGTACATTAAAAATTAAATATGCCATTTTTCCCAAGCCTGATCAAAAGTCCCTTGAAGTCTGTGTCAAGAACTCCTCTGGCTTCCCCAAGGCTGAAAGTGGGTCAATAATCCATGACTCCTGTTTTCATGATATCAGGAAGAAAAGACCACTGTTTTCCATTCTTCACTGCCTAACTTGGATTTATATTTCACCTGTCCTTGAGGCTTTAATGCGTTGATTCCAGCAAAAATCTGTGGATATAAAATCTCCACTGCAACTTCCCTCCTCTCACTGCCTAGAGGTACTGACATCAATATACTCTTTCCTCCAGAGATGCACATGATTTTGAAGTCTGTCTTATGCTCAGCTTGTGCAGATTGTGTCTTTGTAGGTGCTGCTACAGAGCAAAAGATTCTTAGAGTATTACTAGTTGATATCCCAACCCATGATTTTTTTTCCATTTCAGATAGAGACCTTGTAAAGAGATACCACATTTTTAAATTTGTAAAAAAAACTAAGAAGAAAATTTTCCTTGGGACTTTTGAATATTTTCCCATAAAACAGGTAAAAGCTACCTTTAAAAATTGTCATTTGCGTTTGTTCAAATGCAATATAGGAGTTGTTATTATTGGTTTTGACTACAAAAGCATACCAAACAGAGGCTAAACTTTGGTTAACTTTCCCCCCTTTTATAAAAAAGTTTAATTTAGGGTTTGTCATCTTAAAAAAAAAAAATCACATCTCTTGCACAACTTTAAAAGGCACATATAAATGACTTGAAGGAAGTCCACTTTCCAATCCTTAACTGATTAAATTAAAAAAAAAAAAAACAAAACAGAGTGTTTTCCACCAAAAAAGAACAAAAATTACCTATAACCAACCAAACGAGACAGACAAGTGGCTAAAAAGGCCATTTTTTTTTCCTGGAGTTTTCAGTATTATTTTCTCTATCATTATGGCTGTGTAGGAAGCAATATTAAATAATACATGAGATGATTTCAAATTTTATAGACACTATCAATGCAAAATGAGGCAATGGTTGAAATAGTTACTACTCCAGGCAACTTCATCATATTTTTCCTTAATACAGCATGAAAACAGAAGTAATAGAGAATAGAGAAGAGACGGTTCAAAAAGAAGATCAACAGCAGAAATGAATTCATTTCTTTGAGGTAATCCTTACTATGATGTTCACAGCTGCCTTAGTGGGTCTCAAGTCCCAAAAGTCATTTTCACTCTTCTTCAAGGATCTCCTGCCTTGCTTGAGGAGAGAACAAACACACAGACAGCAGTTCATGTGCCCAGGTTTCCCTTAATTGCAACAGGCAGATCTTTCAGCAGTAATTCAAGAATCAAGCCGTAGAGCTGAAGTAGAGATTAATTTATTCCCACAACTGATTGATAGCTCCCGGCCATCCGTAGACAGGAAATCATGTGCAGTTGGAAGCCAGTCCTTGGCCTCATTCCCTGCAGTGTGAGATGCTCCAACTCCACCGCAGATCCATGCATTCAAACCTGGCTGGTGCCCAGATCATCTTCACTGAGCTTTGTTCTGCTGCATGCTGGAAATTGCAGCCCTCACTTGTCTCCGTGGCCAGGGTCATCTGCCCTTGAAAAATTTTATTTTTTCAATGGAGGCAAGAGTCAAAGTTATATTGAACTCAAAATCCCCGTCATGGACACCTGTCTTGCGGAAAGCCCCACCTGAAGTGTTGTTTTCCCAGTAATGGTGCCAGTGTCCTTTGCTGTCTGCTCCAAAGCCGTACACATTCACCTAGGATGCAAGGGAGAACTACTGTTACTGACTGGAAAGTAATTGCTCTTCACCTGAAGTGCTGAAGAAACTCTTTATTCTCAGTGTATTTACAGGCAGCAGCACCTGAGGTCCTCAGTGGTGTCCCAAGCTCTTCCACTGCATGACATGACCACAGAGAAACAGCCCAAGGCCTACCCAAGGCATGTGACATCCTAAGCTATGCCGAGACACCACCAGACCTGACCTCAGAGGCAAAAGGAGATTTCTATCCATTAATTCTGGTTTAGCAATATGAAAATGCATTCCTACCCCTTAAGCATGACTGACCTCAGGAGATCAGTGGCTTGGGATGGGAATCTCCCCTTTAGCTGATTTAGGCCACAAAGAGTGAAGAAAAATTGGTTTGGTCCTGGTTTTCCAAATAATGACCCATGTTGACCACACTTATATGCTTAAGTATATAATATTTGCAGTATATAATATTCTAATATAATTATAGTTACTTCAGAGACAGATGGATTTTATGTTTTTTGCATATGTATTTACCTACAGCCTCTCCTCTCCCAAAGGCTTGTTTGTCGATGGCTATGCCTGTCTTCCCTGATGGTAAAAGTCCAAACATCACAGCTGATTTATTTAAACTGGGAGTGGTGATATGTCTGGCTGCATTTGAATGGATCATAGCCAAAAAACAAGCTCCCTAAGCCATTTACACCCAGGCCCACTCAAATATGAGCTGTTTTTAGGTTGGTTTTGGTAATGTCAGAGCCCTGGTCATTGCCTGCTTACCAGAAAACCAGGCTCCACCCAGTCTGCTGTGACTGTGGTAAGAGTTTCTACCAGTATCTTTAGGAGTATTTCCGTCACCTCTCCAAGCAATGCAAGCCTGGGTGACCAAAAACTCTTTCATCAGCAGATGTGTGTCCAGGACAGGGATTTTTCCAGCAAAGTGAGGTTTATTCCCCATGCTGACAAGCTCAGGTTTGCAGGATTTTGTAGAGCTAACCTGGCCTTATCTAACTAGCTGAGTCTCCAATCACTTTGGAGCACCTCACAGCACTCAAATCAGGGAATTTCCCCTAGCAACTGCTGGAACAAAAGCATTTATTTTAACCTACCATAAAGACCCAGAAGCCTGAGTTTGAAAATACAGCGAGGCAAAATGTAATTGAAACTTTCACTAGCAAGATGGGCACAGATACCATTCATGTTTAGATGTCTTTTGATACCGGTTGGAATCTCTGTTTATGTTTAATTACATTCTCCTGGAGTGCATTGTAAACCCTACAACTTGCTGACATTAAAAAAACCCCATCACTTTCAGTTGAGTGTGTCTGGATGTTTCTGAGGAGTCTGCATGTGTTTGAAGAGGTAAATGGCAGAGAAGGTGGAGAGGGAGAAACAGGCTGAGTGAGTGGCCAGGGGTTGTTCCTGGCTCTTCAGTGTGAAATGTCCTGATTTTTTATCCATATATCCAAACACAGACAGACTTTACCTCATCGCATACATGGAGAGCAAACATCAAAGACAGAAGGCCTGTGGAGGGGTATCTGCCATGATGCTCGAGCCAGTTTTCATAGATGTATTTCATAAAAGCTGGATTATAAACCAGGATCTAGGCAAAATTGGAGAGAAAAACTCATTAGTAAAATACCCTGGGAAAAAAACAATGGTAGCACATCATTCCTAAAGGACACTAGGGTAGGGGAGTGGGTAAGAAAGGAATAATAGTTATTCCTTGAGGGCATGTGAAAGGGAAAAGTCAGTCCCATATTAAGTGCATTCAGGAATATTTCCCACGTGCAATTACACATGAATAGCCCTTCCTTGTTCTTGATATCCCTCCTGCTTACAGTAATGTAAATCCTGGAGATTCCTACTGAAACCAACGGGTATGAAATGGCACAAGTGAGATGGAAATTAGGCATTAGCCATTCAACTCTCCCTGCAGCACCATGCAGGTGAGCTCTGGGGAGTTGGAGTCCTGAAAAAGGCAAGTGCAAGAGGCCATGACAGGTTTCATAGGACCATGGATTAATTTAGGTTGGAAAAGACCCCTAAGATCATCAGTCCAACTGTAATTTGAGTGGAAATACAGGAGCAATTCCCTCTTCCACACAATACGCCAGCCATGTCTCTGTATCCCTGCAAGTACAGATCTAAGGAAACCAAGGGCCAAATGTAAACTATCAGGAAGCCTATCAGGTCATGTAGGCTTCTTTTATCCTGTTTCCTAAACATGCTATTTTTCTATGCTGTATACTTTTTTCTTACAAGACATAAAATGCATTTGTTTATCTCACAGAGGTCATCTCACAGAGACAGAGCACTTAAGATAAGACCTGAGAGTACAGTAAATCCGAGGACTGATGGGAGCCCTTGGTTTCAACCCCCTCGCCGGAATGAGGCAAACAGAGGCTTTTCCCTCCATGCTGTGTTTGTAATTACAGTGACAGCATTTCAGTGCTATCTGGTTAGCTGCAAGGCTTTTCCTTTTACAAAGTCAGAGGTTAATTGCTGATACTGCATCTGTGTGTAATCTCTTCTCACAGGGTGTTTTGCATTGCACAGTGTGGGAAGAAATACAGGCTTCTCCTCTCATACTCAGGAAGCTGCTACAAATCACCATACCCTGGGCTGCTGCCACTCCACTGTGATGTGAGTTTAACAACTTGCCCTGGTGCTTCTCACAGGGGTTTTTCAGAGGTTTTCACGTACCCCACAACAGGTAAGGATGAACCAAGGGATTATTTAATGCACCCTAGAGGTCCATAGTTTGAAGCAAAGGAAAATAAAGTGATACTAGTTCAGGGTCTCGCCTGAAGCCTTTGGCAAAACCTGGCCTCTTGAACGAAAGGTGTGTGCTTTAATTTGTAATTTTAATGTTCTGGAGCTAATGTCATACTTTAACAGCCCTAGATAAACTAGGTGCCTGTACTTTTGAAAATCCATCTCTCCAAAGACTGAGAGAATGAGACCCTTTATTTTTCTGGAAGCTTCATGGAAGAGGTTTTTGTCTCCCACACAGCCTACCTCCGTTATATCCTCAAACCATGCAGCTACAACAACAGAAGTCTTTGCACAGTGGCTAAAGTTCCAACATGGGAATTAACATCCTGCCCCATGGGAAATCCTGCCTGCAGCCTGCCCTGTGCAGAACAGGGAACGTTCCCTGGTCTGTGCTCTCATGCAAACTGTGCTTGAACATTGCCTGTGAGACCTGTAACACACCTGGAGCAAAACCTTCCTGGACCTGGCCTGAGCTCAGCCTCCAAGCTCGTTTAATTGGGTACAGGTAATTATTGCAGCTGTGGGTTAAGAGCCTACCACCAGGAATTCTCCACTGACTTGGAAACACACAGCTTTATTTGTTCAGAGTTCACTTAGCTCCTTATTACAAGGAACTGACCGGGGAGTGAGAAACATCCTTGGTGTTCAAATACTAAAATTATTTAAAAAAACCTCCAAAGTCTCTCCTCAGTGCCATTACATACAAATGACTGCAACGGGTGGGAACAGAGCAATTGCTGTGGAGCACAATGCTGCACTTTTAATGTCCCTGAGCAGCACCAGAGGAAGTGATGCAACCTTCAGAACAGTGTTCATGCAAAGGCATAGCCAAAAGAGCAATTTCTTTCCAACCACAATTATTTAGTGGTTGATCTATGGCCTAAATGACACACAGGAGCCAAATTTTCAGCTTAGTTGAGACTTGCAAAGTGTCTGTATTTTGGTTGCAACTTTTTATGAATGTCAAGGGCTTGCTTGGATTCTTGCAGTCTCTCAAAGAAGCAAAAGACCTACAAATAAATTAGCAGAACAAATCCACAAACCAGCACTGCTCACCTTTTCTTTTTTGACTTTGATTCTCCGTGGAACTGGAACATACGTGCTGTTAAAGAAAAAAGAAAGACAGCACCATGATAAATAAAACTCCAGATGTAATTCCAAAGAAAGAATATTCTTCACAAACAGTAATAAATTCAAGTTATTCGAAAGTAGTAAATTCAAGAAGTTGTTGTAAAATGAGGCTGCAATTAAGTAACACAGCAGGAAAAGAACTGAGCTGTCGCTGAAGCAATTTTATAGGAAACCATTACATTCTTAAATATTCAAGTTAATTATTGGCAGTAGGACACCAAAGATTTAGTTGAGAATACACTGTAGAGTCAATACTATGTGGAGCCCGAGACTTCTAATTCTTGGATCATTACTGTTGCAGTCTTTGCTCTTTGATGACGGGAAAGACTTTCCATTTAATTTCTTGGCAGAAAAACCTTCTCCCACCAGGGGGAGACTTTTCCTCTTCTAATGCTCGGAGCTCCCGCATGATTTTCAGAGTCGGTGGCAGCACAGCTCACCAGTTCTGTGGTTATATGAAACTCGGGCATTCCCAGTACACAGCCCCTCATCAGAAAGCTATTTCCCTCCTCCCCAGGGCGATGCTGAAGGCTTCCTGCAGTTTCCAGCATAAAATTTCCAAGTTACACCTTATGACTGTGTTGAAATCACGAGTCATGAATTGAAAATGAAAAAGCTTTTATTCCCCATATCTCATGCACAGTGTGTGCTGGCATTGCACAGCTCATCACGAGTACTGTAAGAAAAAAATCTTCCTGAGTTTTTTTCACGTGAAAAAATTCTGACGAGCTGGCCTTGTAATTGGAGTTTGCCCCAAAATATATCCTGCATACTTTTTAGATGGGTTGCAGTAAATCACCAAAGTCTTCCATTAGCTCAGTCTCAGTGTTTCCACTTGGGTTTTGGTAATGACAAGGTTCCTGTCATTAAGGTTTTATTTTCTTCAAACTGTGGAACATCATAACTTTTAAAACTTAGTCTAAATCTTCCCAAACCAGTGGTGACCTGGCAATGTTCTCCTGACCTGCAACCCCTGCTCTGGGATTGAGGCAGTGAGAGATGGGTGGTTCCAACCCTCCTAGGAGGTGATGCTGTTGGGGAAAGGGACACTCATGCTGACTTCTCAATCTGACCTCAGCAAATATGCCCTTGCAGCTGCAGCCCATGCCTGACCTTGACCAGCAAATCAGTAAACATAGCCTTGGTGATCCCATGTCCTTTTTGTGCTTATGAAGACAAAAAGGGCTTCTTTGCAGGTAGAATCTCGTCAATATAATAAATAAACAGTCAATCTTTTCCAAAAAGTGATGGGGAGGAAAAAAGAGGGCTGAATTTCATGGATAGATACAGTAGAAGACCAAAGAGATGGGTATGCAGTGTTCAGGACAATACTTGTGGACATCTCTGGTCTAACAGGAGACTGCTGTAGCTCTTCTCAGATGACGTATTAGTCATTTTAACCAAGGGCTCTTTAATTCTTTCAGAAGAAATACCCAAACCCTGCTGTCATGTGGCTGCGGAATTTCATAAAATCACACAGAAGATATTGGCACACTGATTAAGGCCTCTGCTCTTATGATCATGTAAAACCGAGGCTGCAGGGCAGCCAGGGAGTGAGGGACCCAGGAAGTGGCACACAGGAGTGGAACAGTGACACCTGTGATGAAGGTGTAACACATCACCAGGGGAACATCCTCCATGAGCCACTTTGCAGGACTCAGTGAACTCTGCCATTGTTGCTGGCCACCTTGTACAAGACATTCAGTGAAACCCTGGCCCAGGATGTGCAACATTTTAAGGATTACAATAATTGTCTTTGCAAAACTAGGTGGAGTTTTTTTCACCAAGCAGATTCCTAAAAGACTTGCAAATGAAGGCAACCAGGGTAAATATATGGCTGATGAGGGTCTGAAAGTTTCCTATCTGAGAAAAGGCATTTCTTAGTATTTTCTGGAATGATGCTTAGTCTTAGAGAGATGTTTTTAGATGGAAATATATCAGTCAAATGGAACTGAGAATGCCTGAGAGAATCACTCAGCTATCAACTGAAGATAATATTAAGGCAATCTGCAGTTTGGCTTTTGTTTTGAAATGTAAATATTGCAAGAATTATGATAATACTAAGAGGAGAATATGTTTAACTCACAGGTTTTGTTTTAGGAAACTCTCATTTGGATGAAATACAGAAAATTAAATACTGTGTGAAAGTCTAACCAATACATGATGCTTATCTTTTTTAGCTATGAGTACACTTGGGTTCTTGTTAACCTAAATTCAGCTGACACTACGCAGCCTGTGCATATGGAACAATGCCCAAGAAGACCAGGGTAAGGAGACAAGCACTTCTTCCTTTCTAAAATACTGACTTTCAAATGTGTTTTATTTTTATTTCATGCCTTTTCCTCTTTAAAAATGTGCACTCAACAATTTCCTTATACCCATTAACTGACACTGTGTGTTTAATGCATGCTCATAGGTTATTTCTACAAGGCTAAAATTATGCTACATACATTGCTATGATTTATATGCTTATGATTTTCTGCTTTTATTATTGCAGCTTATTAATTATGCAATTTCCATGCTTTGAGTATGGCAAAAATCTTAAAATAGTGGTATTTCTTTCATGTGGTTAAATACTCACACACTAATTTATACCAGATGCTTACCAAGCCTGTGTATACAATCTAATTATAAATATATAATATATCCTGTAATTTATTAAGCAAAGGTGTTTTCCCTTTCATGTGCTGTGGCTGCATTGTGGTCAACCAGCCTTCCTAATAGTCTAAGGGTTCACCTGAAATCAGAGCAGACCTCAGAGTTCAGAAAGTATCAAGAGCTTTCTCCTGGCCCAGAGACAGGCAGTGGACCTGCCTGCAAAAGGTGTGTCCATGTAAATTATAGAACAATAGAATCATTCAGGTTGGAAAGACCTGAAAGATCACTGACTTCAACAGTTAACCCAGCACTGCCAAGTCATCACTAAACCATGTCCCTAAGTGCCACACCTACACAACTTTTAATTCCCTTCAGGGATGGTGACTTCTGTCACTCCCATGGACAGCCTGTTCCAATGCTTAACAAATCTTTTGGTGAAAAAATTGTTTTTAATATTCAATCTAAACCTCCCCTGGTGAAACTTGAGGCCATTTCCTCTTTTCCTGTCTCTTGTTACTTGAGAGAAGAGACTGACCCCACCTGGCTACTCCTTTCAGGGAGCTGTAGAGAGCAATAAGGTCCCCCCTGAGTCTCCTTTTCTCCAGGCTGAACACCCCCAGCTCCTTCAGCTGCTCCTCACCAGACTTGTGCTCCAGACCCTTCCCCAGATCCACCGCTTTTATCTGGACATGCTCCTGCACTTCAATGACTTTCTTGTAGTGATTGGTACACTTTTCTAAGTGTGCTGATTTTCCCAAGTTATGAATGTGTATGGAAGATGGATTTTTTTCAAGACAATTTATGACTATATGTATTAAATGCTGGTGATGAAAAAGGCAAAAGGAAGCTAATACAGATTTGTAACAAGTTAAGGGAATCTTAATAAGAAATGAAAAAAATCTAAAATGCATCTACAAAGAGAAAAGAAAATGAAGAGAAGAAATAAAACTTTGTTTTTCCATCAAAGAATGTTACTTAAAATTGCAAAGTGGGTCTTATGCCCAAGTCAACATGCCCAAGACACACTTTTCCAAGTTTAAATCTTCTGAGACTTTGAAATTGGGAAAAAAGTTCAAATGGTTTGAAATATTTCTCCCTGGAGTAAGGCAATCTGATCTGCTCTTGCTGTCTATGTGTAGCAGAGTGTCACCAAGCAATCCCACAAGGCTGTGGTTTTACATCCAGCAGATAACCTCATACTCAGAACAAATGTCACGTATTTCATTCTCTGGATTAGGAAAAGCCAGCTTACAGGAAGGAAGAGAATCTGCTAGCAGGCTTCCAGAAGAAACATGTATTTTGATCACATTTCTAATTCTGGTGCTGCCATAAATGTAGCAAGCAGAAAACCTTTACTTCTGACAGCACTCAAAAAAGAACTGGAGAATAAATTCCAGTGTGTCACATTATTGCCAAGTAGAACTCTTGAATTTAAGGCTAAAACATGCAGGTGACACACAAAACACTGTTTCCTCTGCACAGTTCTCAATCAGACCAAACTCCTGACAAACCTGGCCAGGGGAGCCCATCCTTTCGATGGGGCACTAGGTGCTGTGGTCTGCATCTGCTCTCACTGCTTCAGGTGAGCAACCTGCACACCCCTCTCTGCCTCCTTGTCCTCTTCTGCAAGTGTACTGACTCCCCAGGAACCAGAGAGGAGGAAAGATGAGCAGAAGCCCAAAATGAGGCACTGACCCCCAAAGCTCAGGAGGCTTTTGATCAAACTGGTCACCTCCAGCAGCAAAAACTCCCCTTTTCATTTCTCTCAGACCACTGGGGATGTAAGGGACTGGATCTTGATCTTTGCCTCAACAACTGCATCACAGCATTAAGCTTTTCCTAGAAATCAGGTGTTCAGGGTTGAACTCTGACTTGAGAGGGTCTGTAAAGCACCCCTAGGCCCTATCAGAAGCAGGGATATGCCCCACACAGGTTATTATCTCCTATAGCAACATGAAGTATGGAGCTCCCACCCCTTGTGCCTGCCCTTACTCACAAGTTGATGGTTCCTGTGGTGAGAGCAGTGACAACCCAGCGCAGGTCCAGGGTTTTGAAGGGAATCAGGATCATGCTCACGTTTGCTGCCAGCTCTTTGTAGCTCTCAGGATAAACGAAGTGGTGAGTGGTCTTGCTCCCAACATCTGATTCATAGCCAGCAGTGGGGGCACGGTTCATTCTGCAGCCCAAAAGGAAGAATTGAGACAGGAGAGGAATTAGGTAAATACAAACATGTGGGAACCATCACTAAGTCATTTGCTTGAGGTACAGGAACATGCTCCCATGGCTAAGGGAGTGCTGCAAGCAGGGTCTTCAGACAGCCCTGACGGTGTGTAGGCAAGCTGGAATGATCATTACCCATGTGGTTAAACAGAAAATGAGAGCTCAGCTTTAGTGTGGAATTCCTTGGACTGAATAGGAGTGTCTACCAAGCAGGTGTACCCCTGAGCACATCTGTGTGCACACTGCATTCCCTTTACAGTCAGCAGACAGCAGATCAAAAGAATGGTGAGTCCATGAGGACACATCTCACTTCATCCTAAAGCTGCATCCTCCATCTGGTGAGAAAAACATTGCCCAAGGTACATCAGCTTGACTTCTTGCAGTCCCATTTCCCCCTATCCATACAGGTGTATTTGAATGGTTGGGGTCAAGGTAATAAACCATGTGTGACAAGAAGCAGCAAATCTTCCTTATGGTTCTCCCATGAAAAGGCACCACAGCCACAGTGACAAATACAGGACCTGCTGCCAACCTTTATTTACTCAAATCTTACTTTTACTTTGTAGTATGTCCTCCAATGTCCACAGATATTCAGGGTCACCCTGTACACACATGGGGTGCTTTAGGTAACCCTGGGGTCAGTGCACGGAGATCTGCCCAGGGTCTCCAGGGCTCAGTCAAGATGTGTTGGCCAAATAGGGCTACCCTACCTTATGCTGGATGTATCACAGAGTCAGAGAACCACAGAATATTCAGCTGGAAGGGACACACAAGGATCACAGAGTCCAACTCTCAAATGAACAGCCCATACAGGGAGCAGAGAGGGGCTTTCTCAACTCGGGACTTTAGAAATGCCTCTATGCCTGTGTTCACTTCTGAAAGCCAATCTGGGAACTCATCAGCAATTCTCTCCCTGATGCTTTAGCTCCTCAATGGCAGAGATTTGCATATTTCTGTGGTGCAGCACAGTGCACATCAGAGATCCCCGAAGCAACTTGCATGAATCCATGGTGCTGTGCAAAACCATGGAGAAACTCCCCAATTGTCTCTGAGCAAAATGTTTTTTCTGCAATGACATTAGCTCAGCTCCTGGCAGAAGCACAGGGAGGACAAGGAAGGATGTAGCTGACAAGGTAATGAGGAGCATCACACATTGCCAGACAACATGCTGCCCTGGTTGCTGATAACAGAAGAGGCAAAATCTGTTTATCAAGGCTATGCCAGGCTGTGCTATTGCAGCTCTCCCCCAGGTGAATTACTTAAATTTCTTCTAACTCCCTTCAAGGGAGTTATTAGCATAGTCAGAATATCCTGCCAGCCTGTGTGGATTCGTTATTGAGTTTCCAGTTATTGGCTTCCCTGCCAGCGACTCACACCATACTGTGCAGAAATACTGGAAAAGCACGGGACTTTCTGTGTTTTATCTTGAGATTAGTCAGTCAAAGGTATAAAACATGGGGGTTTCTTTCCATCAAGACAAAGACAAGGGTGACATCTTGGTTATCTCACAACCTGCCCTCAGGTCTATGAACCTTTCCTACCACGCATGGTGGGGCTGCTGGTGCCGTATGGCAGAAGGCAGCATTCATACTCAGTCTCAGCAGGAAGGATGGAGCAGGAACTTCTTTCCGTCATGAAAGCAGAGTTATGCAAATAAAAGTGGGCTGGAACACGCTGTTTGGAAGGAAAGGTGCCTCCTCAGACTCCCTGGCTCTCCCCTGCACTTGGCTGTATTGCCAGAGCACGTGGAAGTGAATTTCAGGTCACCAGAGATTTTGTGTTTGACGCACAGAGGGGTCACCTTCTCAGCACAAACTCCCACGGTGAATCCTAAAACCTTGTGCAATCCTTTCAGATCTGGCTTAAGATTGCTGAAGTACAAATCTGAGACTGGAAGGTTCACTAAGTCACTGAGAGTTTTGCCCTTGCCAGGGATGGATGGCTATGGGATGGGCAAGGCCTCAGAGCAGAAACATGCACCTGAGTGTGTTACTCTTTAGTTACTACTACCAGCTTTTGAGTCTAGCAGTCTCTTCTGCATGAGTCTGGAAACGTAGCCCAGGCAATATAAGGAAGTCCACACAGGAACGGGGCTGTCTCCACAGGGAGGGACACGGAGTGAGGCATAAATGCACCACAGCTTCCCACATCTGCAGCTGCCCACATTTACAGCCTGTAGGAATAATGTTGAGGGCTCTCCCCTTCCCTTCATGGATCTGAAGGCTAGGCTGGCTGCCTCTGCCTTTGCAGAGGGACTTTTGGTAGGGAGCAAGACATGCAACTGCATGGCAGCAACTCCTGATAATGATTTGTGAACATTTAGATGTCACCTGAAGACTCTGTGCCATCTTCAAGCCACATCAGAAGCCAAGGTGGCTTAACAGTTCAAACAGTGTTGATCTTCTGTTGATTTATTCTTGACTTCAGTGCACAACTTCCTTCTAAAGGTTTTGTTGCTTCTGAGAATATAATCCCACGTGTGTCATTTTCAATTGTAATCCCTCTCTTCCTGCCCTTTATTGCTCTTCAAATTGTACTGTGCTGGCAGCTGTGGTGTGAAAGGCAGATGACATGCTGGAGATGAACTCAGTTCAAATATTGTGGCTGCCCTCTGGGTGATGAGCTCTGCTTACCTAGTTCCTGCTTGCCTTTCAGTGGGACAAAGTAGCCAACTTTGCTGCCTCAAAAGGGAGAGGCAATGTGATCTTATGCAAATTACCAGCAGCCAAAGAGGTGATTCCTGTCCACTGAAAAGTGGCTTTGGCTTCCCTACCCCACCACTGCTTAAGAATGAACCAGTGCAAGAAAGTCAAATCTAATACAGTCAGTTAAATGTCTAAAGATTGCTTGTGAGCACTGGCTGCAGAAATAACTTTTACTCATAAGTGCAAATCTTTTATCACCTATATTTTTTAACACAGGCCATTATGGATTGTGCAGAACAAGCTACAGTATCAATACCTACTAATGGGGTTTTTTCCAAGCTAAAACATGAGGTCATATCTCCAATGCACACAGTTTATGTCCCTGGAACTTAGACTTGACTTAAGTACCAGGTTTCACTAGATAAACCACTAAATCTTGTTTACTCACTTGTCCCCCCCAAAAACCAGTGAATTTTAGACACAAAGGCATCTGAAGCTGAGGTGGTTTTTACTCACCTGAGCACAAAGTCATGGGAGTCAATATCCTGGCCGTACTGAGACTGCCGCAGGTTCCCGGAGTTGCCCACGACGGCGCAGCGCCTGCAGGTGTAGGATCCCCGCTCCTGCAGCGGGTCCCCGTCGCCGGGGATGACCCCAAACAGCTCTGTGAGAGTGGCGTTCAAACTCTTCGGAGCTTTCTCTCCTTGCAGTTTCTGTTAGGGAGAAAAATCACTCCAGGTTATCAACACAGGCAGCTTTTCTCTGAGCTAGAGGTGGCTTCAAATGTCTCCTCAAGATCCATTCCTGCATCTACCTGCCAATACTGCCTCCTGCAGTACAAGGCTCTGGGTTGGGAGCCAAAGCGTGAAAACAATCGAGTGGAAAACCCCTTAACTTTTTAAACTTGGCTTCCTTTTTCTCCTCCTTCTCCTCAGATTCTCACACTTCCTCAATCTCTATCTAGCCATGATAGAACAGATCAAGCATTTTCCCCAAGGCTCGTCTTAGCAGAATAAACGTTTCTCTGGTGTCTATAAGCCTAAACCCACTCCGGGTCACGTATCTTCTGTTAGGTCATGTATAAAATTTCTTTTAACTCTCCAAAAAAGGACAGAAAAATCTCAGGGAAGTTGATGGAAAACAGAAGTGACTGATATGCCTTCCACAAATTTTGGCATATGCCAGGAGTGGGAGAGGGAGTTGGGAAGTGAATTGTGGAGAAAACAGCTGCTCATGCAATAAGAAACTCTGGTAGAATTAGCCCTGAGGGCTGGAGATGTAAAATTGTCTAAAAAAAATCTCCAGGATGAAGAAAACCACCCGGACCTCGGTCATTGTGTCTGTTGCCATGGAGGGAAACTGTTCTGTAGCAGCTCTGTGGTGCATGGTGGAAACAATGGCTGGATTGGGAAGGTACAGGCAAGGTGCAGGGCAGGTGATGGTCAGACACTCCCTTTCTGGGGCTCAGCTCTCTGAGGTTTACTGAAGAGGTTGGGAGTTCTGGCAGGTTCACAATCAGCACTGACCACCCCCGTGGTGCCACTCGCTTCAAGCTCACAAAGGGAGAACAGCTCAGGCACAAGATGGGCCAAAAAGGCTCTGGCTTGCTCTGCCAGCCCAGGGCATGGAAAGACAGGGAGGGAGAGAAGAGAAGCACCTTTTCCCACGACTCCCAGGAATGGCCCGGGGTAATTTGGCTTTAGTTTCCCATAAGTTTCCCTTGAATGCACCAGGAACTGTTAATTTGTCCTATCTCCCTCTCTCACACAAACACAAACAGGTGCAGCACTGTAATCTTGGTTAAATTCCGTGCTGTCTTTTTGCAGGACTTTATTTGTACTGAAATGAACAACAGGTCTCTGGAGCTCAGAGCTACAGGATGACATTGAGCCCAAGAACTTGAAACAAAGAAGACAAAGAAATGTTGCATTACACAGACTTAATTTTACTACTAATTCTTCCTAATCTATATACTTGTATATGGACTGCACAAGGGGATTAGGATGCAAGATGATTAGGATGCAAGATAACTAGGATGACCAGACAAGCACTGTAATTATGACCATGTATCTCACTATTCAGTGCAAGGCTCAATTATATAAATAAAAAGGGTCATCTTCTAAATTTGCATGTAATGCAACAAACACATGGCCACATATCTAAACTCTTATGTGCTCTTTATGAATCCAATCTAACCTGGTCTTACTCCAAATATGAGAAAAACAATGTTAGAAAACCTGCAGCCTTCAAAATAATTAGGGACTTCATAGATGTCACAGTGTAGTACAGGTCTATAATGTAGTAAAATACAACCTTTCTGAAAAAGGAACTTATTTTGAGTTATTTGAACACACATTTGCATACACCCACGTATACTTTCTCTCTGTAAAGATGAGCTGACTCTTAACTGTCTTTAAGAAATGAAAAGGAAAGCCACCAAAATCTTATTCTTGAACTGATTTCGCCTGAGAAAATTCACAAGAAGAAGGCAATTTTCAGAAAATTTTAAGTACCTGGGTGCCCTTTATTAAGTTAAATTTTCTTTTCATCCAGAATGATAGCATCAGAAAAGGACCCGGAGCATGGATGCATTTTTGCTGCATTAAAATGGTAAGAAACATCCTGGATAGGCACCTCCATCCTGTTATGCTTCTGTCTAGAGTAACTCTACTGCAACCAAGATAAAACATGGGCACCAGTCTGGAAGCTGGACACCATCGTCCTACAATCCCTCTGCTGTACACAACGTCCATAGGAAAGACCATTACTAATGTTAGAAATTCTCTCAGTGATCTCAAATAGGATGATGACCTTATTGCACTGTGTGCTGAACATCCATACGAGACGTCTGTCCTTAGCTCATTTTAAGTGCTCTGTTTTAATTTCCCAGTGATTATCTGATTGAACTGTACTTTTCAAGCCTAATCTTCTATCCACACTGGTCAGTCTTTGACGTTTCAGCAAAACAGAGAAGAGGAGGCAACAAAGCTGGTTAACTCCAAGGCATGTTCAGCTTGTAAAAGTTCAGACTTAACATGCAGACAAGTTCCTTATTGCACAATGTTTGCTTGGCTTATTGAAAAAAGACCATTATAATAGCATTACAAGCCGATTATAGTTTACTTTCCCACACCAAATTTTTGTCCTGTTTTTTTGAGTATTGTTGTCTTTTTCCTCTTTTCTCTTTATCAAGCTCCCACCTGCCTGGCCTTTCCCATAAACCAGCAAAAGCACAGAGTGAAATTCTCTCCATGCTGTGCAAGGCAGAGCCATACCAGTGCCATGTGGCTCTCCTAGAAGAGCATCTTCCCTCCAAGTGCTGTAGATGTGCGACAGGGATACATGTATGGATACAGCTGCTAGAAGTGGCCTTAAATACACTGAAATACTTGACCCCTGTGTCCTGAGTGAAGTGGCTTGCTTTTCTCAGACGTCTGCGTAAGTAATATGTGTGTCTAAAGAAGCAGTTTAACTTTTTGCCCAAGACCATAAAGCATCTTAACCCACCTTGTGTCCACATATAAAATATCACTGGATCACCAAACAGTCCAGCTTCCCTCCATAAAATATTTGTGTGTCACTTGAGAGTCAACTCTTCACCTTAGGTTGTTAAAAACTGCACTTGGGAGTTCAGATTGAGAAGTTTCCTAAATCATTTCCCAGCCTTAGAAACTCCCCATTTCACGTACAGACGTTAACAAGCCAGTTTGGCATCTTCTTATTTTAAAAAAGCAAGCAAGAAAAAAAAAGGTAAGAAAAAAGAACCCTCAAAGTTTATGCATTCCCTTTCTTTACCCATGAATGGGTCTCTAAGGAAGAGCCTGCTGTTCCTTCTCAGTGTGCACAGCCCCACTAAGGATGACACGGGATTTGCTGCCTTTATAAACTGCTCAGAAGGCTTCACTGGGCTCTCCAGTGCCATCACACTGACAGCATTACCAAGCAGCAATACCCAAAACCTGGCTAACGGGTTGCAAAGGAAGAGTGTGAATTCAGCCAAGGCTCCTCAGAGCTAATGGCTTGGAGTGGTGAGGACACAGCTACACTCATGGAATTACAGAATGGTTTGGGTTGGAAGGGCTCTTAAAGATCATTCAGTTCCAACCCCATGCCATGGGCATTGACATCTTCTACTAGACCAGGTTGCTCCAAGCCCCATCCAACCTGGCCTAGAAAACTACCAGGGGTGGGGCATCCACTTCCTGGGCAACCTTTGCCTCACCACCCTCAAAGGAAAGACTTTATAACTAATAAAAACTAATCTCCAACCTATCCTCTTCCAGGTTAAGCCATTCCCCCTTGTCCTATCAGTACATGCCCTTGTCCTCCAGCTCTCTTCTGGCCCATTTAGATATTGAAAGGCTGGAATAAAATCTCCCCAGAGCCTTCTTTTCTCCAGGTTCAACAACCCCAATTCTCTCAGCCTGTCTTTACAAGAAAGGTGTTCCAGCTCTCTATCTTTCTGGCCTCCGCTGGATTTGCTCCAAGAGACCCACATCCTTCTTATTTTGGGGCCTCTCAAAGGAGTCAGGGGAACCTCAAAGGAAAGCTCTCCTGGTGCCTGTGTATCCTGCACCCATAGCCAAGTTTGGCAGCGTATTAAACACAACTCAAAATCCCAAATTATTAGCAGGTAGAATAGATTAGCCTTCAATCACTGGTGTGATGGAGGCACAGATAGAACACGGGCTGAGGCAGAACCCTTGTGGGTGGACAGACAGGTACAGCTGTGGGTCTGGCAGCAGCCAGCACGGACGCAGCCCTGCCAACACACAGCCAGGCAGCCTGGGGGAAGTTGGGGTAGCAACATTGGGATTTGTGGCTTTTCTAATTCTTTTTTTACCTGTTTTTAAAAGATAAAGAGGGAACAAAGTCCCATGAGAATCTCTTTTGCACAGCTACTAATTGCATCACTGCAGCAGTTTGGAGGCATTAACACTCATGCAACACTTTCCAGCTATGAGATTAATCCTAGCAACAGTCTGGGGCAAATCCAGGTAATCTCTGTTGTGCAGACTCAAGCAGAGCTGAAAAGGAAACCATCAAATTTAAAAATGCCTCTTTGGTCTGAAAAATATGGCTTTATTCTAGGTACATTTAATGTCCTTCAATTACTATGCATCTAAGAGTTGAAGGGGAAGAATACAGGGGCTTTCAAGAGTTTGGGCTTTGTTTAATGACTTGTGTCATCAAAAAATTGACATTCTCAAATATAAATACATATATTTTGTAAATAACACACAGTAATATTCTGAGTTGTATAACTTCTGACTTCCATGGTTGCTATGGATGACCTCTACACTACCCTGACTGTAGTGCTGAGAGAGACCCGAGCTTGGACCACCTTCTCACCCATCTGTCCTCACCATAGGAGGAGCAGCTCCAGCCCAGCTGGACTTATGTGGGGGTTGCCAGTGAGCGTAAGAGGCAGTCCAGGGTCAGGTTCTTCCAGTATGTCCAAATCTGGCCTAAATGTCACACTTGCAACCAAGCAGCTCAAGTGCAGGTGGGACTGGGCATGTGGCAGGCACTGGGACCAGAGCCTGGGACCCGGCCCGGATTCGGTACCACCTTCTGCAGTGATCTGGTAGCTACATGCTACCTTCAAAGTGCTGAGCCCTCTCTGTTGCTTTCCAAGTGTCACAGACAGTGTCCCAGTTTCAAAGGAAACTTCTTGTGATCAAAGTATTTGGACATGTTTTCCTCAGAGAGCATTCAAAATGCATGACTCAGGTGCCAAGCAGCTCTACTGCTGCCTTAAAGATCAGTGCAGCTGCCCCAACTTCCCCAGCACACGTGTTGGGTGGGGATGCCCTTTTGTTCACTGGCTGGATAGCAGATTTTTAAGCCATATATTACATTTTTCCTACAAACATACTGAGTTTAAACTAATATTTTCTTTTAGATATGCTAATAACATGACCCCAAGATCTGAGCTTTCTTCCAAAGAAAAGACAAAATCCTCAAACAACGTAAGACTCAAGATAAAAATTCTTATAACATGATAGTTTATGAAAAATGTTCTACAGAGAAGATTGCCAGGAAACTCTGAGCCTAAATTTACTTATCACAACTTCAATCCATCAACCTCAACATTTGGATTTAGAACAGCAGGTTCTGATCTCATATTTTTAAAACTTTCTGACTACCAAGAACAATGCATCCACCCCTGAGAACAAAATAAAAAAACTATAAGTGAATGCTGTGCTTTGTTACAGCATGTTAATTCTTGCCATGTTTCCTTATATATGGGTTACTAAATTTAGTGAGAACATCCACAGCTCTTGTGTCATGGTAAAACAATGGAAAACTTGCAGGTGAACCAGCTCAGGGAGGTGGGAAAGAAAATATAAACAGAAAGGAATGTATCACGTAACACCAGGTGCTACCTTGCAAAAACACGCTCACAGTCCCTGAGCATAAGATGAGGGAAGGCAGAAGAGAGAGAGAGGAGGCGAGAGACAGGAAGGGTGAAAGGGAGAAAAGAGAGGGAGGGAGGAAGGAATTTCTAACAAAATGTTCACAGCCTGAAGTGTTATTAATGCCGATCCTTGCTGAGTAGAGGATTCCAATTCAACTTTAAGTCACAGAAAGCCCAGAGCAGCTGCAGGGGTGTACGCAGAAGGAGAATTTGGGCCATTCTTTGCTACCAGACTAAAATAATGAAGGGAGAGTTTATCAGCTGTGTTTAAGCAAATGAAAAGCAAGGAGCAGAAGGGAGAGTTTATCATCTGTGTAGATTTAAGCAAATGAAAAGCAAGGAGCCATCCTGACAACATCCTCCTTGTTTCCAGGAGCAAAGAAGCAGCCAGGTGCATTTTCAGGTGCCTTCTCTGGAGCAGCCCTGCCCTGTGCACCAAGATGAGTCACTGCAGGGATGGTGGCACTGACCTGCTCTCCCCTGCTCCTTCCCACCTGCACAGGTGGTAGCACTAAATCCAGTATACACAAACAGTTTTATTCAGAGCAGGCAGGAATATTTCCTTCCAAAAGGTCACATCCTACCAAGTGAAAGTGTTCAAACTGTATATTCTCCAAATAAACCATAGAGCAGCCTGGCAGCCATGTGGAGAGCTGTAGGCAAGTGAAGCCACCTCATTCTTTGGTCCCAAATGTCACTTTGTCTCCAATACTGGTCATTAGTCTCTGAAATCAGTCCTCACTGTCCTAGTACTGGAAGGATACTAATGCTGCAGGACTATTTGGATGAATAGCACTCATTCACATCTACAGCAACAGGGTTAAGGGGGAGGGAGGACAGACTGAGTTTGGTGCACAGGCAAGGGCTCTGCCTGTGTTTAGTGCACATGGGGTCTCCCCATGACAGGGAAGTCACAGCTGTGTAATAAAGAGCTCCAGTGCATCTCAGAGCTTCAGTTACAGCTCAGTGAAACCACCACAGTGTCTGAAATCAGCTCCTGCGAGTTAACACACAGTCATGCCTACCCTGGAAAGAAGTTCGAGCAATCTCAGGTTTCCTCATGCCTCATTTTTATGTACAAATATAGCAAAAAGTCACAAATTACTGAGTTGGCAAAGCATGCAACAATGAAACATGGCCATGAGCAATGTTTTCTTAAAGACTGGCTGAAATCTCAGAATTGCTTTGAAGATGAGCCTAAAAATGAACAGCGAAAAGGGAGTTACCCTCAGGATGCACCTGGGAATTATTTACTGAAGAAATGACACTGTCTTGGAAAAGCTTACCCAAAGCAACACGTACATAAGGAATCAATTGAAATGAGGAGGTGAGCCCACGTCATGCCCTCACCATTTAGCCAAAACCATCTTTCAGAGGCGTCAGGGCACTTTCTCAATCTACTACATATTAGGGCAAAGATTTTCAGTAAGTAAAAACTTCCAACACACAATGCAGTTATGGCGGACATCAAAATATTTCACATATCCTGGTTGAAGATTGAAAAAGTCTAGGAATCTTAGAAGATTTATTTTTACCATCTGAAAAAAAATTGCTTTGATTTTGTATTCTGAAGTGGTGTATTTCCTTTGAACTTGATCTGAATTTAAGAAAAAAGAATGAAAACACTAAAACATGGTTAGACAGCCCTGAAAATTAATGAACAGCTTTTGTTTGGGATGGGGAGGGGAGAATTTTGGCTGTTCTGAAAGTCTGGGTTTTTTTCATTTTGCTGAAAAAGAAACAAACATCCTCTGAAAAAATCTGTTTCAGGTTGGGCTGAATTTTTAACGCACTGGTGAGGCCACACCTTGAGTGCTGTGTCCAGTTCTGGGTGCCTCACTTCAAGAAGGACATTGAGGTGCTGGAGCAAGTCCAGAGAAGGCAACAAAGCTGGTAAAGGGTCTGGAGCACATGTCCTATGAGGAGACCGAGGCTGAGGGAGCTGGGGATGTTCAGCCTGGAGAAAAGGAGGCTCAGGAGTGACCTTGTCACTCTACAACCACCTGAAGGGAGGCTGTGGCCAGGTGGGGGTCAGTCTCTTCTCCCAGGAAACTGTCAGCAGGACGAGAGGACACAGTCTAAAACTTGGCTGGGGAGATTTAAGTCAGATATTAGAAGGAATTTCTTCACAGAAAGGATGATTAGACCTTGGATTGGGCTGCCCAGGGAGGTGGTGGAGTGACCAAACCTGGAGATGTTTAAGGAAAGACTGGATGTGGCACTGGGTGCTGATGCCTTTTCCCAGCCACCTAGAAACAGAGACTAGACAAGAGTAAGGGAATAAAAGGTAGGNGTCTTTTCCAACCTAATCAATTCTGTAAATTGAGGAATCACTGCTTCTTTTCTTTCTGTTTCACTACAAGAAGGAGCATCACATATTCAGACTTCTGTACTGAGACCCAAGCTTTTTCTTTTTAGTTTTTTTGGTTTTTTGTTTTTTTTTTCCTAAGAGAGAATGCATTCAAACCTCATGCTTAAATTAGTGAGTTCTGAGTGCAGAATGCAGTGTGGCCTTGTTCATGGTGTCCATCAGTAACCTCAGCCTCTCATTACTGAGCTCAGTCTGGGGTATGTCCACTACTCTGAAAACTGACAGTTGTTAGATCAGCTCAGCTCTCTGGTGAAACCTCAAGCCAGGGCAAGGACCTGAGCTTGCCATCTTCCCTTCTCAAGGCTGCAGCAAAGCCCATCTAAGAAACATGGGGACCAGAAGGAAAAGCATTGCAAGAAAAACCACAAGCAATGGGAAATCAAAGTCACGGCCAAAGGGCAGGTGAAAGGAAACAGCACCTGGAGTAATTGAGATCCACTGCAAAAAGGAGGGTCTCATCATAAAACAACGGTATCATTTACAGCACAGTTACAGATGTCGAGTTCAGTGGCTTTTATTTTTCACCACTAAATGCAACAGCCAGTGGAGTGAGAAGTGATGAACCCGATACAGCCTCATTACCACAGCACTTGACATCCCCTCCAAAACCCAAATGTCCCCACTGCAATAGTGGGTGCCTGTTGGAGAGGCCCCCTCAGGGTGCCAGAGAAGGCCTGAAAGCCCAGAACTCAACAACAAGGGTTGTGCTTGCTGCAAGACACCAAGTCGCAGGCTGTTGGTGAGTTCAAAGAAAGGCACAGGGGACTATTTCCCTGGAAGAGGGGGGAAAAAAAGTGCAGTGAAACTGATTTCACTGGGATTACTGCAGCAGAACCTGCACTTTAGCACCTCAGCAGCCCAGCCAGGAGTAAATAAACAACTGATGTCTTGTTTCAAGAGAACATAAAAGGGGCTTTTGTTAGGCAGAACAACAGGATGCATCTTTTTCTGTTTTGTACTTTATGAACAAGGCATCCGCACTGTGATGATGCTTGGATCAGGCTTCAAGGGGTAGCTGGACCACCCTGCTCAAGGATACACTTGGGGCTGCTCCTTCCCAGTGACCCACAGCCACCCCTGTGCTTTCCAGATCTGTTTTACAACATCAGCCACAACAGAGAATGTTCTCATATGCATGGAATTAATAATTTTCCGTTTAATCCTGCTAATTATTTACATATCTTATGGTAGGGAGAGGCCCAGGGGAATTAGAGACTTCACAATTAGTTTGATTTTCTACCTCAGTGGGTGGCAAAACGCCCATGTGAAGCAGAAACAGACGGGTTACGAAGCCTGGTCTTTGGAAGAGAAGGGAGAAAATGACAGTATTGACATTTGCAAATTCTGGATCTACCACCTAACTCTGTCAGGGACTTTTCTAGCTTGGAGCAAGGGAATGTGCACTCCAAGCCCCTCCGGGCTAAACAGTAGTACAAACACCCACTTCCTTCCACCTCTGCCTTGTCAGCTGGGACAGACAGAAAACATCTCTTTCCATGTGCTTGGCATCACTCAAAGCCTGACACCACCACCATCATCCAAACTCTGGGCTGTATCCACACCCCCCACTCACCAGCCACCACCTGTAGCTGTCTTCTGGGATCAAGGCATTTTGTGAGGTCAGGAAAGGTTGCATAGTTGAGTTAAATCTCTGATCGAACCAGAGGGAACGCCCCAGCTCCGAAATGCACGTGCGACAGCTGCAAGGTCTCCTGGGGTACTTGAAGAGTTTTTGGACGTGCTCTGAAAACTGCACGACGAGATGTCTGGGGTCCCAGGTGGTCGTGGTCACCTGGTGCGTGTAGTTCAGCACAAACGACGTCACCGTGATGAGCAAAAAGGCGAAGGTGAACATTTTCACATTCCTCCTCCTTACCACAACCATCTTTCCCCCTCGGGTTCTGCCACCACCGCTGGCCAAGAACAACGTAGGGTCCAATGTAAGGCAAAAAGGAAAGGCTGCAGCAGGTGCCTGCCAGCTACCAGCCCGGGCTTAGGCTGAGCAGATTGACTCCACTACCTCCAGCCATAAGGAAGAAGCTGCATCTTCCCCAAATGGGCTTTAAAAAGGACAAGCTGGGTATTTCCTTTCACCTTCTTGCAGTGCTTCAAATTTGCTTCCACCTCTCTGTTTTCTGTTGCTAACCTCTCCTGATGAGGATTTACTGAAGACAGACCCTTGTCTTCCTGCGTACAAAAATTAAAATTCAGGTTTTGTGTGTGAGAGCAAGCCATACATTAAAACAAGCAAATTGTAGAAAGAATTGTATTCTTTTCCTTGGAATTTAGTTCTTGAAGGACCGGATCATCTGGGGGTGTACATTCCATCACAGAGACATGCTCTGATGTCCATTTAAGCCATGGATAGAAGTTTGCAACCTAGAGACACACAGACAAAAAAAAAAAAAAGTCAGATTGTGTTCTTTTGTATTCCTCCCAACCTAATTTCTCTGCTTTTCTCTCCCCATCCCAGAACTTCTGATCAGCTCAGAACCCTCAACACAGCAGCTCTGGCTTCAAGCTCTGCTGCAATATTTGCATACTGAGGAGTTTGAGAGTGAAATTTTGGAAAGGGCAGGGCATCGACCTGTGGACATTGAGTCTCTTTGTACTGAATCAGCCTCCTCACTCTGCTCTGGCCTTATTTGAATTACAGTTTGTAGCTATTTGAATGACAATGACTCACCTCCCTCCTTCAGCCTGACCTTGATAGCCACAAGATGCGCAGCAAAGTATTCATAACTCAGAGCAGCTGAACAAAAAGCAGCCGGCAAAGTAGGAAGGAGCAGGATAGGGAGGAAGATGAATCGGTTCTTTTCTCTTTCTTCCCCCAGCCAGCTTAATTTCTTAGGGATAGGGATTGGACTTGTGATTAGAGAAAGCCAAGCAAAAAGAGCTCATACGTCCTGGGACAAACAGGGGAAATCAAAGTATAAATGGCCTTTGTTTCACATGGAAAATTGCTCTTTTTTCTGTCAAGGAAAGGTAGGTGACAGCAGCCTGACCCCAGCCTAGGCAGAGAGAAAGGGAGCTGCTTTGGAGGTACAGAGACACCCAGAGCTGCTCTCCCTTTCCCTCCTGGTGTCCCCTGCCTGGCAGCAATGATTTAAACAAGTTTTTAAAAGTCATAAAATGAATCCCTTCATCCCACAGTGTTTTGTGGGAAAGCCATTGTGGGACAGCCATTGTTTTGTGGGAAGAAAAACACGTTGTTTATAAAACTTCAGATGTTTACCAAAAGCCCGGAAAGTGCCATTGCTTAAATAACACTCTTTGTTTCGTTTTGTTTTTAAAAAGGTAGGGGAAAAATCAGAGAAGCAACTGTGTCAGAACATGTGCAATTTATGAACAAGTGAAAGCCCAGCGAGAGAAGTGTCATTTACTGCTCAGCTGAAGGCTTCAGACCAGCAAAAAAAGAGCAAAATTGCAACTGTTACATTAAACCCTATCATTTTAACCCATTCTGTGCATGACATTGATGCAGGATCCCCCTCATTGCATCACCCAAATGTGATGCTTATCCAGACAGGAGGGCAGTGCAGCTGTAGCATCCCCAGCTTTGCTGCTGGCTCCTCTCCTGGGGATCTGCGAGGAGCTGCCCCAGGCCAAATCGCTTTTCCAAGGGGTTCGACACGGCACCTTGGAAACAGCTTGGATTTTAGAGGTTCGGTGTAAATATTTACAGAGCCCCATAAAGCCAAATCCGACTCAGACTCCTCAGTTTTAAGCCTTTGCCCCAGGTTTCTCCTCCTCAGCACGTGATGGGCAGCATGTGCCTTTCAATTAGCTGCTGTTTGCCAAATGCCTCGAGATTTATTTTAAGTCTGGCCCCTCCACATGCATTTATAGGAGCTCAAGGGCTGACAAGTGGGTCAGGCTGGATAACAAAGGGCTTTATTAACCCCATCTGCTTGGGCTCCTTGCACCAGTAAATCAGGGAACCATCCTGCATTCACTTTAATGTTACAGAGGGAAGTTTTTACACTAACCAGAAATCTTCCAAACTATCCCCGAGTAATATTCAGGAATCTCAACCTTAGAGAGGCGATAGGGATGCTGCCACTGTGCCTTGAAGAGTTAGAAAGGGAGCTCAGGAGAACAGCCCCTGTGCACAGTCCCATCCATGCCAGCTGCTCTCTGTGACACAGAGCGGCCCCAAACACATTTGCTTGCCTAGCCTGGATGTAGTTGTGAGTCTAAACAAAAACACAGCCTCTAACAACCCCGAAAATATGCTGAATCCCAGAAGCAAATTGATTTTCCATTTATGGAGTGG